>VZRH01003879.1:2020-127020 GCA_013397555.1 Urocynchramus pylzowi
GGGGCGCGTACGGGGAGACAGCCCTGCCCTGCGCGGGCCCGTGCTCCCCGGGCAGCTGAACGGGCGAAACTGGGGCGCTCGGCACCGCTGTGCATTTGGAAACATACAGTGTGTCTCGGGAACTCGTGTGTTGAGGGGTCATTTCAGTGTTCCACGAGAAGACTTGTGCCAGTTCTGTGCCTGTGGCACAGCGCGTTAAGGAGTACGTACTTCTCATGTTTGCTCATTTGTGTGTGGGGTTAATGCAAAAATTAATAAGATGCCAGCGTCCTGTGGTTAAGAGCCAGGGAGGATGGTTAAAACACACAAGTACTCAGAGTAGTAACACAAAGTTTGTTTTAATCCAGGGAAGTTGCGGGATGCACTCCTTGTTGCTGCTCTGCCCTTCAGAAGTTCTTTGTGGGTGTGTGCTTGCTGCTGAGGTCCTTTCAGAGATTTAGGGTACAGGTTCTTTTTGACCCTGGGCATCTGGTGTTAAGGAGCATTAATCTTTATTGATTTTTGTACTTATGTGCACCTGGAATATTCGGAGAGAAGCAAAAGCTTTACAGGTTTCCCAGTCAGAAATTGCTTGGTTTTAGTTATGCTTCCTCTTCCTTTACCTATGGTACTTTAGTCTTAACTTGCTTAAGCCATTTATTGCTTAAGAAATACAATGTAAACTCTAAACATCTGGCTTTGTGGTTGTGAGTGAAAAATAGTGCTTGCACACTGACTGTTCCATAGGATGCTCACAAGTATCATTAAAAAAAAATCAGTTTGATAGAAAACAAAGGGAACATTGAGGCTCTCAGTGAAAGTAGTCAGAATTATATCGCAGTTTGTGATGAGATATGCAAATGCAACTTACTTTTGTTTATGAGAACAAAAATGGAAAAGAAATTTGCCAGTAAATGATAGTCAGAACTACCAGTTTTCAAGCACTGGGCAAGGTAACATTTGCTAGAATGTATTTAAGGTAAGAATTATACTCAAGTTGTAATTGTTAATGTGAGTGATGTTACTTGGCAGTCATTTACTAAATGCCGTATAGAAAGAAATACCTCTATTTTTATCTTTTTTACTCCTGAGAAGTATTTATGGGGAATTCAGATCCTATTCTAACTTGTAAGCTGCAGCACTTAATAGCAGCTCTTTGTCAAAGTATGAAGATGTTTAGGTTCTGTAGACAGTTCAGGCCTCATACAGCACCCATGAAATGTTCTTTAAATTTCTTCTTTGGCCTTTTTATTTCAAGAATAATTAAGTCTTTCTATATTGCAAGTCAGTTTATGAGGTTTTTTTTAATTAGCAGCTTCTGTCAAAATACAAATAGGGAGAGTAGATGCCAAAAAAATGACATGTTACATTAAAGCATGATCTATTTTGTAGCCTTAAATTGGAATGTGAGAAACTGGCAAGCGAAAAGACGGAAATGCAGAGGCACTATGTGATGGTAAGTGTATTTGTTTTTATCTTTATTTCAGTAAATATCTCCTAGTACAATGTAAGTCAACATGAGGAAATAACGTATGCTCATTTATTTGCAGTACTATGAAATGTCGTACGGATTAAACATTGAAATGCACAAACAGGTAAGACATTTTGTTTTCTAAGCCACAAAATCGGCAGTCTGTCTGGTGCATTTAAATGTAGCTGTGCTGTTTATGCTCAGATGACGGTATTGTGTCTGAATCAATAGCCTGATTTGTAGCCTGATTAGTAGACCTTTGCCTACCTCCTGTCAGATGAGGTGTAGATTAGGTTAAGCAGCAATACCTTTTTTGGTATTGGTTCTGAAAGACTTTGGCATAAATAGAAAAGATCTCGTATCTGTGGTTTTGAAAATGCAGTTCAGTACTTTACAAGTTTGAGGTTTTTTGGGTTGGGTTTTTTTTGTTTGTTTGTTTTGTTACTGGTAGAGGCGCTGACATGTAGAACTGATCCTGTGTCTCTGTAGCATATGTAGTCATAGTTACTCAAATCCCTGCCTTATAAAGGTATGAAGAGATTAGTGACTTGGAAAGCTCTAGTTATGACTATGAGTTTGCAAGTTCCCATAAAATTCACACTTATGGCCACTATAATGGTGAATAAAAAGAGTATTGAACTGGAACAAGACACTAAGGACCTCATAAGAGAAGAAAAGCTAAATGATTGCACAGCCCAGAGGACCCTCAATTGAGTAGTCATTGTCTGCCAAATAAAGCATTAATGGCAGGGTGTAAGTATTCTGTAGATATGCTGACATTCACTTTTTCATCAAGATGCTAGTACAATAAGTCTTTCAGAAATCGATGGCCTCTTAAAAAAATTATCATTAGATGAAGTTGCACAGTTGGACACATTTCAAAGTGCAACAATACAATTCTTTCTTGATGTGTATGTGCTATTTCATCTAAAACTCTTGTTTCATTAAATTAAAGAGCATGGCTGACCGGCTAGGGCACAGCGAAGAAATTGATTAGTTCAGGCTTCAGATCTTCAGTATATTCAAAGACATTCATTAAGCAAGTGAATTACGGAGTTGAGTTTTGCTTTGTAACTCTGAACTCTTTGAATTTTTTTTGTTGTTGTTGTTTGTTTTGTTTTCCCCTAAAAATACCATATTTGGTAGGGTGGCATTGTAATTTCATGATAGCTTTCTATCTGCAAATCTGGGTAGGTATTCTTTGGGGTTTTGGAGGGTTTTTGCTTGTTTCAATTCAAAATGCCATTAAAAGAAGTTGTATTATGACAGCCTTTATTTTTTTTAAATAATGCGCCAAATAACCAGATGGAACAGCAAGCTTAGTATTTGACTTGGTTCTGTACTGCAACTTAACAAATTTTATTGTGGCTTGTGTTTTAGAATAATGTCAGTTTTTCTGTGAGGTGACTTTTCATAGCTTCGTGATTTCGAGGTTTTTTTCCTTGCATTTTTTCTCTTCAACAACTGCTTGGCATGCTGTAACCTGTGAGGAAGCCAGTATCTGTACAGGAAGATCATTTGCTGCAAAATGGATGTCATTTTCAGGAGCTCTTTGACGAGAATGTGTGATTTCAGTTAGTGTACTAGGAATTAACTTTAGGTAAAATCAATTAAACCCACAGGATTAAAGTGGGTGAGAACTAAGGTTCCCACTTTGACCTTAACATATGTATAAAGGTTTAATGTTCTGTATGTATGGCAATTAGAATTATGTACCCAGTAGGCGGTGATACTTGGGAAGCTTTTAAGATTTATGACAGAGCATTTCATCTGTGTTAGTTGTAGCTGGGGAGAGTAGTGCACACTTGCTCTGTGTGTGCTGTTAAGAAAATAGGCTTTTGAAGGTATAAATACATTTCTCTGGATGTGAGTCTCAGATACTATGCTTTTGCATGTTAAATAATTCTAATTTCTGGTAAAAGTAGCACCTTCATGTTAAAGGCTGTTGATTTAGATGCCTGCAGTGAGGATGCCAAATGGTGTTGCAGTTCAGTATGTAGGTGGCCTTAGATTACAGGAAGCAAAAAAAAAAAAAAAAAAGCCTAACACAGACATTCTTCTGAATTTCCACTGCTAACGATAAGTTCTGAGGAGGCTTTTGACAGATAGTAATCATAATTCTTATTAACTGGTGACGTCTACCCCCAAGGGTGTAGCCAGGCTCAAATTGATGCTTTTTGCTGGCTGATCACCAGCATGGCCTAAGTGCTCATTATGTTGTAGAAAGGGCCTTTGGAGCTCTCATTACGTTTGACAGGAATTCTCTCTAGGGGGAAACTGGGCATTAGCTAGACTCCTGACAGGCTGAAATTATTCCTGCTTTATGGCTTATAACCAAATGCTAGCAAGGCATCATCAGGGGACACGAAAAATTGTCATTTCTGACAACATCTTTGTTACTGGAAAATGCAGTGATGGGGAAACTTTCCAGTGAACAAGCTTCAACATTTTTAAGGTCTTCCTCCTATTTGGATGCTGTACTTGCTCTGTGTGGAACTCTTCAGACTGCTTGGGCTGCTGTTTGAAAAACAAAATTACACTGCAGCAGAGCTTATTTGTGGAGTGTGGTGTGTACATCACTGTTAAGGTACAGTCACTTAGATAAAATGAAGTACTTGCAGTTAGCCTGCATGTAAATGAGTTTGAGTTCTTGTACTGATGGATTTGTGTCAGCATTTCTGGCTTCGTTTAATTTAGTAATCTGTTATAATTTAACTAAAATAAAGTTAGTCAAGACTTGAATGTTGTTATAAACGGACTTAACTGAGGTGAACTTTGTATACACAAACAGGAGAGCTTTTCACTTGAATACGTTGCATTTAAGTCCAGAAATGGCCATGAAAAGGCTTCCCTCTCAAATCTAGCTTTGGCCCTTTGCAGTGTTTAACTGTGTGATGTGTGCTTAAATCAAGATGCTGCTGCGTTTCAACCTGCTGGCTGAGTAGTGGTCAGGAAATAATCTCTTTGACACATTTGTGTCTGGTTTAGATTTGGTTTTGTTTGCTTCCTTCTTTTTCTGCATAGGTGTTTAAACTTCTTTAATTTAAGAATTCCAGAGATTTTTTTATTATGAGCACATTTTATGAAGACACTTACACCGTGTTCGTAGAAATTATTTTAAGGTGAATAGTTACTGACCAAGTTTTGCACCTCTGAAACAGAAACAACCAGCTGGGGATTTGTTTAGGTAGGATGTTGGTTGATTTAGGTGTTGTTTTCATATGTGTCAAGACAGAACGAATAAGAACATTGTGTGGTCTTCAGTTTCTTTTCTGTGTTATGCTGTCCAAGTGAGATTTTCCCCAATGTGACATCTGTGGCTGGCAAAGCAGATGAATCAACTGCTAGAGCCAAGATGAAGAGTTGGTTGGGTGTTAAAAATCCTGCTGTACTTACAGTTGCTGCCCTTGGCTCCTAGGGCACTGCGTCTTTATTTTCACCAGCTCTGCTTGTCATCTTCTGTCATAAGTCAGAAGATAAAGTTTCCTGTGCATTTAATGTCTGGATTGGTTAGGTGCAGGATTATCTTTTGTTCGTTGGCAGGCAGCCACAGGGGGAAGGAAAACATATTCAGCAGTGCTGAACCATGTGCTAGACTTGTAAACTACTGCAGCGTCTGGATTTCTGCTATCCCAACAGTTAGAGCGAGGTTTCCTTCTCTTTGGGTGGGTATTTTTGATCTCTGTGACCTGCCTGGAGGCAGACCTGTCATTCAGTAGCTTGCCTGTTGTAGAAAAGTATACAAACTCTGAAGCTGCATTGTGTTAACCGGTTGTACAGGAGTTACATGTCTGTTTTATCCTAGGCTGTTCTGTGGAATAATTTCTAATGCTTCATGGCAAAGGACAAAGTCTTCTAATGATATCTCATTAGAACATCAGTCTTCAGGAGAGGGTTAAACAGGAGGGAATTAAGGAGCTTAGTTAGCTCTCTGCAGCTCTTGAGTAGGATGGCTTTGCTGTTGAAAGGGATTTAAAGATAAATTAATTTTCTTCTTTTTTCCTACGTTTTAATTATTGGAATGAAAAACTCCTTAAGGTTTTGGTGGTGTGCAGTGAATGTTTCAAGAACATTTTACAGTTGGCACAGCCACAAAAGACATGCAAAAGCTGTTTTTATTTAAAAGAGAAAATGGTAGGCTTGATTGTGACAGTATTTTTCTCTGAAAAAATTGTATTTATTCTACAAATATTTGGTTTCTAAATGAGTACAGTTGTGTCAGCAGCCTAGCTATTTCAACCACAAATGGAGTTGCCAGTTTTAAAGAGGAGAAAAGACTAGAGTAATTACCTCAACTTTTGTGACTTTTGAACCATGTTTCAAGCTTGAAGCCAACATTGTTGTGAAGGAGTTATCTGACAGATTCAGGGCACTGTGAAGTACATCTCCATGAGGCTTTCACATAACCATGTTGTCAGATACCATCTATTATGTCAGCTCCATATAGAACTTAATTCAAAAGCGTGTCAGAGTGTAAACACTGTACATATGTTAAATGGGGCCTGATCATCTCATTTTAGTCTTAGTCTACCAGATTTCAGGTCCCTCCCAGAGCCAGAGTGAAGAACACTATTTCTACCAGCTACATTGTTACATTTCCCTTGCATTGCTGGAGCTTGCATTGCAGCGTCTGTTGATGTACTTCGTTTTTCTGTTCAGTTGGAGGGAGGGGAAAAAAAAGTCTTGGTAACTTTCAGGGTAGGAGGAAGAGTAGGAGGGGAGATGCTTTCTGAATGTGCAATATCCTTTTGTCACAACAGATTCCGAGGGGAAAGCTTAATGGTTTTCCTCCTTCTGCTGGTTGTTATACAAAATCAAGCTGAGCATCTGAATTGCCTTTTGTCCCTCTCTACTTGGGTGTTTGCAGCAAAGCGCTAAAATTGCAGTGTCTCCTATGCAAAATGGAAAATTAGGATCCTTTAGACTTGATTGATCAACACTGGCATATAGTAAAAGCCTTTAAAACCAATTTTGGATCAATGGGCACTTATCAGAAGAGTGCACAGTACCTACTTTAAAAATGATAACAGCTTTGAATGGAATTAATGAAATTACTTTTCAGCTTGGGGTAAGATTTAGGGACATCTAATGGCAATTATGTCAAACACTACTCTTGTCACTTTTGCCATCACACTTCTTAGTTGGATTCTTAAGTGTAAGTATTTGAACAATAGTTGTTTACATAGTTCTTCTCAGAAAGGGGAAAAACATGGTTTTGTTGGCATTTAATTGTCAAAACAGCTAGTTTAACAGATTAGTCCTTATGATTACTTGGAGGCTATGCCTTTTAAAGTTCTTGCAAGTTGATCCCACAGTCAAGCTGAATTTGCAACCTGTGTTCTTGTAAGTATCAAATTTCTACTTAAAACGGTTTTCTGGAGGTAATATTGCGTGACATGTCAGGGCAACACTTTCTAGTGTTTGACCTGCCCTTATTGTGAAGAATTTTATCCTTCACCAACTGGGAGTTTGCCTTTCCGCACTGGTAACCATGGTGTGCCTTTTGTTCTTCTATTGTGCACCTCTGAGAAGGAGCTGACATAGTCCTCTCCATAATCACTTCCTTTTCAGCAATGAGGTCTTGTCTCCCCGTGAATCCCCTTCTTCTTGAAGCTGATCAAATCTGTTTTCTCCCTGGTATGATGTGTGCTCTGATTGCCTGATCATCTTGCTAGTGACACTTAGAGACTTGTTCCAGTATATCAGCATCTTCCTTCTTGCCAAACAAGGGGAACAGAAAGGGGAATTATTTCTATCAGCCAGTTGGTTACAGTCATTCTCCTGTGACTTCACATAAGGTGTAGCCTTCATCAGCACATGAGTGTGGGGCTGATGCATATTCAACTTGTTCTCCAGAGCCCTCCTCTACAAAACTGTTTCCACCATTGCTGTGCTGTTGTGGGAAGAAAGTTGTTCCTGATTGAGGACAACCCCCACCTTTGTTTGCTTTGAACCTGATTTCCACTGTCTTTATTAGATGGTCACTGCTTCTCAGGAGAGAAGCTGTTGATGGCTAGCTGCATTTTCAATGGAGTCAAAATGTTATACCTCTTGCAGCCCATCTGTGTTGACTCTTTTTCAGGTTGGTCAGTCCCAGCTTAAACAGTTGTGAAGCTTTCTTTGATCACTTTCTTTGCTATTCACTCAGCATGTTTACATTTTTAACTTAGACTTTTGAAGAAGGGAACTAGAACTATATGCAGCTCTCAGGATGCTGGTGAATGAGAGATTTCTATTATCACCTTTTTCTATTTTCTGGATTTTTTTTGTTTGGGTCTTTGGTTTTTTTTAATTTTTATTTCTTCTTCACTAAAATTTCCAAGTTTTTCCTTTTGACTGCCGTGAAATGCTGAACTGCTGGAGACTCCTTTCACGTTTGAGTTCTTGCTCATGAATGATAATTATAAGCTCAGGAACAATCATTTTACGTGGCTAGGGATGTCTACTCCTATTGTGTGTAAATGTTGTTCATGTACAATTGTTTCATTGCTCATTTACTCTTGTAAGGTCTCTTTGCAATTCTTTAGCCTTTGCTTTTACTTTCTTGTGGATAAAATAATCTATTTCTATTTCCTTGCAGCCTTTGTATTTACTTTTTTTCTAATGCTTTTATGGAGCAAGTTTTCTTACTTGCTGCTTGCTGTCTTTTCCAGGCTGTGCTGCTGATCATATTAGTAAAACAGATTGCAGCAATGGCCCCTGTGAAACTCCATCGGTGAACTGTTTCTGGCATTGTGCTGCAGGTGATTGAAAAGTGGATTAGAGCTTGCTGAAATTGAGTTTAATCTTAACCAAACTCTAGTTAAATCAGGTTAGACTTAAAAAACAGTTATTTCCTGAGGTTCTCTCTTTTAAGAAAGAAGCCCTAGTGCTGCACAAACAAGCAAAAACCTCCAACAAAACAAAAATTTTAAATACTGTAACCCTCTAGTAATAATGCTGTAAGCCTTTTTTTCCAATTTCACTTGAAAGAATTTTGATTATATTTTCAAGTTAGACATTTTAATATTGTTTCCACAGGTTTATATGAATCTTGACAGCATCAAGGTGGGCTCTTCAGGTTTCTTTTGTTTTGAGTGTTGAGTCGTATTTCAGTTGTTAGCAAGCCTTCTTATAAAATACACTTTCTAGTATGGGGAAATCAGTTCAGGAAATTAATGTGTTTGGTGAGCGTCCCTGAACTTTTTTATAATGATAATACTCTGTGTCTAATGAGAAATTGCAGAGTGTATCAGAAGAGTCTAGTCACTGACTGGGGATTGGCTAAGCTGCTCCCACCTTTTCTTTATGTTCTTCAGAACATTTGTTCTTTGTGAACAAATTAGCACTGTTGATTAGATTACAGATTAAAGTTCTTTGAGGGGTGTTAGGTAAGCTTTGTGTCAGGGCTGCCTGTCTGAAAGTATTTTGTACTTCATACATGATCTGAACAGCTAACTAACCTTTTTGGCTATGTGATAACAAACCAGAAAACCGAGGTTAAACTGTGTTTTGGTTTAAGACTTCTTTTTTTGGTTGGGTTTTTGGATTTTTTTAAATTTTTTTTTTTTGTCCCCCTCCCTCAGCAACATGAATATTCTTTTTTTTTTTGTTTGGTCTTCTTTTTTCTTTGTCTTGAAGCTTTTTGATGTTTATGTAAACAGTTGATCAAAGCAACTTACTTGTAAGGTGACCAGTCACTGTATTGACAAGAACAGACACAATAGAAAACTGCATTAGGAGGCAAGCCATTGGGATTTGCAGTAAATATATTACAGAACACAAGTGCACTGCCAATACTGCTTGTTTAGCAGTTTGCAAGGGCAATGGTGGTATGGATTTTTGAATTAGAAGGGAAGGACTGATCTTTCTGTGTGCTGGAACATCTAGTTGATGGCTGAGGATAAAATTGATTTAGAGAACAAAATGCTACCATCTCTATTTGTGCCATTTTAAAGGCTTCTATGGATTAGCAAGCAAAAACAAAAGATAGCTTTCATTTTGGAGAATGGGAGCAGGAATTGTATGCTTGCTGAGCTGCATCTTGATAAGACATTAAGTCTATGAGAACCTGCTTTTCTTAGCTCAAGGAAAAGAAAGGATGTCTGAAACGGTGGGTTTTATGATTGGTGAAAATCTGCCTATTTATGAATTTGTTTTTAAGTGCTCTAAACCCCTTGAAATGCCATGCTCTCTGCTTCAAGATGTGATGATCTCAACTTCAAGTATAGAAATTTGAATTAAGATGGGGAGAAGGGATGAAAACTGTACATTTTCTTGGGAAAAATGACTTACAGAAAGGTCATTCTTTTGTACTTTTGCTCCAACAGTTTCTGTTTACAACAAAGTTTTTTGTTTCACTTAAAAAAAAGGTAAACATCATCTTTCATCTTTCATCAAAGGTAAAACATTCATCTTAGGTGTAAGGGTGTAAGGTCATTGTGATCATGTACTGTTGTAACTAGTTACAAGGTTTCCAGCCATTGCTTTTAAGACAGTAAACTAGGCTAGCTGTCTGTGGCCTCAAATGGTGACTCTAAATTGTCAGTTAAACAAAGGCAAAATTTTCAACAAGACCTATGGAAAGCTTTGAGGTTGTTAATTCAAATTGAAATTTGAACCCTAGAATCATGTCCCTAGCAGGGACCTAGTGCCTTCCTGTCCCCTCCTAGCTATAGTGGATCAGCTATACCACTGTCATTGCTGATAGGATGCTTGTTCTATCTGTTAGCAAAGACTTCAACAGTAGTGGCAACCCTCAAGCTCTTCAGGTAGCAGATTGCTTTTATGTCCTTGCTGTTGAAGTGCTTCTTCAATTACAGTTTCAGTCTTTTCTGTTGTAGCTTCAGCTCTTTACTATGCATTTTCTTCACCCTGGATAAGGAGAGCAAACCATTCCCCTGCCTTCCAGAACCATGCTGCATACCTCTAAAGTCGAGTGTTCATTCTCTGAATGGTGTTTCCCAGCTGAAGTACAGTACTCCAGGGGAGGAAATGCGTGCTGAGTAGCATAGAAGGTTTACTTAGAATACGGCTTACTGAGGTGGCAGCCTTTTCTGCAACAGCCTGCTATTGACTTATGTTCAACTTCTGATCCTCTGTGACCAAGAGATTCATTCCTAAGGCCCATTATTTCCTTTTCTTTTATGTTCCTGTCTAGGCATGCTATGGGCCTTTATCCCTGTCCTTTTTACTTTTCAGTCCATTTTTCCATTCACAGTAAAGTGAGTTCTGAAGCTATTCTCTAGCATATTCTGTCTTTCTCAGCTTGAAACTCTTTGCAAATTGAGGATTAGGGTAAATGAAGAGATCTTTATGCTTGTTAGTGGGAAATACTAGAAAATACTGACCTATGATGAATGCAGAACTTCTTAGTTTCAAAAAAACCCAAAATTATTTTATCCATACATGGTTTAATAATCAAGCAGTTTTGTCCTTGTTCCCATGAAGTTTTTGCTGTGCTGCTAGTGTTGTTCCTAATAATGCTATGACTGTCAGATTCTTATCAAAGATGTTAACATCATCTGTCTCTCTTATCTGTAATTATTTTACCTTTTTGGACTTTGCGTAATTCTGATGTTTTCTGCTGAAAAATATTTCTGGGCTGTGTTTTTTTTATGGTGCTCTTGTCTATTAGAATGCAATTTAGATAGCCTTTTTACTATTGTTTCTATTCTGTAAGCAACAGAATATATATAAAAATAATAAAATGGGTAAGGAATTTGCTGTCATGTTCCCAAAGTTTTGCTGAAAGATTTGTGAACCCTTTTCCCTACACAGTGACAATACCCTCATGTTCGCCTTCCTTGCAAGTTCTATGTGGTGGGTCGTTCCACTAGTTACTATCAAAGGAGTTGTCAATCCTCTTAACTTGTTGTTCATTAGTGAGTCACCTGATGGCACCTGAAGCATTGATATGAATGAGTGTTTAAATCGTTTTTCTGACTTGATAGATTTTTGAAACTGAGCTGTGACTATACTAAGCATTTTAAAATGGTGAAACTACATTTAGAGTAGTACATGTGACTTAGTTGGTATGCTTACTTTGGTAGTTATTTCTAAAGTCTGATTGTTGCATAATGATTAGATTTTTCCCCCCCACCATAATTCAGACCCTTGTCTTAACATTTCTTCTTTTGTTGGGTGGCATACTTATTGTTCTAGTAAATAAATTCTAGTCTTACTGTTGTTACAATCTTACTTGAATGTTGATAAGGACAGAATCCTGACTGGGAGCTTTGTTATTGACTTGCATACTGTAAATGTATGTGCTTGGTTTGAGGAACTTTATGCTCTAATTTTTTAGAAACTCATTCCGGGTAATTCTCCAGCTGTGTAGGAGCTTTGATTTTTCTACTGCCATCCCAATCAAGTGGCTCAGTGTGACAAGTACTGAAAACATATTTGCAGAAATTCCAATGTGGCTTATGGGAGTGAGAGCAAAACAGGATGTAGTTTTAAAATCACATCCTAAACTAAATGCTGAGCCACTGGTGCTCTTTCCTGGTAGGAGTGTAGCAGTTAAGGTTATACTTTTTATGCTTCTTTGTCTTTCTGTGCTCTTTGTCTCCTTCTTATTACTGTGTAGTGCAGTGTTGCTCAGTTGTCCAGAGTAAATCAAGTTCTTAATGACCTTAAAGATAATACTGCAAAGTATGCTGGATGATTTTGGAGACCATGCTGCTTATAGAGCACCATAACTCGTTAGAGTGTAGTCAGATGAGAAGAGGGGAACTCATTAATAGCTTATGTTTCTCCCAAAAACCTCTTGGTTCTTCTGATACTTTGGGCTATTCTCCTACTGGATGGATGTCTCCTATGAGTTTATTTAGCTACCTGGTGTAGTGGTCTACCAAGCTGGTCCTTTCCCAGTTTTTATTGTAGTAATGATTTCTGCCTGATTAGTTGTTGAGATGTTTGGCAGGTCTCTAGATGTCTGCAGTATAGTTCAAAGAAATTGTGTCCCTGGAGGCAAAGGTGGCAAAGACCTCTTCTGGACTGGAGTCAGCCTTTGATTCTCTCAGCATCTCTTGGAATCTAAATAAAAGTGGGATCTCTGTGTCCTGGAAAACAGTTTGAAGGCAAAACAAAGCTATGTGCTCACTTAAGAGATTTAAATACTTCTGTGTGTATTTAAGGTTAGCTTGGGCTTGGAAACTAAACAATGGAACTAAAATTTAGATAAACACACCTTTTGTAGTTGTGAGTACTTAAGCAAGAAGGGCTGAAGTTAGATTAAAGGAGAAATGTGGTAACTGCCCTCTTTAGCCAAGTTTAAGAAGAGTCTTGACATAGTGAAGATATGTGAAAGGAGCACTTCCACATCCTGACAACAGATTCTTTGTTGCCCGTTGGCTTTGTTTCAACAGGATTTACAGCTGTAAATGGGATGGGCAGTTGTGTACAGTGGTTCATTGAGAGTTACACACAGCCTCTCTCTATTTTTATAAAGCATTGAAATTAGACATCTGAAATACATCCAGTCACTTTACACTTGAATGGGATCCAAAGCTGTAGTAGATATTTGGCAAGTGTAGCTGTTGTCTTATGCATCATATGTAGCTTATGTTTAAATTATTGTGACCTTTCTGTAATTTAAATGAACATCTAAGAGATAAAAGTAGTTTAGGTACTGAATTAAAGCTCTCTAATTTCACTTTGGAAACTATGTAGCATTCTGTGGCTTTATAATTTTGATTTTTTATTCTGTTAATATTTCTGCTACTTCTTCCTTTCCCCACTCCCACTTGCAATACAGTGGTCTTTTTTGGTTTTTTTCATTGCTAAAGATTTTTCATCCCAGTCTTCTGGGATTTTAGTATCATTTTGTGGGTGACTGATCTCACAATTAAAATGAGTAGTACAAACACGGGGCAGAGGGAGAACTGTATTTATTAATTACATGTCATGCTAAACTGAAGTTTATGCCCAAAATACGGAAGTTATTTCTGTTGCTGAAATGAATGCTAGCCATTGCTTCTTGTCAGATTGAATATCGAGTATCTGTTGAGAATAAACCTTCTCATTCCTTCCTATTGGTGAGAGTATTAGTGATGACAGTGTTTATAATTTAAAATACAGTTGGAAGGCCGACTTCCGCAGTTTGTCACAGGTTGGTTAATATGGCAGTAAAAGGGGAGATGGATGTGGCTACTTGTGCAAGTCTATTACTCAGGAGGCCTGTAAATTTGATTGGCTGCTGCAGTTCTTCTAGAATCATTGGATTTGAGAGCAATAGAAAGATAAGATATCCAATTACCCAAATGATTTGCAGGGTTAGCCAACGTTGTCATGGAAACGCAAGTTGGAACAAATTAAATTTTAAGCAATAAAATAATCTTAAAGCACGTCTGGGAACAAGAAAATTTGGCAGTGGCACTTACCTGAATTGAATCTTAGCTTGACACGCTGTTGTTTGACATTGATATACTATGGGGGCCTAAACTTTTAAATGGCATGTTGCCTTTATTTTTATTTTTTTTTCTTTTGCAGCCATTGCCAAAATGGAATGTAGTGTATTAATTTTAAATAAAAGGGCATTCATAATATATGCATATCTCTGTGCTCAACCTGGATTCAATAACTCATGAATAGCAAAGTTCACAGAATGCTAGCCTTAATCATTTGAAGCTTTTGAGTGTTTAGGTTTTGAGATTTAATTATAATTCCAACATCCCCTCATCCCCTGAATTCTTAGCAACCAATTTTTGGAGGTGCTAGAGTCTTGCTATAGCAAGTACTAACAAAGCATGCAGAAAGCTAAGCACAGTGAAATACAGAAAGCTAAGCACAGTGAAATACCTTTTTTTCCTGTAATTGCTCTCTAAATGTGTCTGCTTTCTCTTGTTTTTGAAGATCTTGATCACAAAAAGAATAAAGGCTTTGTCATTTAAGTGCACTGCTTGTTTCAGTGATTCTGTTGGAAAAATTAAAATACTAAATGGATATTAAACTTCAGCACAAGACTAAAATACGCAGTTTCTTACTGCATCAAGATTTTACAAGTCTTTGGGTATTTGAATGAGTTCTGGCTTGTAGCAGGGATTAAAAAAAAATGGTCAAGCATGTCCCAGAAAGAGGGCTTTTATTCACATGCCTTATAGACAGATGGAGATGAAAACTGGGCTGAGGTCAAGCCATTTGCAGCATTCTCATAGGCTTCGATTTTCTTCTCATCCCCACCACAGATAATCTCAAATGATTCAGTAATGACCAAAAGTGCAACGTTGACCTTTCCTCCCCAGTGGATTACTGTGTTACATGCTGTAAATGGCAGGAAGTCCATTTTGTCCTTCCAGGAGGAGTTCAGTGTTGTACTTGCCTTTCTAAGTCTTGAAAGTATAAGCAGAGGCCGAATGCTTAAGAATTACCTTCTAAAGCCTTTGTGAATGTCTTTTAACAGTTTATTTCTTTCCGTGCATTAAAAGCTGATTCTGTGATTCTTTTGCTTGAAGGGAATTAATTAGGACATGCTTCTTTGGTATTATCAGAACATTGGTGTTTTTTACTTTACTTTTAATCATGTTCCTAAGCTGTATTTTTCTGAATTGATTGCAAATTTGATTTTTAAGATTGGATCAAAATAATAGCATGAATATAATGCAATAAATAAAAATACATAAACCCATCCTTTAGAACTGGTGATAGAACACTGCTTTCAGATCTGATCTAACTTTGATATTGGAAGTTCAGTGCAGGAAAGAATAAGAAGCTTCTGACATAAAACGGACCTTTTTAAGCTAAGCATTGCTTTGTAAAATAGAATCTGGACAGCTTTGAGTCTCAGCAATAATAATGGAGTAGCTGTTGCAGCGCAAGTGATTGCTAAAACTAATGTGCTGTAAGATTTAATTTTTCTCTTAAATCACTAAGGATTGTATAGCTGAAGTTAGTACTGGGATATGCATTGATAGACACTGGTTGGAGCAAACCCAAAATTACTCCTGTTGAAACTTCTGAAGCTGAAAGGTGATTAACTAATTCTCCTCAGAGAGAGTCTGTGTTCTTCACTCAGAAGTTAGACTGCTGGTTCCCATAAGCTAGGGCTTCTTAGATTAGAACTAAAATACATATGAGTGTTTGTTATGCTGTGAAATAGAACTTGAATACATGTATTAATACTTCCTATAAATTTCATTGCAAAAATCTGTCCTTTTCAAGAAATTGTGTGATTTCAGTATACCTTACGTGAAGCTTTGGAAAGTACAGGCTATCAAAATGCAAAATTATCTGGAAAAGACCACTGTAAAGGAAAACAGGTCAATACTTTTTTCTAACAGTCTCAAACAGGTCAAATCTTTTTTCCTCCTTTCCTGTAGAAGGAAAACAGGATTCAATTCTACAAACAAGCTTAAGTCCATAGTAAAAAGCCTTATTTAAATGACTGTTATATTTAGTAACTAGTCTGGCTGCTTTGTTCTATGTCATTATGTTAAGAATTCACTTTAACAAGTGTGCAAGACAAACTTAAGTACAAACACTTGAGTTTGGCAGTGGTTAGGTCAAAACATTTAAGTCCTTAACTAAATGGAACAGAAGCAAAAAAAAATTACACAAGTGAAGAGAAAAAAATCCATCAGCTCAACTTAATTTTACAAAATGCAGCTGAATTCCTTCATGTTAATTTTTAATGATACTTCAGAAAGGAGGGTAGCACTTCAGTCAGGGGTCTGACAAGCTACTCATTTGCAAATAAATCAAAAGACAATCATTACAGCAGCAAGAACCAGTGAATGATGTAGTTTTGTTATTCTTTGATGGGCCTCACACTCAAGTTCTCTATTAAAAATGAATGTATTCAAGAGGCTCTGCATTAAGAACACAAACAATTAAGGGCACTTCAGATGCTTTGCTAAGAGCTGCCGTAGAGCTCAGAGGACTTTCATGAGAGATGCAGGCTTCTGTAGCCTACTTGACTAAGGAGCCACAGAACATGAGCAATTAGTCATGTTTGTCTATGTTTGAGCAGCTTTCTGCAAAGTTTCCTTTGTTTATTCATCCTTAGGACCTCTTTATAGGTCTCAAGATTAGCAGTTAGGTAATAGTTATGTTATATAGGCCTCTAGAAACAGGAGATAAGTACCTTTATTTTAAGACTTTCAAATTCATGAGCCCAGTTCTGGGGGCTTACTCTAATGACACCAGTTGCTGATGTCTAGTCTTGATTAAGGAAACTGTCCTTCACTCTTTAGAAAGGGGTTTTGCTTTCCAGAATGAATGTGTACACACTCACAGGCACGCGCATGCAAACTGAAGGGTGTTTCACCTTAAAAAGCAAGCGTGCATTGTCTATTGAACTATTGCATTTACATTTAAAGTAACAAATGTCCCTTTTTTCACAATTCTGGAAACAACCTCTTGCTACTCTTGATCAGCAAAATTACATAAATTGTGAATTAAAACTTAACTTTGGCAAATTGCTAGACAACAAAAATATTTTTTGACATGTTTGTGAATGAAATTTTTTTACTTAATATTAGGGCAGGAAACAGGAGGTGCATGAAATTGCCTAGTAGATAAATAATTTTAAGTACTTAAAACATGTGTGAAAAATCACTTAGACAAACTGCCTTTTGGATTCAAGCAGACTTTTTTATGATTAATAGAATAGTCATTTCCATTTTCAGTGTAGATGTCTCTTAACTGGCACTTGTAACAACAGCAAGGAATCTCAAACTTACTTTATGGCATGTACATTTAAGTTTATGTAGCACTGTAGTTGAATTAAGATTGCTGTTCATATATGGTCATCAATGATGACCCAACTTTGGTAAGACAAACTAAGAAGAATACACTTTTTTTTTTCTGTTCTGACATTAAATCAGGTATGATAGTACTCAGCCAGTAACTTTAACAGAAGATTGGTGTAGAAAGGGGGAAAGTTGATTATGCCCTCATTTTTAGAAAATAAATTAAATATCTAATTGACCTTAATTGGAAGGCAATTATAACCTGATGCACATGATACTGCATTTTTATCTTACTGTTGGATGTCATGTATGCTATTTATTACAGTGTAGCTCAGATATTTGGGATTTGGGTAGAAAAATCCAATAATAAGGACGACTTACATGTTTTACAGACTCTGTTAAAAATAGGATTGGATTTTGTTTCCTTATAGCAACAATAAGGACATCTACCTCAGAATAGGGAGACTTTTGTGTAGCCCATACAGGCCAAAGAACTTTGCAGTAGTAAACCGAGTGAGTTTCTTACTTTATTCTTTCCCTATCCCATCTTGTCACCTGCAATGATTCATACTTGTTCCTGCCTGAAAAGCAAGGTTAATCCCATTGGTCTAGGGCAATTAAGTCCTTGTATCCTAAACATCTTAGCTAGACATCATCCAAACAGATTGCTATGCAACAGACTATAGCTGATGTACCCTGCTTTCTGTAGAGATATACTAGGTATGTGGAAAAATGTCCATTAGTACATGTGTTTGGTTTTTTCCCTTTAACAGAGAAATACCAACAGATTTGGTTATAGTTAAGTCTGATAACCAGTAATAATTAAGCTGGTAACTTCAAAGTGTTGACTTTGCTGTTATGTATGTAGTACTAGTACTAAAGACTAAACATGGAATTACAGATATTTTATGGTTGTGGCCTAGACAGAATGGAGAAGACCACCTTCATACTCTGTGAAATGACAGCTGTTTCAGTTGAGAATAGAGATATTTGCCCCCTTGTTGCAGGGGGCAAAGATTTCCTGTAAAGCAACTGTCACTTCATTGCCCTTAGTTGAGGGAAACCTTTTAACCCTAATTAAAAACCCAGAACTTCTTTGGAAGCTTCTGCAAAACTATATAGTTTTGGGTGTGTCAAATATCAGGCTTTGGTCAGGTGGAGTTCTTCATGTCAAGAGAGATGAGGAGTTTTACAGGTCTAGATGACATCAAGTATTTTCCCAGTGTCTGTCAGAGGTTTGGAAGGAGGTGTTAAAGCTTGCTAATTATGCTTAGATCCCAAATCATCTGTCTCCTGAGGCATAAAACTAGAGGGTTGATTTTGTATCCCAATTATTATGTGACTGATGTATAAAGATCAACATATCACAGTGTCTTCTTTTAAAACCTCAGAATTATGGGAAGGTTCAGGAAAAGGCTTGGCAGAGAGTTAAGTTTTAGTCTGACTTAAGTTAGAGTCTATCTTTGCTCAGCTTTAATACGTGTCATTTCATAGAAGGCCTCATGATTCACGGTAATGACCACTTGTTTCTTCTGTCTTGAAACATTAAAAAAGCCCCAATTAACCAAGAAATATCTTTATGGGTTAATTGTGCAACAGAGATGAACAGGAGCTGTTCAGTGTTTTTTACATAAGCTGTGTTCTTGTCTAGGTGCTGAGTTCGGTTTTGTGCAACTGTGCTGCAGTTACTGAAATTGATGGTTTTAAGGAAGACTGAGGAAATTGTATGGGTAGCTTGAGAGTTAATTGTAATAGTGGTTCTGAGTTATGGGCAGATGTATGGGTCTGAAAGGTTGTAAACACAGATAACACTGAGTAATGAGAGAAAAAGATGCATTTACCCCACCAGGAATCTAGGGTTTAGGTTGCCATGACAAAATATACAGAAGTACAAGATATTAAAGCTGTTAAAAAGTGGGACTCAAACTCTTTGTCCTGCTGTAATCTCTGTTGATTTTCATGAAGGATTGTTCTGTTCTTTATTGGTTCCTAACCTTGTTCTCCTGCTGTTCATGGCTTCACAAATTTACTGTTATAGACTATCACATTTTCTGATCTGTGTTCTTTTCCTTGTTTGCATTATTTTAATTCTCTTTCAATATGGATTTTAGAAGTCTGTACTTTTTGTCTCCATTCTTCCTCACTTCTGTTTTAGTATTTCTTTTGTATTCCCGAGTATTTCTTTTGTATTCCCGATGGTACATTTCTGTCGTTTTACCTTCTAATAGGCAGATGAAATTGATAATGAAAGAAGCATTTTTCTTCTACTCCTGCTGCCTTCATGTTATGCTGCTTGAAGATTTGAGTATTAATAAATCTACCTTTTAAAAGGCTTTATCTTGGAGTTAATGGATTTCAAAAATGCTCTGCTTATTAATGAACTATATACAAGGACCAGATTTGTGCCTAAATGTGTGTACAGATTAGGTGCTTTAGACATGGCAGATGTCCTAGAGTAGCTAACAAAATCTCTTTCTGTGTCTGGGCTTGTATATTAAGTATTTATATTTACATTAGTATGAAAAATGGGTAATACTTTGTTACTTTCTTCACTGTCTGAACTTAATATGATCCTGTATACTAGTTAATATGTCAAACCCCCTAAAATGCAGTTTTTAATTGAAATACTTTCACTCTGTAGACAGAAATCGCGAAGAGATTGAATACAATTTGTGCACAAGTCATCCCATTTTTGTCTCAGGAAGTAAGTAAAACTGTTCAGCTGTTAAAGTGTGATTATGTTGTTTTTCTGTTTGCAAATTAGCTAGTTTTAAGATGTTAATTTTATCACAATACACAAGTGTAAGGAACATCTGTTATAGCTGAAGTGTGCAAACCCCCTGCTAATTTGATCTAACAAATCTGAGTTCAAACTAGTGACAATGGCTCAGCCTCATTCATTGCCTGAGGAGAGTGGGAGTCTGTAAAATAGTAGCAATACAAGAAAAAGCTTTTGTTTCTAATCATGGTGATTGTTTATTAGATATTCAGTTGTCAAATGTAGATCTAGTGAAATAAGCATGCTTGTGTTCTCTACATAATTTATATCAAAGGTGAGTGTTTAGCTCATATGCAAAACACTATTTAAGTTTGGAGACCTACATTTAGTTTGAATGACTGTGATTTTAGCATGTCGTGGGCAGCTGCTGTTACATTTTGAAGCTTGTTATTTTCAAACTCTACATTTGTACAAAAGAGTGTAATTCTTGATTTCAGTGGTCAGTTTCCCTTGTTTGAAATTTCAATTGGTTTTGCTATGTGGCACAGAGTCTATAAATGTTAAAATAGAAACTAATGTAAAGTTGACATTGTCCTGTCAGCTGGATTAAAAATGATTATTCATTTGCCAGACAACTAATAATGAAGGGAGTTAGGGGAAGAGATAAGCTGGCTGCCTTCAGGTCTCTTCTTTCCTTTTGAACAGGTGAAAAATAGGGCATTGTTACCTTTTACCTGCATGAAATATCTTGAAATGGGTAGTGTGGGCTTCTGCAGACAAACTGGTTATTCAAGTATTTGTGATCCTGGTTTGATTTGGTGTGGTAATACCTTAACAGAAATTCCTCCTTATACCCCTTCTTCTTTCAACAGCATCAGCAACAAGTGGCCCAAGCTGTAGAACGTGCCAAACAAGTGACCATGGCTGAATTGAATGCCATCATCGGGGTACGTGGCCTTCCAGGTCTACCTCCTACAGTGTGTATAACTTGCTTTCATATCTTACTGCTTTGCTATTTTTAAAATAACATATGTTATTTTAAAATAAAATAAAAACATATTTAATGTTTTAAAAACATATTTAATGTTTTGATATCTAACACTGTTTTGATGCCCAGTGTTGCTGAAGTGTTTTTGCTTCACACAGATTTTAGCGGAGATATGGGTACTTTACTTTGTCAGAACTTAATTTTGGCCAGTGGTGCTGCATGTAACAAAACTTTTCCTGCAAGAAATATAGTTTTAGGAGAGTTGCTTGTTTATTTATGGGTATTGTGTGTCAGTCGAGCTAGATACTTTTTCCTCATGCTTTTTGTGACACTTGAGTTCTTGGAGCTTATACAACTATTCATTCTTCTTTCTTTCACTTTCTTGTGAATCTTTCATGAATTTTAAATTAGCAAGCTACTGAATAGAAACCTCACTTGCTTTTGAAGTAGTATTAATTGTCTGACACAGTGTTCTAATAGCCTTTCACCAAGAATGTGCTTTTAAATATGCTAAAAAAGTTAATACTACTTGCTTGTGACTGGTTGTCAATCACAAGTCATTTGCTTTGTATTAATGAACTTTTTGAACCATACATTCCTTCCACTGTATGAGTTCATTTCCCCTGCCACTAAGTCTGGAATATTTCTCATGTTTTCTGCCCTTCCGACTAAGTGAAAGAAGTAGCCGAAACAAGAACCTGTCCTTTCTGATTTTATTCATATGTGAGTGCCTTGAGCGGATTCAAATTACTCATTTATCAATTTATGTTAATTGCTTGTGAGAAGATGCCCTGCTGGTCTTTATAGTTCCCTCAGACACTTTGTAATGATAATTAGACATGCTGCTGTACGGATTAACAGTGCCATAGTCCAATGACGTCTACAGACAATGGAACCAGTTAATCCATCTGTGCTTAAAATTACATCCCAACTGGAGATGGAAAAAAAAAAAAAAATAGGAGAGAGGGAGGATTAAAAGAATGAGCCTCAGCTTGAAAATGCTCCTTTCATCAGTTTCTCAATTGCAGATCTGCAGTCGGTTTGCCTGTGGTAAGCTATTGGCAGTCAATTAGGTGAAATAAACTGGGAGGGTGACCTTCATTTCCTTTTAATAGCTTTTCCTCCCTGAAATGGGGAGCTTCAGTGGATTTTCAGCTTAAATTTTATTCAAGCTGCTTTATTACACTTGACAGATTAGCTTTGCATAAACATACCCCCCCTTCAAATCTGTGCTGTTTTTCCTTCGTATCAAATTTTGACTGTTACTTAGTTGATTTGCTAATCACATCTTAGAAACCCACACAATTACATCTGTATTTGTCAGAATCTCCTCTATGCTTTGCTTGTGTAATGAATTAGTTTATGAATACCTGATTTGATCTTTGAAATACACCACATGGACCTTTGTGGTATTCGATTAGCAAAGATTAGAGAACCATACTTTCTTAGATTTTTTCAAAACAGATTGCTTCCTAAAGATGAAAATGGAATGGAAAACTCTTCATTATGAGCTAGTTTTAAAGAAGAGTTTATGCAGTAAAAGGAAACATATTAAAACATATTTTTAAATATTCTTTCTTGCCTTAAAATAGTGCTACTTAGACAAACCAAATTTTGCTATCTCAAGCATATAAACTGCTTCTTTTTAATGTCCTCACAATACAGTGTTAAAAGCCATAGGATCTGCAAGTACCGCATGCAATTAAGAACTTTAGGGTTTTTGGGGGAGCAGGAAGGGAAGCTCTTTGGAAGCAGGAATAGTAGGCTATAACGTTTTTGTTTTATAATCATCTAAGATTTACCTGTAGAAATACTTTTCTGTGTCTTATGAAAGACTCCTGAATGACGCCATACAAATCCAAAACTGTAGTGAGGAAATTGACATGCTGGGCACAAAATTTGTCTGACCACGTAGGTGCATGCATTTACATGATGCCAGAATTAGATGTATGTCCCAGTGATCTTTTACAGTCCTATTAATCAATATTTACCTTGTGCCGCACAATAAGTTTCATGCTCTGACATATGCTTGGTTTTGTTTGAAAGGGACGGTGTATGTCCTGGAAAATCTGAATAGCATAAAATCAGGCTGACAATTCAGTGGACCTTTGCTCCCCCTCGCTGAGCACTCAGGGTGTCAAGCCCTTTCCCCAGAGGGGAGGACACATCAGAAGCCTGTCTGTTCCTACGAGCGGCAGCTGCACCGAGGGTGAGCACGGCACAGTTTGATAGCAGCTGTCAGTATTGTTCAGGGGCCTGACTTAGTGTAAAGAACAATGGAAGGGCCATGCTGCTAAAGTGCAGTGTCTTTCAAGATAAGAAAAGATATAGTAATTTAACGGTTTAGACACCTATTATGGGCATGAAAGATCATCAAACTTCTTTTCAGGGTGCAAATAGGCTGGACCAATCTGTAACAGTAGAAGATGCAATCCAGGGGCTTCTGGTGTCACATTACCTAAAATACATGCATATGATAATTCTTGAGGATAGGAGGGAAATTTCATTTTGCTAGCTGGTACTAACTTGCCTGGTTTCTCTTGACTAAATAGAATTCTGCATTTTTGCCAGGATTTGCCTTTTTCCCCCCTCTTCCTTTCTGTCCTTAAGGGCCATTGTTTCCTGACACCAGATGATTCAAGAGTTTCCCAGTTAGCTTCGTTCAGTTAGAGAAATTCATGTTACTCCTGTGCAGTGTGTGAATTCTGGAAGGGAACAAAGACTTTCAAATTACTGGGAAAATTTTTTTGAAATACAAAATGGTTTTGAACTATATTTATTATATACTTTTTATTTCCAGCTGAAAAGAGGGAAGCCTATTAGAGGACAGACTACAAGGATAGAGACTTATAGTCTCACAGGATCAGGATTTTTCAGAGAATTTGACTACAAAATCAAAAGCCAGGCTTTGGAATAGGTGTATATTAAGCACGTACAAAACAGAATGAATAAATTGTCACTTTTTTTTAAGAAAGTAATATAGTTGGACTCAGTGAGCTTGCAAGCAGTGCTAATCCTCTGTGTTGATTAAAAATTCTTACTTCAGGAAAAAACCCTGGATGATGTTTGGTTATTAACAGTCATACTCCTGGCCTTACACTTATCCTGCATGTTCTTGAAGGCTTTTACTGTCAGCCGTGGGTTAGCAGTGTGGCTAAACAATCTCCTTTCAATTTTATTTTTTCAAATAGCACCATTTAATATTTATTATATTAGATTAGAATGAAGTAGCAATTTTTCTAGATAAATAAAGATCAAAGCAGAAGCCCTAACTAAAAGGATAAGTGCCCCCATTAACTCCTTGGCCTTGCTGCAACTGCAGGCAGTGTCCACTTGGGCAGTTAAGGAATAATCTAGGTCATGGTATGAAAGAATTAGGTAGACTATTATGATGTAACTTGAAGGCTTGTTTTGGCTTTTTTGTGGGTGGCTTGGGTTTTTGTGTGTTTTGTTTCACTGTTTGCTTGTTTTTTTGTGGGGTTGTTTTCTTGAGATACGTCTAGAAAATAACAGGTTCATGTTAAGGAGTATAAGTGACAGTTAAATTGGTATGTCTAGGTGTGAACAATGGAAGATTAGATTTACTTTCCAATCAATAAACTAATTTTATGAGTAGAATATGCAAATATCTGAATGAGAAATACAAGCAGCAAACAGGAGACTTTCTTCAGCACTGTATTTTTGATGCATGATTTCAGCATACCACTCAAAAGCCAGGTATGTATTATTTTTCCTGCTGAGGTGGGTTGCTAATGATTTAGTGAAATATGTATCTTTTGGACTGACAGTTCTCCGGAGACAGATTGAGTTGTTGGCCTCCGAGAGGCCTCTCCACTGTTGCATGAGGTGATTGGCTAAAGGATTAGCAAGATGTGGGATTATTTTTTCTCTCTTGGCTGTGGTTGCCAGCTATCTCTGGGATTGTAGTGTGTGAAGCTTAAGAGGATGAGGTTAACCTCTTGAGGGTTTATTCTTATGAGTGTGTAGTTAATCCTTAGAAAGCCTATAAATAACTAGGCTGTATGTTTCATTATAAAATAGAAATACAGACTAGAGCAGAAATGAATGCAGAATTTAGTGCAAGGGAAGAGCTAAGCAGCTGTAGCATTACTTTAGATCCTTCTCAGGCATGATCTGCATTATGTGCTGAGGGAGGGGAAATTGCCTAGTTCTTTTAAATTAAATAAAATGAGATCTAGTAAGCACAAGACACTCTCCTCACTTTTAACGTGAACTCCATAACTGCAAGTCCAAATTACTGAACTCTGGCAATAGGAGCTCTATTGTGTAGTAACATTCTGGGTTGTTCTTCATATTTTAGAACACATAAAAACCTTAGTTTTATCCTAGGATTCATGGTAGTTACTTTTAGACTACAAAGGCTCTCAAATTAGTTTACCAGTGTAAAGTAGATAGCAAGGGAGGAAGGTACTTGTCTGCATGATAGTGAGTGTTCTCAAAACACCAGTCCCCAAACAATGGTCAGATTTTTACTGTTAGTGCCACTAAGCTTGGAGGAAAAATACGGGAGTGATATTGATATGTATTGGTAGCTTTACCTACTCAAAAGATAAAATCTGGGAGAAGGTGTATAAAATATGAAATAGTGGTGTTAATCAAACTTGGTTTCCTCTTGACACCCCACCTCCACACACCCACTCTCTATGGACTGATGGGAAATGAAGAATCCTGGAGCAACAATATGGAGGAAGGTGGTATCTAAACAAGGAATGTAGTATCTAAACAAGACAATTTTCTGCCGGAGAAGGTATCTCAGTCATTATGGAGAGGGCAAAATTGCATCCAAAAGTCAAATGGAATTGAATTGCAGGCCAGACTCCCTTGTCTTGCAAGGCTTCATGTGGGTTGAATGGAAAAAGCTTCACCTTGGATCTTGCTCAAAAAGAAAAACACAAGAACTTCAGATGGCTCTCATCAAGATCTAGTACCTAAACTACAAGTCAAAGGTGAGACCAAGTATACAGTTTCAAATTTGTGAAGCCTAAGAGCTTTTAGGAAAGGAGTGGAAGGATGACAGTGTAACAAAAGTATTGTTAACTAGTGCTAAAACCTGAAGATATGCTGCTGCAAATGTGAATGCAGAGAGAAGGCAGATTCTTATGAGGTAACATGTGAGTACCAAATGTGAGTTGGTACATCTTGCTAGATTCCTTTTTACTGAGTGGGTGTTGAGGACATAGTGTGTACACTTTGAATGGCATAGATCTCAAAACTGGTCTGTTTTTCAGCAGAGGTGAACTAAGTTTGGTGGTAAAACGTGTGTGTGATAATAGCGGAAAAAAAGAAAATCTAATTGGAGCACATGGTTTCAGGAAGGATTAGATAGAAGGATTTGATATTGAAGAGTTGATTGATTCATTTTGTGTACTTGGTGCCAAATGATTCGATTTAGACTGGTTTAGAAAGAATGGTTTTGGTGAAATATAAGGGACTGAAGTTGGATACAAATGCTGTAATAGTGCAGTTGAAAGCAAGAACTTACGGAATGTGATTGGAGCAGTACATGTATGTATTCATATATATAATTGGCACAGAGGGTGAGTTATTTAATCCTAGAGGAAAGTATTACTTCCTCTAGAAAGTGATTCAACTCACCTCTGTTGATTCAAGTGTATAAGCAGAATAGCTTACCTACTTTGAAGATAGCGTTAAAGTGGTTTATATTTATAAAAATTAAGTTATCAAGTAAAAGGAGACAAAATGAAAAGATGTACATAATTTTTCTCTCTTACCAATGTCTGCTTTGCTTTCATACTTAATGAGATATGTGGGGGAATTGGAGTAGATAAAGAGTCAGTAGGCTGTGTTAAAATGTGATGTAACCTTCAGTACTTGTCTGGAAAGGAGTTGGAAGTGTGGTATGTTGGGAGGAGGAAGGAGTTGGGTGAGAGAACTGAATTGGTTGGTGCAGACAAAAGAAAAATTCAGTGGACTGTGTATGAGGAGAAATGAAAAAGAAGTTAGTTGAGTAAGGACGAAGGATGGTTATGTTCATGGAGCTGTTCCATCCTAGCATGAGTAGGAATAGAGAAAGTTGTTGGGAGTTAGTATGTTGACTAATGTAGAGCTGCAGGTTGGCCTGCTTTGCAGTAAAAGTGGTGCAAATAACAAAACCATACAGATTTTGAGAAGGAAACACTGATAAACTGAGGTGAACTAATTGCCACTGCATGAATGGGAGTGATGTGGACTGCACAGGCAAAATATACCTCTAACTAGGTGCCAGTGTCAACAGTGGGGTCACTGGAAAGTAGGAAGGTGCAGGTGGAGGAAGACTAGGGGGACACAAGTACTGTAAATATTCAACACTGGAATTGTACAAGAAAACAACTCATTGGAATTGGAACAAAACATTGGAATTGTACAAGAAAACAAAATTGTACAACAAAACCTGCTTGCTGTGTTTTTCATGGAAGAAGAGCAAGACAGACTTGAGATAGGGACTGTGTGGGAGGACTAGACAAGAAGCTTGCTTTCCTTACTCTTGAATAGAGAGGCTAGCATAGGTAGTTAGAATAATTTTAGGAAATAGTAAAGGGTTTTTTTTTTTGTGGTTTTTCCAGTTTTCCACAGTATTTTTCCACAGTAACTCTTCAATATGCATAAGAGTTTATTTCAATTGCAGAATTTCTGCTATCTAGTAACTGCATTTTTTTTTAATTTTTCAGAGTACTCGCTGAACTACCAAGGTCGCTATCTTGTATAACAGTTAATTGCCTGAAATTAATACTCAACTGCCTGATACAGTATCTCGTACTATTTATAAAGGTGCTGGCTAACTGGCTCTTCAGATTGAGTACTTACAAGCAGCAGTAGTGAGGAAGTAAAAGCAAGAATTAGCAAAAGTGCTTAAATGCATGTTCAGAAGTAATTGTTTGGTGTGTCAAAGTTGTTGTGGTATGTAGAGAAAACATACAAGCTTCTGGTCTTGGCTTGGAACACTAAATAAAGATTATTAACTTTAACTTTTTAACTCTATTTAACTTCTGGATTTTAATTTACAAAAAGCCATGCTACTTAATAATTTCTGTCATGTTCAGCAAGAGTTAAATTTCTGGAGACTAAAAGAGCCTGGAAGGAAAAGAAATACTTTTTAAGATAATCATACGTCAGTAATAAAACCCTCTAGAGTAATATCTGTAAGTCATTTCCAAATTGGTGCATGCTTGAACTAGTTGTTTTTGGCAACTGTGCAGTAGGAGCATGCTTTTGAAGTGTTGTTGGATGGTGGTGGTATGCTAACAGTAGCTAAAAAGGCAAACACTAGATTTGAGGTTAGAAGGTGAGTAATAGCAGGAATTTATGATTGCCGCAGAAATGAAATGTGCTGGCAGTTTCTGCAGAGCAGAAGCAGTGTGTGCTGACAGCTTCATTCTAGAGACTTCAGGCTTGCATCTGAGCCTTCAGAGAAGGCAATATGTACTTGTCTAAAATTAAAGAAAAGCTTTGTTCTTGAGCTGACTTACACTGATGTTGACAGAGGAACATGAATGGTTTCAGAAAACCAACCTTTGTCTTGTCTGGACCAGGAGATTTTAAGGTCCTCTTCTGCCACTTTTAGACTGTGGTTCTGAATTTGTTACTTTCTTTAAGAGTCTGGGAAGTCCTTTGGTGGAGACATGTTTTCCTGAGCAAGGATTATTTTTTCTGTGGTGACTCTGACTCTACCCTTCCTGTCCTGTGGCATCTGTTTTTTACAAAGGCTTGTCTGGCTCTTCCATTGTGGAAGTCATTTTCTCCTGGTTCCCTTCAGTTTTGCTGTTTATCCCTTATTTCTTCAGAATTTAGCCTAAGAAATGAAAGAAAACCAAGATTTTATTTAAGTTAAAAACAAGGTAAATAACATAATTAATACAAGGACCCTTTAAAACATGGTCTTCTGATACAGTTCTATTTGAGTTTTTGGTTTGGTTTTTTTTTTTTTTTTTTTTTGCTGTGAAGTGTTTGAGACAGGAATTGCTCTTAAATGAGCCCTGGAATACACATTTTTCATATTTACAAACACACAGAAGCTCTATATTTTTCCCTAGAAGTATAAATACTTCAAATATATGTAACATACACAGAACAGTACATGTAATATATAGTTAAAGTTGTATGCAATTATATATTTGTGATATAGTAAGATGTAAAATATTGTGCATATGTCATATAAAATATGGTGTGCTTGTACATACAGAAGAGGTTAGACAAGCAAAAGTGCTTCTTTAGTTTGTGGGCTGCTTGTTGTGTTGCTCTACTCATGCTTCAGTGGGTCTGCACGTGGTACAACCTACAGAGTTTTAGGTTGACTTGCATTGCCTAAAAGCAGAGAGGAAGAAAGAAAACCCTCTTCTGTTGGCAAAAGCTTTTGTGTGGGTGCAGCTATGGTAGGGGAGTGTTAATGCACCTTGGGGAGAAGATGTCACTGAACTGGAAGAATTCCATCTGCTGGTGATGCCCTGCATCCTCACTGCAGGGCTCTGCCTGTGTGTGTTGGGATGATCCACAGAGGCCTCACAGCCTAGAGGAGGCTGCTAGTGCAGATCTACTCCTGTGAAAACGCCAGTCCTGCTGGCAGTGCTACATAATTATTCCCTCTATGATAATGGGAAATCCTGCCATTTAAGAATTATCACTAAAAATTTGTTGAATACTTAATTGCTTGTCACTTTAGTGGAAAAACAGCTGATGGGCTTATTCACTGGTTGTGGTGGTGAATCATTTGGGTGGGGCTACCCACACCTGTCATTTACTGTTTACAAAAGTGATCTGAAGTGTATTATCTCTTACCTTTCTAATTCTGGTGCCTGGGCTTGCCCTTGAAGATGCCAGGAGGAAAGGCAGTGAAACCTAGCTGTTTACAGTAAGACAGGAAGGCCCAGAGAAGATAAGAGTTGCTGCTCAGATTTGTACTAAGAGAGAGATAAGAGTCCTTTCTCCCTTATGATATATAGTGGTAATGTCTAAACTAATCAATGATTAATAAATTACTCTTGAATATTAGTTTTTAAATGCTTTTTGAATTACATTGGGAAGCATTGAAGACCTGTTTCTTAGTTCTGTAGGTGTAAAACTAACGACAGTATTAAAATCTAAGAGTGGGATCCTGTGATTCAGCAAAAGTATTGTGTATGTACTTGTACTGGCCATGTAATTAAGAGCAGCCCAAGCCTTTCATGTGTTGGGAGAATTTTTTTTTCTCTTTGTGTTGAAAAAATTCAAAATTTCTCATAAAAGTAGAAAATATTTCAGAATGCAAGCCAAAGAATATATATGCACAGAATCAGAATCAAAGAATGGGTAAGGTTGGAAGGGACCACATCTGGTCCAACCTCCCTACTCAAGCCAGGTCATCCCAGAGCACATGGCACAGTACTGTGTCCAAATGGTTTTTGAATATCTCCCTTGAGGGAGTCTCCAAAACCTTTCTTGGCAACCTGTGCCAGTGCTCGGTCACCTGCACAGTAAAGTTCTTCCTTGTGTTCAAGTGGAGCTTCATGCCCTCCAGTTTGTGCCTATTGCCTTTTGTCCTATTGCTCAGCACCCCTGAGCAGAGCCTGGATCCATCCACTGACACCCTCCTGTCAGGTACTGACAGACACTGGTGAGCTCCCATCCGTTGTCTCTTCTTGAGGCCGAACAGGCCCAGCTCTCTCAGCCTTTCCTCATATGAGAGGTGTTCCATTTCCCCAATCACCTTAATAACTTCACCAGGTGAAGGCTTCACCAGGGCTGAGTAGAAGGACAGGATCACCCACCTCGTCCTGCTGGCACTGCTCTTGCTAACGCACCCCAGGACACCACCGGCCTTCTTGGCCCCCAGGACACACTGCTGGCTCATGGGCAGCTTGCTGTCCACCAGGAACCCCAGCTCCTTCTCCACAAAGCTGCTTTGCAGCAGATCAGCTCCCAGCCTGTGCTGGTGCTTGGGGTGACTCCTCCCCAGTGCAGAACCCTGTATCTGCCCTTGTTGAATTTCAGAAAGTTCCTCTCTGCCCATCTTTCCACCCTTTTGGGGCCCTTCTGAAAGGCTGCACTCTGGGGTATTGGCCACTGCTCCAGCTCTGTCTCATCAGTGACCTGCTGAGGAGGCGTCTGTCCCTTTGTCCGAGTCACTGATAAACAAGTTAAACAACAGTGGGGTCATTTTGAACCTTGGGGTACAGGCTTCCAGTTAGGCTTGATGTTGTTTTGAAGTAGGTTCATGGGTTACTTTGAGCATGTTGCTGGACCTTCTGTATCTTATTTTTTTATTTTAATAGTTAAAGTGACACAAGAGCTTGCTGTACTTACAGTGGAGCAATGAAATACAGCTTCTCTGTTTTATTTCAGTTACCTTAGAGCTGAAATTAATTTGTGAAAAAAGGATGTTTTGGGGAATGTGTGTGGCAAGCTGCCTTTATCCCAGTATAGCATCCGTTTTTTGTTCAATAAGAGGCAATTTATGCAACCCTTTACTGCTTAAAAATGTTGTTGTGCAATTGATACTTATTAGTGTGGTTTGCGTTGCCTGAACAAGAGAAAACAGGAAATGGGAAAAACTTTGAAGAGCTTTCTGTTCAGAAATTTAACAACTTGAGTTAGCTTACATCTTCTTTCTAACTTGGATATTTGCTTTCTGACATAAATTCTCTTCCCAGTAAAGTTGTGGGGTTTCATTTACTTTTTTTGTGGGAGTGGAAAATCAGTGCGAAGGCCCCAAGACACTACCCTATACATCTCCTTTAATAAAGCATGAAAAAGAAACAGGATTTTACCCATGAGACAGTTGGGCCTTTAAATAATCATGTCACTGCCACACAATTTCTGTATTTGTGAAATATATGGCTTTGAATAGCTTTTGCCAATGTTGTCCTTTTATGGACCTAAATTTCTGTAGTACAGTGACATTTCATGTGGTTTATAGATGGAAGAAACTTGCTGAAGATACTATTCTTTGTTTCTGAAGGGACATTCTCTTCCCACATTAGGCACTGTGGCTTGTTCACATAAGGGTAGTTTTCAAACAACTTCTATAAACCCACGTTCCTGGCTCATTAGCTAGACATGCAGTGGTGGGCACTTTAGAGTTTGTTTACTGTCGTAGAGTGTGGCTTACTTCCTGTCAGAGTAAAGGATTTAGAAGATGAGGAAGCAAGGAAACCAAATTGACCAAAATAAACAAATATTTCAAAAGAAGCAGTTAGAAAATTAAGAAATTATAGTACTACCTGACTCACTCTTCTGAAACTTGTTTAAACAGGGAGACAGCAGTAAGCAGTGAGAATTGGCACATGGCCTAGTGGCAGGCTGTCACTAGAAGGGGGGCTACAGAGTTCCTTCTACAAAGGAACTGGATCATCTCACTTATGAAGAAGGGCTTACAGACTTGGGCCTGTTCAGCCTCAAGAAGAGATGATTGACATGACAATGATGTCCTCATCATTATCTATCAGTATCTGAAGGGAGGGTGTCAGAGGACAGATCCAGGCTCTGCTTGGTGGTGCCGAGCAATAGGACAAGAGGCCACTGTCACAAACTGATGCACAGTGAGTTTTATTTGAATATGAAGAACAACTGCTTTACTTTGTGGGTGACCTAGTGCTGGAACAGATTGTCCAGAGAGGTTTTGGAGTCGCCCTCCCTGGAGATATTCAGGAACTACATGGACACAGTCCGGTGCCACGTGCTCTGGGATGACCTGGCTTGAGCAGGGAGGTTGGACCAGATGTCCCCCTTTGGTCCCTTGAAGCCTCAGGCGTTTTGTGATTCTGCAGTCTGCAATTCATAAAATTGGTAAGGTTGGAAGAGACCACTGGAGGTCATCTGATCTACCTGCTCCTGCTCAAACAGGACCACCTAGGCCCAGTTATGCAGGACCTTGTCCATACAGCTTTTGAGTATGTTCAAAGACAGAAACTCCAAAGCTCTCTGGGTAGCCTGTGCAAGGGCTTGGTCAAAAACAAGTGTGTTCTAATCTTTAAGACAAACCTCCTATGTGTTAGTCTGCACCCATTGCCTCTTGTCTTTCATTGGGCCATGTGGTGATGGGCTGTAAAGGTAAGGGACCTGGGGTATGTCATATGAGGAGGGGCTGAGAGACCTGGGACTATTTAGCCATCTCTAGACATATCGGTAGATGCTTTCTGTTTTGTTTATATCTCTTTTAAGGAGAAACCAAGAACAGGACATAGCAATCCAGCTATAGTTCCCATAGTAATAAGTAGAGAAGAAGGATCCCCTCCCTAGACCTGCTGGCAATACTTTGTCTAATGCAGCCCAAGATGCCATTCACCTACTTTTCCACAGGAGAACATTACAGCTGGCTCATGCACAATTTGGTATGGAAGGAAGCTTTTCTACAAAGCTGCTTTCTAGCTGTGTGGATCCCAACATATATAAGTTTATGTAATTGTTCCTCCTGGTGTAGGATATTGCAGTTGCCCTTGTTGAATGTCATGAGATTCCTGTAAGTCCATTTTTCCAGCCTGTTGAGTTGTCTGTGAATGTTATCTCAGCTGTCTGGTGTATCAGCCACTCTTCACAATTGTGTACAGTCAGCAAAAGAAAATAATCTCAGACCTTAGTTTTGTAAATTGCTGCAGTGGTACTGAAGATTAGTATTGAAATAAGTCAGAAAGAAGTGTCTTGTGGGGACTATTAACACACTTTGTGTGGTGATATTGTCAAGGAAAAATAAACATGTAGAAGCATTAGAAGGAAACATGACAGCTGCTGCCAAAGCAAAATTGGGAAATGGAGCAGTAAGCAGTGCAATTTGGTATTTCATAAATAAATCTGTTTACCTATGATAGAAAGGTTTGGATTGGAAGAAACATTCAAAAATCAAGCCAAACCCTTCTGCCATGGGGACAGGAACACCTTCCTTGAGACAGGTTGCTCAAAATCTCATCCAACCTTGACTTTGAGCACTTCCAGGGGTGAGGTATCCAGTGTCTCACCACCCACAACATAAAAGTTTTGTCATTGTGTCCAATGTAAACTAATCTTTCAGTGTAAAACCACTGAAAGCTACACTACAGAACCTCTCGTTCTTGTAGCTACAGGCCCTGGTAAAAAGTCTCTTTCCATTTTCTTACAGACCCGCTTTTTATATAAAGATCGTAGTAAGGTGATCTTTATATAAAGATAATTTATATAATTCCTGGAGCCTTCAGGCTGACCAACCCCAACTTTGTCTTTTTTTCTTAGGAAAGGTATTCCAGCCCTCTCAGATCATTTTTGTGGGCCTTCTTTCAACCTGCTGCAGCAGGTTAATATCTTTCTTGCACTGTAGACCCCAGAGCAGGGCATGGTACTCCAGTAAGCATCTCGTGATGTAGAGGGAAGAAGAGGAACAGAACCATTTCCTTCGACCTGCTGGCCAAATTCTTTTGATGCAGCCCAGGATGCAGTTGACTTTCTGTGCTGCAGGTGCAGTAATCCAATGATATATCTTCTAGCACCCACCAGTCCTTTTCAGCAGGGCCATTCCTGAGCTCTTCATCCCCCAGTCTAGGAATTGTCACAGCTCAGGTGCCAGACATTGCATTTGGCCTTGTGGAACCTCTTGAGCACCTCTTGAGATGGTCCCACTTCTCGGGCCTGTCAGAGTCCATCTCGATGTCGCCTCTTCCCCTAAGTGAATCAATTGCCCTGCACGGCTTGGTGTCATCTGCAGACTTGCAGAAGGCACAGTCAGTCCCATTTCCAGTGTTGCTGATGGAGGTGTTGAGCAGTGTTGGTCACATTTTGCGTTCCTGAGGGACGCTGCTCGTTACTGTTTTCCACAGAGGTGTGAAGTCACTGACTCTGTGATAAGTTTCATTGACTCTTCAGATGCAGTCATCCATCCAGTTCCTCATCCATGTAATAATCCATCCCACAAAGCACTATTTCTTTGAGTGGCAAGAATTTTGTGAGGGGCCGTATCAAAGACATGCTAGAAGCCTTCAGTAGATAGTATCTTTTACTCTTCCCATGTCCATGGATATAGTCACTACTGTGGCTTGTTCACATAAGGATAGTTTTCAAACAACTTCTACAAACCCCCATTCTTGGCTCATTAGCTAGACATGCAGTGGTGGGTACTTTAGAATGCAGTAGAAGCATGTGAATATGTTCTTCCAAGTGATTGTTTGTTGTCCATAAATATGTTCTTCCTATATAGCTGAAATACTCTCTGGAAAGTACTTACAGAAATTTAATTTTAAATGTAAGTATTAATTAATGGCTTAGAGTGTCTATTGAGTTTCCTCCTGCCAAATTTGTGCCCTGGTACTGTGGGTTGTGTATACAGGGCTTTTGGTTTTTCTAGGATGAGGGGAAAAAATGAGATGTAACAGGAGCATAGTTTTGAGTTAGTTTCTTTTTTGAAAGGTTATATTTGCAATACTGGTTTTAAGAATATTTCTAAACAGTAAGGGAAAAGGTTATTCCTTAATCAACTACCTGTATGTGCTCAGACAGTGTCCCTCTTGTTTTTGTTGGCTGCAGATATTTGATGCAGACTCTCACTTCCTTAAGAAATTCAAGGAAGCAAATGAAGGACTGGAAGATGTTCCTTTGGAAAGGAAGTGAATATGATAATGAAACTGAACACAGTAATATGTGTTTTTCTCTCATGTCTTTATGTCTGCTTGAGTTGAAAAAAATCACATTTCTTTTGTTTTACAAAAGTTGACATGAAATAGCATCCTTTACATTTTAGGCCTCTAAATGACTTGTATTTTCCAGATATTTTTTCAGAACACCACTATGGAACTTGGAGGCAACTGTTGATAGTATTACTCATGCTAGTGCTGATAAGATTTTGGAAAAATTTTTCTGTGTTTATTATTCAAGTTTATTTAGAAAAGCACAAGAGAAAACATCTCTTGTAGTCTGGGACAAAGCATAACCTTTTTTCCACTGTTCATTTACAATCACATCTGAATTTTTAACTCAGTGCTTTTCAAGAGATACAAAAGAGTACATCATACGTCTGTTTAAGAGCAGAAGAATGCTCTAAGTGCTTAATGATAAGGATTAAAAAGCATATATTTAAGTGAAAAAGGTGTCAAAGTAAAATCAGGTGCTTGAGACCTCACCAGAGCTGCTTTAAGGCGAGGAGTGGGATTGTAGGAGCTTGTTTTCTGTCCTTATGAGCAAGAAGCCTAAGAGAGACCTATCACTGTTTAATTATAGGAGCTCTGTTTCACAAAGACATACTAACTCTGTCTTTGTAAGTCTCTGCCAGAGATTGAAAATGTAATTCCACATTTTAAGTCTGATTAAAGATCTCTTCATAGCTGGACTTTGCCTAAAACGTGGGAGATAAAAAGCTGTACTACCTTTACAATTGTTAGGAGGTGCTTGCTCAGAGACAGTAATGCTGTTTTTTATATGCTGAGTTTTGGGTCTGTACAGTTTAGTTATGGAGACATTGGGAAATAAAAATCTGAGGCAATAAAACCTACATCTAAACAGTACAGTACTACGAGTTTGTAATTCCTTTTCTCCCTTTGCAAATATGAAGAATTTCTGGGTTTGAAACAAAATGGGGGGTGAACTATAGATATTTTTAAAATCACTGCTGTGGCTAATTATCTTAAGTGCAGTCACTTAAGTATGCATCATTGCACTCTTCTCTGCCTTCCCACTTTCCTCTAAAAGTGGACACAGCCTTTGCTCTGCAAGTAATGATAATAATTGGTACTAAGACAGACCTGTTACTCATCCTTTTTTGAGCACATTTCTTATGGCAGATGTCTAGTTTTTAATTAACGGCTAATGAACATGCCTAGTAGACCATGATACTACTTTCAGCCTACTCCGTTTTATATCTCACTGCTGTTAAGCTCTTAAAAGGTTACAGAGCAGGCATTAGTGTCTTTGAAGTGATGGGAAAGTGATTATATGCATAACATAATTGTTTGTAGGATCTACTATGGCAAATGTTTAGTACTAAATGCATCTGATGAACATTGTTGTTATCCCTCTCCCTGGTCTTTATTTTCTTCCTTTGTGTGCAGCACATATTCCTGTTATCCCTTCTACAAAGATAGTACAATGTGCTTTTAAAAATTCAAGTTTTTAAAAGAAAAAGAATATGAACTTCTGGAAATGATCATCTTTATGGGTGATCCCTTGTCTCTTAGGGAGAACTTAAACCTGTTATGGATAAATAACACACAAGCAATAAATCAGTATATTAAAGCCCTGAATAGCAACGAACATCAGATAATAAATATGAAATCATGACATAACTTTGGTGGCTTAAAAGTCCATGATCAGGATTTCAGTTCTAAGTCAGCTTCATGTAGTAGTGCCATATTTACGGATCTTTGTGTACCATGCCTGTAAGTAACCATTTGCAAAGCTACAAAATCGTGCAGAGCAGCTTTGCAATGCACTTGCAGCTCTCACACCACACCTTGCCCACTGCTCCCCACTATCTGTGTGCAATACCACCAGTGAGCACAGGACAAAACCCTTCCTCTCTCAGCTTCAGAGCCTTTTATAGAGCATTAATCTGTTCCTCATTTCTTAGACTTTCATAATGTGTGGTATGTAGGCTACAAACCAGAGCCAGTGAAATGGTTGGTAACATGCCCCTAACATTTCTTAAAACATTAACCTGTGCTTCCTGAAATCCAGTTGGGTTGCTAATTAAACCAAGCAGGAGAGAGATGAATAAGGGTTATCTTTGTATACTTCCCAAATGGTAGGGACAAGAATGGAAACAGTTTAATTCCTGTTCCCTTTCTCAACCTCCCCATGGTCCCTCTGTGAAGGAAGCTAGTTTGAGCTTATTGTTGGAGAAGGAGGGAGACTTTTCTCTATGATACCAGTTTGGAAGGAATGAATCACTTTTTATTCTTAGGCAGTTGCACACAAAACTAGGTTATGTGGGGTGATAGTGCAGCTGGGGACAAGTAAGACCAATGACAACAATGCTGCACAGTACTGCTGATTGAAGTCACCTCAGACTGCAGATGACTGACCTGGCTGAAGTGGTCAGTGAGGAAGGAGGTGACTAAATTACTATCTTTGAGAGAGGCTGCCAAAATCTAAGGTGATCACTGTTTGAGGAAATGTGCTGGAAACCACTGAAGTCTAGTTAAAGTCTGTGTCGAGAGGGATGCCATATTGTTCAGTAGAGGCTGGATTCAAAAAACAAACAAAACCCCCAACCAAACCTCTGCAGTCCTGTCAGACCTTACAGTGCTCCTTACTGAGAGTTCTTCAATAAAGTGAAGCTTCACTAGCAAAAACTGATTGATATTGTAAAAAGTGGTCTACTGTGTTAACTACTTCAAAATCAAAATTATTCCTAATGCTTTCTTCAAAATGTTGCCTTTTGTAAACAGATTTAATTATGAGAATAAGTTCTCTTTTACCTTGTTTTCTAAACTTACTGAAAAGGGTGATGATCAGATGTATATTTTGAAGTGTAGACTAGCATGGCTTTTTATGCTGCATTCAAAAATAAATTCCTGATATGCGGCGTAAGAAAAATGTGGTAAACATGTGGCTTTATAGAATTGACTAAATGGATTGCGGTAAGTTTAAAGATTGTCTTGTAATTCAAAATAAGTAAATGATTGCTGCATAACAGTTGGGACAGCAGAAAAGTGAAAAATTAGCAAGTGCAGTGCAGAGTTCTTGAATGTCAGCCCCTGTGTCTGCATAATTTTATAAACAGCTCAAGGCATGTCTTGGGATGGGGTTATGAGAAGTAAAAGTGTAGTTCAGTAGTAATATATATAAATACTAATAAATAAATTCATTCATATGCCATTAGATGTTATACAGGTATTGTTGACAGATTGTCTTGAAAAGACTTCACACCTAAAGAAACAGATGAAATATTTCTACATTATTTTGAGTTGAGTTTTTTTGGTGATGAAATACTGTAAGCTGCAGTCCAGGTATGATTTCAGTAGCTGCCAGCAGTACTGTAAACTTTTTACATGCTTTTACAGGACTACTGGCATTCAGCTGGTCAAACTTGAGTTCATCCTATTCCAACACACGTTTATTTGTCTCCTCTTCGATCCCATGAATTGGATGGCACTCTAGCTTTTTCCTGGTATCTGCCTTGAGCAGAGGGGTAGTGGAGAGTGGCCAAGGTGGAGAGAATTGTTCTGTTTTCTATTCATATGCCCAGACACAAGGAAGCAGGAGAGAGAGGCAGAATATCTGTTAACCTGGAGCAGATTATTGGAGCTATGACTAAGATAAAGGTGCTTTTGAAGCTTCATTTTCTTAAAAAAACAAAAAAAAACCAAAAAAAACCAAAATCTGTGCTAAGCATTTTGGGCAAATTAAATGGGTATCTGTACTTGGTAAACATTAATAAAACCATGGAAGCTTTAACTAGAAAATATCTTAATATTTAAACTATGGGGAAGACATTCTAATGTAAAAACTCTGTTTCTAAAATTACTTACACATTGTTTTAGTAGATTGGTTTCAGGGTTGTATGTCCACTCATTATGATTTTGATCTTGCAAGCTCCCTTTAAAACAGGTGGAGGTATTCATTAATACCATGTTTCTTGTTGAGAATTCCATGCTATCTAAAATACCTGGATTTTCAGCTCAAAGCTGGCTCCTAAACAGTGTTAAGTCATGAATAATTTCCCCTCTTTCCCTTAAAAACCTTGGCAAAAATAAAATGCAAATTAAACTTTACTTTAAACATGAAATTCATCTGTCTTTTATTATTCTGGATAGAAAGGTACTTGCTGCTTCCAAACTGGGGGAAGAGAGGGATATGAGTTTAAATCAATCTTGCCACTGGAACTTTTTTTTTTCAGAGCAGCGCTACAGATTTCTCTAGAAAGGGAAAGGTGTTTGATTCTTCTGCTGCTGTTCTTTGTTACCAGAGATGCTGTGACAGGCAGTAGCTGCCCAAAACAACCTATAGTTGCTGAACTTATGTGTCAGGCTGCAAAATAAGTATCCAGCTAGCTTTTCTGGGACGTGAGCAGACAGCATGATACAATGCAGTGTATATAGTGTGGTGGGTTAAAGGGGAGGGGCTAGATTAAGAGGAAACAAATAAATGTCAAAATCCACTATAGATTCTCAATAATTAACCAAACCTCTGCCTTATCCTTCCCAAACTATGTGCTGTACATTGTTCTTCTGGGGATGATGATACCACTGGAAACAGCAGCAGCAATTGCAGGCTCAGCATCTCTCCCATGGCCATGGACCTCCAGTGCCTCTAACGCCGCATCCATCAGGACTTCAGCCTCCAGGAATCCCTCCACTTGGAAGCAGTGCTGGCCTTCTTGCCCTCTCCAGTGCTTTGGGTGGGCAGTCTCACTTGGCAATAAAAGATGACAAGAAGCATCACGATTCAGACCACCACAGAGGTGAGAGGCATGGCAGGCCTGATTAGGACATTGTCAGATTTGCGCGTTGCTGCAAATTATATGCATCTCTAAAGAATTCAAGTTATATAGAATGAAAAAAAAACTGTTGGCAAACTTTAAAATGTCTGCATATAAACCACTGAAGCAAAATTCAGCTTGGAGTTTTTCAATATTTTAAAGGGGATCACTAGGTGTCACCTGCTCTATGCTTTGCAGGGCCTTTTGACATCCTGGTAAATGCTTAGTTGTAATAGCAGTGGCCTGCACCATATTGTGGAAAATTGTTAAACTGCATAATGGTGATTTTTTTCAAAGAAAGTAATGTTGTTAAATGGGTGGGTGGGAAGCTAGGGGGAACAAGAAGTTAAATTTTGAAGTGAATGTGTTCAAACAAAAGATTTAGATAATTGCATCTGTTACTTTAGTTTCATAAGCTTAAATTCTAGTACTCAGTTAAATATTGGGCAAAATTGCACTTGACTAATTTTTGAAAAGAAAATAATTTATTCTGTCATGAAATAAAACTAGGCTTTGTGTATGGTTAAACTGTAAATCATGTTTACAAAATACTGTAATTTTCAGGAAATCACTGTATTAGGAATGTGCAATGACTTATATAAATAAAAGCCATTTTAAAACTGTTTGTGGCTTGTGTTCTAATTTTTTTCCCCCCTTTTTTATTTCTGTTCTTGCCTCTGTGTCTGAACGGGCATGTCTGTCCATTTCTTGGTTACTGCGGGAGCAGACAGAGAGCCAGGCACAGTAAGTACCAACATTCCTGCTAATGTTTCCATTTCAAATAATGTAATATTCAGATGATGTGCTGTTTGTCTGTTTTGTCTTCCTTTTAGTTGTTTTCACGATACAAGGCGTATGTGTTTTCTGTTAAGATATGTCTTGGTTTATGCAGAGCACCAGATCATTTGTTTGATGGACTGTATGAAGGAGTCTTGTTTCTGAGCAGAATGCTTTTAGGTAAACTTGAACTTCAGTTTGCTTTTTGAAGACAGAAAGGGGCATGAAGCTGCACATCAAAAAGGACATTGCAAATACAGCATTTTTAGTCCAGAGTTAAGATTTTAAGTCTCTAGGATTTTCAGGAATTAGAGTTGGAGAACAGGTGAGAAATTTAAATGCGAGAATTTTGAATGTGTCATGATGGTGTTTGGCCCTAGGAGGTTTTTTTAACTGCAGCTGTTTAAGCCATACTAATGTCATTACTGCTTAATTTGTGCTTCAGGTATAACTCCTACAGCGATACTTTTTTCCCTGTAGACATAAGCTATGATAGAATTGGCCTTGTCTGAAAGACCCTCTAAAGGACTACTTGCTGCTTTTCATGCTGTTTTGTTTTGAGTGATATTGCTGTATTAATCTGTTAGAGATGGTCATGAGCAACTTAATTCAAGTAACAAAGCTCATTCTGTTTGTTCATGTCAGAGGTGAATTTGGGCTCTATTTTGTTCCTTTTCTCAATTACAAAAGACAAGAACTAGGAAAAGTTATTTGACAGATAGCTGTACAATGCTAAACTTCTGACTTGTATTGCTGCTTATTTAATATATATACAAGGCTTGCTTGACAGTTATTTACTGGAAGCTATCTGCATATCTTTTGCAGCAGTCTTTTAGTTTGAGATTACTAAGCAAGAAGCATTCATTTCAGCTTGCTTAATGTTATTAATGACAGTCTATCTGCAGAAATAATTTTAAGCTGGGTTTTTATGAAGTCTCTGACTTATTAAGGGCTTTTTGCCCTGTGTGGGACATACCTCTTTGAATGCTATTAGTTGACTGCATGAATCCCTAGATAGTGATGGCTCTGTGTTTTGATTTGATTGTTATGTTTCCTGTCCTTGCCCTGGTCTCACCTTCCCCTGCCTTGTCTGTCATGTAATTTGGTTTAATTAATTTTAATTTTGAGTAATTTTGGTCAAGGGTTTGAATTTAAAATCAAGTGCTTAGCATTGTGAAGTTTGGATTCTGAATTAATCTTGTAGCTGAGAATAGTTCTTGCCTATGGAAAGAAAACTATCAAAAATTAAACCTTGCTTTTGGATTGTGGGAGAGTTGCAGGATCTCTTGCTTAGTTTACTATAGATGTAAATTTTACTTAAACTGTGTAAGATTTTTGCTGCAGTTACTTCTGTATCCATATATCTAACTGATGATTGCTGGCTTATTTCCTGAGGCAGACTGTTTTTATGCTGGTTTTATCAGTAATTAACTTTTAAATAATCTGAGGCATTATATCATAAAGGAATTTTGCCATGTGGATATATTGAATTTTAGATACTATGCTATGGTCATTCTAGTTTATTTTTGGTCTTAGTGCAGATTAATACTGCTTAGCCAACTTAAACTTTAATAGCTGAATGCAAGTGAACTTGAACTTAAAATTGCTTAAATACATTGTTACATCAAAATCTTGACTTAACAGTTAAGGACACCTTCAATGAAAGAATAATTTAAGAGATAGTTTAGTTCAACTCTGTGGTTAAAATGATCAGCTGGGAATTATGGGCTCTTCAAACTTCTCTAATTCTCTAGTATTTTAAATGGAATTTTCTTTTAATGTAAAATATATTTTTAAGGATAATCGGAAATGGGTCCCAAGTACACAAGGGATAGCAGTAGGTCTATTTGTCTATTATGTGTGGTTTAAATCACTTTATAACATCTGGGCCATCAAGATAAAACCAATTTGATTTTTAGAATAACAATATATTTTCAAAATAAATACTTTTAACTTTTAAAAGTAATGGTGCTATTAAAAATCCTGACAGGCATGCTTTCATCATCCAAGACACCAAACCCCAGGCTGTTAGTAAGTTACCTAAATTCACCATGATGTTTGGCATTACTGTGCAGTTCTACAGTATGATTTCCATCAAATACGTCTAGCATGACCTTCAAGCACTATCAGTAGAAGCTAACAGCTTGAAATGTCAATTTTAACTTTGAAAAGTTAAAATTTAGCACCTATCTATGGGGTTTTAAATTGAGTTTTTGTGACATAACTTTGGGTTAAAGTGTACTGTGACAGATTGGAGCATATTCATTTTTAAATTAGATGTGGATTTTTTTTTAAAGTCTCTTTAGATAAATAAGCAGTAACAAGCTTTTATGTATTGTATGTCTAGAAACACACCAAAATTAGTGAAATTCTTGTATTTATAAATTAATATACAGACATGGTTTCATTCTTTTTTATTTTGATCAGTTTAAGTACTTTTGTTATATCTAAATAGCAAGGGCTACATTTTTCTTTTATATATTAGCTCAAGTTCCAGAAAGTAAAATGAAGAAAAGTTTTTTGGTAAATACATGTTTGTGTAATGAGTAACATATAAGTTAGTAATAATAGTATACTTCCTACCTGAATGCTAAAACTATGTTGTCAGATTTAAATTGCGTGCCTGTGTGGGTAATGTGGGCAGTGGGTAAGGGCTGGTAGATTTTGGCTGGTTTATCTCTTAACCATCCCAGACTGGGCCCTGTTATTGTGCAAATGCAGGCATCCCTTCTAATTTGGCAAATTCTGGCTGCAGGTAGTGAAGACAGGCCAAGGAAGCAAATTTTGCAACTGAAACTGAAAGCTTTGAGAGATATTAATATAAAAGCACTTCAGTGCCCACATTTTTTTCTTTAGGAAACATGCTTGCAGCATTTTTCAAATTCGTAGGTATTTATTTATCACTTGTCTTCTTCCCACTATTCTACTATCCTGTTTGGACAGCACAGAAATGCAAATGTTTTGATGCACTCCGTTGTAACAGTAGTAATTTTCAGACAGTGAAATCTTACTTCATTGTGTGCTTAGGATTTACATTGGTTGGTACTTATCTTTTGTCCTCTTGAAAAATACTGAGCTTATTTTCTAAGGTCTAGGAAGTATTAAAAAATTTTCCCAGACATTTTTTTGCCTTCATTGTTAAGCATAAATATTGCTATTGTTTTGTAAAGCAAATGCTCTTTTGCTACAGTAGAAAAATATTCTGTGCCCTGAGCTCTCTATCCTATTCTTCACCTCCCAGTCTTGGAGAAGGTGGCCATGAAGTGCCACTGGGTGCTACTTTTTGGAAGATATGTGCAAGCTGTTTTTGGTTTGTCTTTTAATTCTTTTAATGGGGGGAAGAAATTCATAAAAGTTGTTACATGGAAGTTTAGGGTACTGATCAGCATACCACAAATATGTTTCTTGGACTTCATGAAGAAAGAATAGCTCCAGAGGTTGCTCATATGTAAGAGCTCTGGGTTGCTATGTTGCAGGTTAGTTTGTAGCTGATAGAAGGCAGCATAAGGTTGATGACAAAGGACAATGGGGTTGAGGTGGTCTGGTAAAAATTTTTATGGATACCTTGATTTTGACAAAGAGTAGCTCAAAAATACTAAAATCAACTTACTCCTTGTTAATGTCTTCTGATTGTAAAATTAATATAAATTAAAATGATGCTTGGAAAAAAGGTGAGGCCAAGTAGCTTTCCATCAGGAGTAATTTGACACAAAACCTACTGACTTTATAAGTCAGCTTTTGGGTTTTTGTCATGTGTGTTTGCAATAAGCATATTGAACAAATTGAAGTTAATGATTGTGGAGTAGAATAGCTTTGAGTGCAATCTTCCTTTGCCTGTCTGGGGGATATTAAAGTCCATCTTCCAGCATCTACTCTATTCCCGTCAGTTAGTCCTAACAAAGAGCAACTGATGTTTTGGGTGTAGTTGTTAGACTTGATCTGTTTTGCCTACTCAGCAAGGAATTGCACTTGTTCCTGTCTGTTTGTGCACATCTGTAGGTAGCTCTCGTGTGTGGCGCAGCGGTGGGCCAGAGGTCCCACAAAAATAAACACAGGTTAAATAAAATAAACACAGAGGCTCTACTGAGCACAGTAGGCAAGCCCAAGTTGTTAGCTGTGGTAACTGGCTCTGATGGCTGGTGGCTGTCCTTGGCATGGATGTACTGTGAGTCAGGGAATGGCCAAGCACAGAGCAAGGCTATGTGTGTGCATATCTTTGAGGAAAAAGGGGAGCAAGAGGATTAAGGAGCCCAGCACTGGAGAGTGTCTTAGTTTGGATCAGGTTCAGTTGAACCATGTGCACAGATGTAATGTAAATACTGTTATTTAATTGATGTAAAGATCAGCATAAAGTCAGCTGTCAGTTCTGTATGTACTATTCTGTATGAATTGTCTGTGCTGTGTTACAAGTGGGATAATGGGATAAATGAGATACTCTCAGCCTGCACCTCTGGCACACATAGTTGAGGTTTGGAAGTGGTTCCTGTGGGGTTTCCACTTTCCAGCAGTCAAAGAGGTGCATTTGAATAATGTGCATTATATTCCTAGCAGGGAACCTACCTTCTTTCTGTGCATTAGGACTAGGTTTTTGTTTTGCATTTGCCTTCTGGAGCTTTCAGTATTTAACTTTTGCTGGCAGCAGAGTTGTTTTAGGATCACATGCTGCCTGTTGTACAGCATTTATGTGGCCTGGTAATTCTGACAGGAAAAGCATGAAACTGATTTTAATCACTTGCTCTGATCTGAGCTTCATGATTTGTAAATGTTGCATTGGTAATCCTTAATAAACTGAACTCTTAAGTATGAAAGGAGTATCCTCAGTCATATCTGTTGAAGTTAAGACAAAATAAAAATTGGTTCAATACAGTTTCTCTTTAGGATATAAACTATGCATGTATATATATACCTTTTGCCGTTTTTGCATAAGCTAAATGATTATTGAAGATCTATGCCACCTGAAAATGTCTGTAGAGTTATTTTAAAAAAATTACAGCCAAAATAAAAGTTCTTGTCCCACTTTCGAAAATAAGTCAGTTGTTAGTAGACCTGGTTAGGAAAGCTAAACAAATTACTCTTCTAAAGAGAAGATAAGGAAACTCTAACGTTGCAAAGCTGTTACTGCTGCCTTCTGGCTGGCACTGCTTGGTAATGGACATACAGCAAGTATAAACTCTGCTGGAGCTAAAATGAGCATTTAGTATGCTGTTCTCACTGTTCTCTGGACCTTAACATTACAAGGGTGAGAGATATTAATAGCTCGAGGCTTATATGAGTTCTTGTTTGTATTTTCATTTATTTAATTTGTTCTTCAGTGTTCTGGCTTTACTATTTGCACTATTTTAAAATACTCATATTTTCACATTGTTGAATGAAATCTTACATATTTGAAATATGATAGTCATTTACAGTAGCTAGCTATTTTTTCTTTACCTGGTTTTAGTCACTGTTGTTAGAACTTTCTTGAACTTCTCTGGGAAACAAAGCTTGAACTTCTTAATTTTTGAGTTTACTCATAGATTTTGCCATAAAAAGAGCACAATCTTATTTGCAATTTCTGGTATAGCTGTTGGGAAATGAACTGCACTACAACAGCTTCCTAGCATGGATGTTCTGATCACAGAGAACAGTGGTTTAAATTAATGTGGTAAGTTATAGAAAGGTGGTGTAAGTATGACCATAGGGGATATGTTTTGCAGAATAAGCTTGTGATATAATTACATGTTTGTGTGAGAAACCATCAGTCTTTTGGAGAAAAAACAAATCTAATAATCTTTGTTTGGTGTTTAGGACACAGTGGGAGCTGGGATTTCCTACGTTATATTTCACAGTTTTGAAATTCTACAAGAGAAACAGTATAAAATATTGTCAGCATTGTCTAGGTAGACTAAATCAAAAAAGAAAAAAAAAATCAGCTATCGTAGTTATGCCTATAGGTTGTCAAATTTTGCAAGCTCCAAATTTTGTAACTCCAGATAGCAGGTTTGCAAAATTTTTTCCAGATGTTGCCTCTTTGCCACCTTTCTGCTATGTACACTTTTTTTTTTTAATTAAAGTGAGGAGCTGACTTTATTCTCTTTACTACATTTGCTTTAATTGTTTTAATATAAATTCTTCAGTAGAAAAATAGATACTTTTATTTTTATTAATTAAAGTATCTCTTAACCAAAAGACTTTCTTCCTTAAGAAGAAAACACCTCTGGTCAAGTTTTAATTGACATCTTGCTTCTTAAGGTGTTTCTACTGCTTCTTAAGATGTTTCTACTGCTACAAGCATGATGGATTTAACATTAAAATGTTGAAAAATAGTTTTAACTGTTTTCAGAGTAGTGAATCCTTGAATTTGTGTGCATCTGGGAGGAGATAAGGGGTTAAATTCCGAATGTATTTGTCAAGGCAATTAGTTCAATGATCCAACAAGCCCACCTTTTAGCCACAAAACATTTGGGTAAAGACATTATTTTGAGCTTCTTTATACTGAATTTCAATAGACCCTCCTATATGCTTTATGTAAGCCCTTTGGCATTTGTTTAGCTTGAATAGTCGTGAATAAAAGCGCTTAGAGTTGGCTTTAAAGTGCAGCTTCTGAATTAGGAAAAAGAGGATTCAGATTGCCTTATGTACCCTGTTTCCTTGTCCTTCTCCTTGGGGCTAAACATTTGTGTCTGAGCAAAACTATCTTGATGTCTTCAGGTTTTAAAGGGGAAGCTATTCAGTGCCCAGTTCACTGGCTATTTGTATAGGTTTGTGATATATTGCAAGTAAATATCTCTGTCTCTTGGGTAGATCTAAATATGTCCTTTGAGGGCTTACGCTGAAGTCCTTGTTGGTATTAGACTTCTCTCTTGAGAGAGATATGTGTATGGATGTAAACCTGTGTTTACTTATATATTTATGTGAGCCTATATTTATTTATCTAAGCCTGTACTTGGCTTTTAGGATCTAGGCTTACCAGGTCTTTGTGAAAGGGGATTTTTTTCTCAACCCATTCAGTATTGTTCACAGCATTAACACATCAGTGAACAAATTGCCCTCTTGCATATGCTAATCCTGCACTTAAAAGAACTCATTGTAACACATTTTAATGCTTTAGCTGGAACTGAGATGGAGATGGGAATCGGGAATCACAGGCATATCAAATTGTCATGTGACTGAAAAATGTCTAAAATGCTCTTTGGGTCAACAGTTTGTACTTAGCATAACTTAGCATGAATGAAAGCAGTCCATGTAGTTTGAGGAAAAGATTAGTCTTTGCTTTTGTCTTTTGTGTGCCTGTGTTGGCCTCAGTTTTTCAGATCAAGTCTGATTAAGCAACACTTTAGCCTTAATTTCACACTAGTAGTGAATGTTATGCTGGAAGTAAAAATATTTGATCTTTGTTTGCAATACATTTGTTGAAGGAATCCAATTGGAGTTTACTCCAGCTGGCAATTGATTACTGCATAACCGTGTTCAGCACATACTTGTTATTTTAGGCATTAAAGGCAAGCTGCTGTTTGTCTGTCCATACCTGCAGGTGTACATACCAAAGCCTCATCTATTTATGATATTCTAAAAGTGACTGATCAATCAGATTGTATAATATATCTGTTTTATGTAATCTGAACATTAAAAAAATAATGAAATCGTTGTTTCTTGTTCATGAATTAACCTCAAGCCTGCTTCTTCTCCTAAACAATAAATTCAGTTGAATTAATTAGTTAAATAGATGGTGACTGGCAAGTGAACTAAACTTTTGATAAGTTGAACAATGAAAAGCCAAGCTTCTTAGAATGCGTGAAGCTGTACATGTTTGCCTGGAGGACTTTGTTTTGAATTAAATTGAATTAAAAGACAAACTGTGTATCACATTTCTAAAACATCTATCACATCTATTTGAGTTTTTGGGAATATATGGAGGAATCCTAAAAGGAATTTTTGATTGACCTTGTTTTTTGTCTTTACAGAGTAATTCTCTGTTGGTCCCCGACAGTCTACGAAGCACAGATAAACGCAGAAATGGCCCTGAATATGCCAATGACATCAAAAAGAGAAAGGTGGATGATAAGGATTCCAGCCACTATGTAAGCAAATCTGTGTCAAGAAAATGATTAATTTATTTGCACATACTGTGCTTGTATGAGGAGTAAAAGAGCTGTGAAGAACAAGGCTACTTTCCTAGGGCTGAAGTAGTACATGAATATATGTGCCAGAGAGACACAAGATTCAAATTTTGGGAAAAGTAGTAACTCAGTAGTTTGGGATATTGTGAAGTAATAGTCCTCAATAGGAGTAGCTGTTTGGGATTCCCATGTGCTCTGGGGCATTTTTCAGAGTTTCAGTGACATTCTTTCTGGACTCCTCTAGAAACTGCAGGTTTGTTTGAAATTGAGGATTTTGTTATTGAGAGGGGTTTGGTAAATTTTAATGATGTTATTACCACACTGAGTTATAATTACCATTACAAATTGCATATGCTGTCAAGCTGTACCAACTTACTGAATTTTACTTCTGGCTGATAAGGCAATTCCAGCAGAAAGCAAATTGAAATATTGGAAGTTCAGAGTTTTGTGTTCTGCATTTTTAACTAGCTTGCTTGTTGCTTGGTTTTAAAGAGACATTTCAGTGCATCGATGTGTGTGAGCATCAGAAGGTTCACATAGGCTTTTGACTTCAAGTCTAAATTCTCAGCCAAAACACAGGATGGTACTTAAACAGGCCTGAGAGACTAGGGCTGGTGTGAGAGAGTACTGAAAAGCAAAATTCAAATCTATTAGAACATACTGTACTTTGATATAGCAATAAAGTGGCAAATTGTCTGGTTTATGTGATTCAGATCACTAATTAGTTCTTGGTTACTGAAACCCAAGAGAAAATTAGGTGCCATTTTATTTTCTCAGTATTTGGATAATATCTTTGAGCAGCTATTAGATATTTTAGTGCTGTTAATGGTTTTACAAGTTGTATTTCCACCACTTTCTAATAATAATGTTTTGATTACAGAAGGGTTTGGCAAACTTCCCCATGTTACTCCCTGATCTTTAAGGGTTTGATACTCTATTGGCATTTTTCATTTTAAATATTTGGAGATTAAGCGTTCTTGAGCTATATTTGATATAAAAAGGAAGAAAAAGCTTAACTTACTTGTTTGTCTTGTGTTTCTACTGTAAAGGAATGTAAAGGATGCTGTTGCACAGTAGAAGTAGTTTTTAATCCACATTTTAAGTATGTTTCTGCCCTCTGTTTGTTTGAGATGGATTTTACAGCTAAAGGCAGCATCAAGTTAAAAAAGGGAGTAAAGCAAGGATACTTGAAAGTTCCAGATTTATTCTAATTTTGATGGTGATTTTTTTTTTTTAGGTCCACCAATTAAGCAAATACAGATCTGCTGATTTTGAGCTCATTTTAGATGAATTCCTTGTAGGGACAAGGAAATACTGCTTTTGTCAAAAGGGACATAAATCAGTTGTAGGACCTGTAGCTTTTGGAATAAGAATAAAAAGTGAAGTTTTTTTCCCCTTTCTAACTTTTGACTAATTTTCATATTAGTACCTATGTAGTTTCACTGCATGAATTTATTAGTCAGGAGGCTCTTCTGATATTAATAGAAGTTACTGGAGACTCCTTTGATAGTGCCAGGAAGTTTCTATTTATTAAGATGACAAAGTCGCTAAGGTTCACTTAAACATTGCTTTGCATCTAATTTTGTCCTCTTCCAGAGGAGCATTCTAGCAGACAAATGTCCCTTCTCCCACAGTCTCCCTCATTCTCCCACCTGCTCTAGCACTCTGGGTGCTTCATACTTGTCAAGAGGTGGCAGATAAACGGAGCTAAAGCTTGCATGTCCTTTGTTTTCACCTGTTGATTGGGTATCTTCCTGAGTAGCAAATAGAGTGACCATTCTGTGTCCAGTGGTGCTCTTGGATCCCAAATATGCTTGTGTAATTTCTTGGAGCAAGATTCAGCTGTTAACAGAAGGGAAGGGTTGAAACTACCTGTTGATTACGGAGTATTTTTCAGTTGGATTTTTGGGGTTTTTTTTTGGTTGGCTGGTTGGTTTTGGGTTTTTGTTTGGTTGGTTTTGGGTGTCTTGGTTTTGTTTTGTTTTTTTAAAGCATTGTGGCCTGAAGTGAGAAGGAAATATTTAGTGTTATGTGTGAAAGCTCAGACACTTTGAAAGCAAGAGATGCAGGACAGTTGAGCAATCTTGTATGTCTGGTTTGTTTGCATAGAAGCTTTTTAACTAAAAGTACTTTTATTGGAAGTATCAAAACTTGTTCCCACAGAAATTTAAAGTTTTGACATTCACTTCATTACTTTGTTTGATTTTGAGTCAAGACTTGCCTTCTGATTGAAACCAGGAGGCACTACAGTGACAGCAATCATTGGTAGACCAGCTCAGGTGAACATCAATCTAAGTGAAACAGTCAAAACGCAGTTTGACAAGCTGCAGTAGAACATTTCTGTTTAGGAATGTCCAAGTATTTTGCTTTTCTTGGGCAGAAATGTTGAAATTCCTTGGCATTTCTGAAGTTTTTTCTTCCCAGAACTTTTGGTTTCAAAACTTGCCTTTCTGAAAAAAAAAAAGGGACAAAATGGTACTATCACTTTAAGAAAGATGATTCATCTTAAACATGCCAAAAAGCTGTAGTTTCCTGAGATCTGTTTTTGGTGTTTTTCCTGGTATGCACAAACAGTACTTTCTCTAAATTATCACAAGACCAGTGTATGAACAGAGTACTTTTCTCTTTTAGAAGTAGTGATAACACTCTTTATGATGGTAATAAAGGAGGGGTTTTGGAACATCTTGCACTGATGGTGAGATCCCCATTTTTCAACTAGTCCTACCTTACTTGGGTTTTACTATTATAGCAGAAATAAGGTGTTTCTGTTGTGTTTCTGTTTTAATAATTCTCCCTACTGCTAATAACTTAATGAAAGGCTGTTTGTTTTTTGTTTAGGAAAAGCAAAAATGTCTGAGTAGATGCATAGTCTTTCTGTCTGGGCTCTTACTGTACTAATTGAAATGAACACTATATTTATTTATTTTTAATAGGACAGTGATGGGGACAAGAGTGACGATAACTTGGTTGTAGATGTATCCAATGAGGTAACTTTTTTCATTTTTGTAGTCTTGATGTTTGCCCAAAGGTGAAAGGAAAAGTACCTTTAGTTGTTAGAAGAAAAATAATCCTCTGTGGATATGTTAAAATATTCACAACTTCTGCTTTTTATTAGTACTGTGTCTTCCTCTGAGCTTTATCTGGTTGCCTTCTCAGTTTTTCCTTCTGCTGCTTTGTCCAGGTCTGTTCTCTCCCTGGTTAACATTCTGACACTTCACAGCTGCTCTGTAGTGTAGAGGGTTGTGGTGAACTGCATGTGGAAGGCTGAGGTTTTCAAACTCCTGTCTTTGAATGAAAAAGGAAGACATCATCTAATTTTGTATTTCATAGTAGGATTGTTATTTTAAAAATTACCTTAAAATTGCTTGTATTTTAACCTCCTATATTAAAGACATTTTCCAGAAATGCTGTTTTTTTAGAATGAAGTTAGTGCACAAGATTTTCCAGAGATTGCAGACACTTTTTTTTCTCTGGGGCTGAGATTTGGTAATTTGGTAAAGGGATGGGTGCTCCCTTTTGTTCATCTTTTATTTCATATAACACGCAGATTTAGGAAGCCTGAGTATGGTAGTGAGGTTCTTCAGGTCTGTGAAAATCACATGGAGAGAAGCTGGTAGAGAGAGAAGTGCTCTCAGTAGCCCAAGGTGCCCAAATGATGTCAGCCAAGTAGAAAAATGGGTGTCCAAGTAGTGATTTTAGTAATCCTTTCAGAAGGTCGGCTCACAATGAAATTGCTTAATAATCAGTCAGTAGACTTATTGCCCTTTTGTGAGGTGTGATTTCTCCCTGGTGCTATTCTTATGAGCCAGAGGAGCGTGGAGAACCTGCAGAGCTCTGATAGCATTGTAGCTCATGGGGCTGGCTATTTCAAGTTAAAATAAATGCAGAGAGTGCCTCTGGAACAGAGGAAAATAATCACCTGAGAGGTGATTTCGGTTTTCCTGTAGATGTTAAGTGGCAAGGCAATTACAGATGGTGTTTAGCAAAAATGTGACAGCTATTATGGCATATAAAGATCTCTGTATGGGCCATTCCACTTTAGAGTTGGACTCGATGATCCTTGTGGGTCTCTTCCAACTCAAAATACTCTGTGAAATCTGTGAAGGCATGAGTCTGCCTCTTCTTCTGAAGGTAGAGATAAGCAAGGTCTTTATCACCTGTAAGAGGTTATTGAAATGTTTATTGTGACTAGCAGAGCATGGAGAACGTACATGATAAAAACTGTGTCAAGTTACTGTGTTTTCTGTTGGTCTTCCTTGCTCTTACCACATTGCCACACTTGCTTTAGTTTGTACTTAGGTATGCTTTGTAAGCTCTGTGCTTGAAAACAATTTATGATTACAGGTAGTGTAAAATAAAAACAGATTGCTCATTACATGACTTTATGTACTTCTCTAGGCTGATGAAGGGATTTCAGCTTTTTTTCTACAAAGATAACAAAACGTCTTGTAATTTGCACTTACTGTTTAAATTCTTCTAGTTTGGTGGGTTTTGGTTTGTTTTTTTTTTTTCCCATAGACTCCTTAGTGGTGTTTGTATACCAGTTTCTGACACAGTTCTATGCTGTTCTTCCCTTCCCATTGTTGTAGGACCCTTCTTCCCCAAGGGCAAGTCCTGCTCATTCACCACGTGAAAACGGTATTGATAAAGCCCGCCTACTGAAGAAGGATGCCTCCAGCAGTCCAGCATCTACAGCCTCTTCAGGAAGTTCCACTTCCCTCAAATCCAAGGAAATGGGTCTGGTAGGTAGCAGTCAGTGGTCCAGTTAGTCTTTTTTCTTGCAAAATCTGACTCTCCACTCTTCTGCAACTACTTATGGCACAAATTACCTCTCATTAAACATTTGAGCCTGAAATTGCCTGCTGTTTTTCCAGATCTTTAAAGTCTTATTGAGCATTCTTCCTCAGCAGTATTTTCTGCCTTGTTTTGATTTCTTGTATTTCCTACATTTCTGTCAAATGAGTTGCCAATTTATTACAAGGAACAAGAGTTGCTTAAGCATTGGTTTGGTGGTTTTTTGGAAGCAATAACTTATGGTTTAACATGGTCTATATATAGTCACTAAGAGTTCTCCAGCCTTTTTTGATAAACTCTTCTAAATAGGCTGTTATTCCTTGAAGACTTTTTCTTGTAGTATCACTAATAATTTGATCTAATTCTCTGTGTCATGTTTTCTTTTTTTGATACTATAAACTATGGTGGTATTTTGGTTTTGCAGTTAGATTTTCTGTGTCAAATAATAATTGAGATATTAGTGATTTCAAACTAAAGCGGTTTGGTAATGCATGCTGTATTTTCCTGAAGAAAAAAATGAGCTCAGGCATTCCTTTTTATATGTCAGTAGAAGAGGGAAAATAACTTTCTACGTTTCTTATTTTAATTTTGGCAGCAATCAAAAAGGTCAACATTTCTCTCTCACGAGTTAATGTTGTCAGCATTGTGTGGATTTATGAAAATTGGCTGAGGGACTAGGTAGTAGGTGCCCAGCATCCCAGCTGCTGTTGTGATAAATTGTATAATATGGCCTGGATTAAAAATAATACTCATTTAATTTGTTTAATGATACCAGCATGAAAAAGCCAGCACGCCTGTTCTGAAATCAAGCACACCAACTCCTCGAGGTGATGTGCCAACCCCAGGCACTAGCGCAACTCCAGGACTCCGTCCAGGCCTTGGCAAACCTCCAGCAATGGACCCTCTGGTTAACCAAGCTGGTAAATGCATTACCTCATGGTTTTTTATGGTTCCAAAATTAATCTTTTTTTTACACATGTGACTGTTAACTAAATATATTGCTTTGTTCTTGATATCAAGAGAGGGCTTGATGAGAAGCAGATGTTTGGATTATCAGGAGTTTGAATATCTTTCTGTCTCTTAGTCTTCTTTGTTTACTTTTGTCTTTATCTTTTTTTTGCAAATAATCCAGAGACTGAATGTAATATAAAAAGACTTCTCAGAAGTTTCTGGTACTTATTCTGCATGCAATCTCTTCTACAGTCTTTGTCTGAGTCTACTAATATTTGCTGCAGTGCACAGCTTGACAAATGCCGGGGGAAGTTTACTTTTGCTATTCAGGCTGGTACACACAGTTGCTTCAGACATGAGCTGTGTAAACCATGTCTGTCAGCTTTACTGCTTAATTTGGCAAAGAAGAGATTAATGTAAACAGGGGAATATTACAGAAATGGAAATAGGTAATGCTAGAAGAGATTGCTAGAAGTAATCAGCAAGTTCAGACTTCAGTAGATCTTATTTACACTGAAAAGAGCTGGTGGTACTGACAGATTATGGCAACGTTTCTTGACAGCATGTGAGAGGGGAAGGTAAGGTGTTTTAGGGGAGAAAAAAAGGGCTTCTTTCCTGTATGCAGGAATACATAAACAAACCCACTTAATTTCGCTATTCTTTAGCTGCAGGTTTGCGGACACCGTTGGCAGTACCAGGACCATACCCTGCTCCATTTGGAATGGTACCTCATGCTGGCATGAATGGAGAGTTAACCAGTCCAGGGGCAGCCTATGCCAGTCTGCACAATATGTCACCCCAGATGAGTGCTGCTGCTGCTGCAGCTGCCGTGGTTGCCTATGGAAGATCTCCTATGGTAGGCCATACGTTGCATGCAATCTCAGTCCTGTGAGTTGTGGTTCACTGAGAAAAACTGCATGCTTCATTTAGCACTGCAGAATTCCCAACTCATAACAGTGCCAGAGGCTTGACAGCTTCACTGCGTGCTTCACTGCATGCCTCACTTTGCTGTGTGGGTGAAGAAACAAATTTGCACCTTGAAAACAAAGAATTTCAGTGTATTAATATATGTTTTCTTTGTCCTTCGCCATCATCAGGGCTTTAACTGATGAATAAATGCCAAAAAATTATTTTGTGCTGCTGTAAATGAAAAAGTAGTTTTGGTACACACAAAGTATTTCACTGTAGCTGTGGAATACAGCTGCTTTTTTGTTGCTGAACCGCATTTGTATTCCATATAGACATAAGAAATTAATCTTGAAGCATGTAAAAGTCTTTTTTTCTGGGTTTCTGTCCCTGTATTTTGTTGGGTTTTTTTGTTGAAATCAACCTGAGAAGTTGGTCAGTACCTATTTTGGAGCTCTGAGATCAGGTGTGTTAAGAATAGTTGCTGTTGTGGGTGTAGTAAGTAAATGGAACCTGGTAGTTATAGTGGCTGTCACACAGAATAACCTAGGGGCCTGATTCTGTAAACATGAGCTTGATGGCAGCTTTCTTCATAGACAAACTTACCTACTTGTAAATTTGCAATGTTGGATTTATGCTTGTCAACTTCTCATTATTGTTTCTATGACCACTTTTTTTCAAACTGGTAAACAGGGCTTTTGTGTGAAAATGTACAAATTTTAAATAGCCTACACCCTCCTTTTAAAGCAATAACAATGTTAATTCTAGTATAATGTTCAGAAGAAAAAGTCTTTTTGGCCCAGAATTTCTGCTTGGATTATTTGATAAGCATACTCAAGATATAAAAATCCAGTGGAATTGCAGTATGTAAAGAGAATGTTGTTTTTTTAAGCTGTGGACGAGCTTGTTTGCACCCCACAATGTGTCTGAGAGATGTCTCAGCTGCTGTGCCCACACAGAATGCTGTGGAGGCAGTGAGATCCTAGCTGGGGCGCAGAGCTGCTTTCCAGCACCACACTGTGCCAGCCTGAGTACCTGCTAGCTCTCTCAGGAGTGAAAAGCACTGGCATAGCTTGGTGCTGACATGGACTCTGATTCCAGGGCTAACACAGGACTCTCCCTGCTAACCAGGACTGCTGGGTAATGCTCAGTGTGTGAATGCATGATAAATTATTTTCTGCTTTCGTATGAGTGCTTCTATCAGAAGAATGCTCAGTGAAAAGGTCTGGGTTTTGCTCCCCAAAAGCGGAGGGTCATGCAGTTATCTGATACCGTGGGTAAAAGCCACCTTTTGGTTAAATGCATAGTGTCTTGGGAGTGGAGAAAAGAGACTTGCTGAGTAATTCCAAGTGTGAGATTAATTCACTTTTTGTTGCCAGGTTGGGTTTGATCCTCCTCCTCACATGAGAGTACCTGGAATCCCTCCAAATCTAGCAGGGATTCCTGGGGGAAAACCGTAAGTAACTTTTAACATTTTGGTAACATCTCAAATATTTAGGGGGAATTAAGTTATATTTGTCAGTGAACAGGGATTTCAAAGGGGATAGTGTCTGGTTGTTTTTGAGGTGGTGTTTTAGAGTTCTCTAGATAAAACCTGCAGCATACAAGTTCTCAAATGGTAATTGTCATATCCCAAAACGGGTCTGTATATACCTATTTCCAAGTTGTTGAAAGTATACTTTAAGGATTTTTTTTAATTGCATTTTTACTGGGGGTAGTTAAGGGGATGACAAACTAAACGATAAATAATGGTAAAATGTGTTAGATAAAAATATGTTGAAACTAAAATTTGCACTACACCAGGATAAATGTGTATTGCAAACTTGCAGACTCCTTGTCTGGCACTTGTTTTATCAGGCATGGGAGTCTGCAACTGATGACAGTAGGTATCTGGAGCAGTTACTTTAGCAACAGATTACACATACTTTGAATAATGGAGCAAGCTGTTTAGAACTTTTGTGTGAGTGCAGCTGGAGAGCAAAAGGATGATGAAGCAGTTGTGGAGCAGGTGGTGCATAGATGTAGAAGACTTTCCACAATAAGTTATTTTTACTTAAAGTTTTGGTTATTGGTGAAACAGTTATTAAATAAAATGGTTCTGTGATGCTGTGACTTATTGATGTTTCAATAAAATAAGTTCAGCTGCATACATTAAATGTTTCAGTAATTAGGCTTTGGTAGACCATTGACTCTGAACTTAACCAGTGCAGTAGACTCATGAGCATGTATGACCTCTGAAGATATGCAATCAATGTTTAGGTATTTCTGGACAAGTAGTCTATGCGGGTACTAACAGAGGAAATTTAACTCAGCTGTTTTTCTGGAGAGAATGAGGCAGAGAGAACTCCTAACAGTTTTTTCAACACACAGTTAGAACCTGTTCTTTGTTCACACTTGGCAGTCAGACCTGACTTCTCTTTCAACAGGAACTTGCAATTAGAGTAGTTTTTTCAAATTACTTACATAATTTTGAAACTTATTTGACACGTTGGACTTTCTGTGCGGGATGTTCATGTTACATAATGTTTATTTACCAATCTACACTTAGTTTTTCCTTTTGAAGTTTCAGGAAACATTTAGAAACTAATGCTTTTAGGATGCTAAGTTGTCGGACAGGCTGTGGTAAAAGTTATATCCTCACGAATTTCTGTTTGCTTTGATTTTGGACTAGTGATACCTTGTAATGTCAGTCTTGCAAACATCCTTGAAAGGATACCAGATTACAGGCAAAAAAAAAAGTATATTTCCTTCTGATCTTTTCCTCTAACAATAGGAAAGCAGCAGACTTGGTTTGGAAAGCCATCCTGAATGTGTTTTTGTGGTTATCCACCATGCTTCTGGGAGCAGGCTTAGCTATCTGTTGACAGTGTGAGAAACCTGTTAAATCTTGGTTGTACTTAAAGTTGGTGGTGTGTTGACAAGATTAGTGAAGTGAGGGCTCAATGAGTTGGTGTGGTGTATCAAATGTGATGTATTTAAATTCAGTGCAGTTAAGGACCAGGCTTTGTACTTGAAACTCTGACGTAATCTTGCTGATTTTCATAGAATTTGGCATACTTAAATAAAATGCTTTTGAAAATCACGTAATTGAGTTGCTCTAAGTTTTTACTTCTAAGCAAGTGTATTCATAAGCTTTCAGTAATATATTTCATTGCCTATTTTATATTGTGACCTAGCAAAACCTATTTTTGTTCAGAAATTTTGTTCACAGAAATTTTCTCTGGCTGAGTTCTAGTTGTTGCACTGTTCAAGGACAGCATATGTATACTGCTCTACTTTATATCCTGGTAATTTAGCTAAATTGCTGGGGGTGGGAGGGGGGAACTGTGTGGGGCTTGCTTAGCTTTTTTTAATGTTTTTACCACTTTATTCACACTGCTTCATATAGTGCCTACTTTGATACATACTCCCTAGCTGCCACTTTATTTAATGAGTTCTGCAATGTTTGGGGTTTTTTGTGGTCATGTTACTTGTGCATTTCTTCTAAAATTACTTCTTTGATTATCTTAGTGAAGCAAGCCTAAAATTCCATAAACTCATGAAATTGTCTTTCCATTGACAGCTATGAAACAATCTCATGTTTTAGTCTTGATTGGCTAGATGCTGTCTGCTACCTGCAGTATTTACGAGTATCTCACCTACTTCAGGTTTTTCTCCTGTAGTCTCTGTAGAGAGCAGATATAATTGTGCAAACTGGTGGAGTATGCCTCCATATATAATATACAGTGTCACATTGAATTGTTTTATTAGATGTGAAGTTTTAGTGAGTCTTGTTGCAAGTGGTACAGAGAATTCTCGAATTGAACTATTGAATCCCCACTCATATATGCATGCTTTGGGCTGCACATTTTTTATCAACGGTTATGCTTATACTGTTTTTTCACCCACGAGAAAATTATGTTCCCTTCTTTCTAAAGGACAGACACTTGTGATAGCACTCAGGGTTTTTTAAGCCTTGCATGTTCTGAGGTCTGTTAATGACCTGCTTGTTAGAAGAATGTGTAGCCTGTTCACTTGGATATGAACATGTGGTGTCCGAGTCCTGAACGCTTTTGTTATGATGTGTTTAAATATGCCCTGGACTATAAGTTTTTGGTGTGTTGCTCTAAATTTTTTTTTTTTCTTTGCATAGTCTTTCTAACAAGTACTTAGTTTTTAGTATTCTATAGCTGCTGAAATAACATTCTTATGGATTTCTGGTTTATGTGAACCATGCCTTCTAATAGCTGGATTTTGGACTAAATACAGAGTTTCAAGATTAGTGGTAAGATTTATGTCCACAGTACTGCTTCCCTGGTGTCTAAAATTCTGAATTAATGGTAGTATTGAGGACAAATATATTTCTCAGCATGTTTTCCCGGACAGTGAAAAGAGCTGAAAATATATGTTTCTTATTTTAGTAGGAAAAGGAAAGTTTGCGTGTTAAGTGTTAAATCTTCCTCCTTCTACTTATAAGCTGACTTTTCACTGTGTTTGTGGAGAGGTATACTATACTCTTTTGGAATTGCTTGATTTCAGTTCTGTTCTGTTCTTCAGATCTTCATACTTTTACAATGAGAGATATTGTAACGGAAGGCTAATTTTACTGTACTATAGGAGATTAACATCTGTATGCATCCCTGCCATTTATCTCTAAATAGAATCATTTGGTGACATGTATGAAGATGAAAATTCAGTCATTTCTGTATAAATATGTCCATCCTTATTTTTTGGCATTTTGTTCTATATGATGAAACAACACACTCAGATATTCACTGTTTCTTGTGATAACTACAATTAAAAATGAGCTGGAGTGCAAAGAAAAGCTGAAAGCAAAATGCAATTGTGAATGGAATGAACCTTTTGCTTTCGCGTTTTGCTGTTGGGGGTGTTGTTCTGCTATTGTTCTGCCTGATTTGAAGGAATGAAGTGGAAGCTTTAGAGGGATTTTTTTTTAAGATGTTACTTTAGTAGGCAGGAATTGTGTGCATTTGTACATCAATCTGAATACTTAAAGTAGCTGGCAGGTAGTTTAGTTAATTTGCTATGTTCTTGGGTTGTGAATTAATTATCCTGAACTCTCCTCAGCATGTCAGATGATACTTACTTGCTGTATGCTTATTTGGAAATTAGAGTTAAGCTGAGGAACTGGTTTGTATTAGTATCACTTAACCATGTTGCTGTGCATAGGAACACTGCAGGTTCTCAGTACTGCTTTGACCCACACGGGAGAAGTCTCTGGATGCAGTAATTTAGAAGACTATTTCCATCATTCAGAAATAATATAAGTATACTATATCTCAGAACTCTTCTAAGCAAAAGGCACAGAAGTTTGTCTTGTAATTGTTCTTGTCGTAATATTCTGTTAATATGTATTACTTGATATGTACTTAGCTTATCTTATATTAAATTTTTATTGCATTTTTATAAGATAATTTTCTTTGTTTGTTGTTAGCCCAACAGAAGGAAGGACTCTCCTTTGACCAAAGAGGGATAATCATGAAATCTATGATAGAATAGCCATCTTTAATACAGACAGAATGCTCTGAGTGAGACAGAAAACTGTGCTAGTCATGAGACTAAATAGCATTTTCTGGCATACATGGTCAGTTATAAAAGGAAAATGGGTGGTCAAGTGGTGCCTGTTAAAAATCCCCAGCTTTAGGGAACTCAAGAATTTGCCAGATTTTGCTAGTTGTTGACTTCTTTGAGGTCAGATAATGAAAATTCTTGTCATTTTTGAGAATTAAGGCCTGTGAATATGTCTAGTGCACTAAAAATTGAATCTTCTGTAGGTGTGGAACTGTAAGTACAGTCCTTCCCAGAAGTAGCAGGATCTCTCTCATGATGAAGAGGAAGCCAAGGGCTGCAGTGTTTGAGCTGCAAATAGTCATTTGCCCTGCTCCTGTCTCCAGTCCCGCATTCTTCTGGAGACAGACACTTTTCCTTGTCCAGGGAGTGTCTGGAGTGTCAGTCTGGCAAACCATGCAAGCCTTTTCAAGGTTAAAAGGTATTGTGTAACAAGAGTTATACCATAATACCTAGCAGAGATGAATCACTAAGCTACCATACTGTAAGTATGCTGGCAGTGGTGATGTTAGCATTACATGCGACATATCTTCAAGCAAACAGGAACATTTACTGTTTTGTGTGCTTGTCTTGGCAGAGGGATTTGGCAAAGTGTAGCCATTTCTTTCTATAGTGGATTGCAGATAAGTTGCACTGTAGAAAAAGCTGTTTTGGCTTGTAAGAAACTATTGCTGGTTTGTTTGTTAGGCCATCAAACTCAGTCGTCCTGCGTCCTGATCAACCAGTCTTAGAAGCAAATGCTAAAAGAAGAGGGACTGCTTCTATGATTAGTATAGACCCACTTTAAACATAGACATAGTGGTAAAATTCTACATGATTAAAAAAATACACTGGGTAGGCCTCTGATGTTTCAAAGCATAAGAGTCACTACAGTTCTACACTAAACAGGAAGTACTTGAAAAATGTTTCTATGGTCTTCCTTACACCCCATCTCAGCAAGAACTGAGGAGCTCTGTGTATGCACCTAAGCATTTCAAAACACTAATTATTTAGATATTTTGAATTGAACAGAGCATTTAAGCTGTGACCTTCAAATTAAAAAAATAAAGTCACGGACAAGTAGATTTTTAATCTTGGACATGCTGGAAAAAATTGCCTAATACGTGCTTAATTGTTTTGCTTCAGTCCATGATAAAAGGAAGGGCGGGCTGAAACTTCAAAGTTGTACAGTTCTGTGTACTCTTACTGCTAACAAATACTCTGCAACTGACTTTGATCTGGAGCCCAGGATGGGGCAAAGCTTTTCAGTGTCTTAATGCTATGACTTTTGTTGGATCCTGTAGATGAACCTGAGCAGTTCAGCCTCAAGTAGCCTTGCTGCCACTCCTGTTCTGCTTCCTCTCCTGTCCTGTGTCTGATCTGTTTAGTGAATACCGACTCTGGGACAATCTTGTCTCTCTTCTTCTTCTCAGAAAGGAATGGGTTTCTAGTTAAGCCTTTATCATTACTGTAATTCTTCATACAAAAAGCCAGAAAGGGTCCCATGGGACAAAATACATTTGATATACTGTGTGCCTTGTGTACATGTAAGGGAGAGAACATTGCATTTCCTTTCTTATCTTACATTTCCCATTCCTGACATTTCTATGCCAAAAAAGATGTCATCTTTTTCACTTGCTCCTTCTCTATTTCTGTGTACTCACTGGGTAAGCTTTCTGCTTATACGCCCAACCATGAAACATGAATGAGTACAGGAATTGCATACCATATGCACTATTCATTTCTCCTCTGTTTAAGAGCAGTTACTGTTAACCAGTTTTACAGGTCCCTTCACTTGAGAAAAAGCTCTGGTATTGCATGGATTGACTGTTTCCAGTCTTAGTTTCTGTATGAAAGAGCTGTGGAGTTCTTTCATCTCTCCTCATGGTTTTTCAAAGGAATATCTTATGCCCAGGAACAGAGCAGATGCAATTGCTTTGTGATGTCTGTTCCAGAACCAGGCATCTTCCTGGTTCCAGTTCATTTCAAACTGTGTGATACTTGGGAACACGTAATAAAATATCTTGAAAATACTAGCTTATTATTCAGGACAGAAGATTTAATAGAAATATCTATTGTTGTGTTCTTGGAAGATGGATGGGATACTAATAGTTGAACTACAGAGATTGAAGATTTCTGAGGAAGTAGATTTGGAAAAGAAAGAGAAGTTCTGAACCAAGGAATATATTAGAAAAATAAATGTTTCAGTAGGGATATGGCATCTTATTAGTGAAAGAAAAAAAGAATCTCTCACCGTTTTTTATCCACTTTGGTCACTTGAAGGATGCTGTTGATGTAACAACAGCATCAAAAGCATGAGCTATAGATGCACTTACAGCAGAAGTAACAGAAAAGGAGCTCACTAGCATAGCAAAACCCAGCCTTTTACAGTAGTATTTTCATTAGTAGTTAAAATAAGCAAACAAAGAACACCCCCTGCACCTGAAACCTTTATTAGTTGGTATTTGTGCCCTTGTCCTTGAGCAGAGCTGACTTACTTTTCAGTGACCATGAAAAATAATTTCATGTACTTTCCCTGAGGAGTGTTTTTATTCAGTGCTAGAATGTCACTTCCTCAACCCTCAGTTTCCACAAACTGGAAATTATGCAATGAAACAAATAAAAGTTATTTCTGAAGTTCCAAAAGTACCTGGAAAACTGAGCCTTTCAGGTTTTTCAATGTATGTATTCAAGAAAACATAATTATGAGAAGATGATATCAACTTTCTGATGAAATCTGTGTGCAACCTGTCTGTGTTTCTATTTTCTGTTTAAAGCACTACTTACCAGCTGGAAAGTAGGGTATATGAGGGTATATGGTGGTGATGTTACAGATGAGGTGCAGGAATCAAGCAAAACTAGCATGTGGTACTGCAAGGCAACAGGTGCAATCCCCTTGGAAAGGATGAGAGTTGTGCCTGGTGAGGGACTGCTGCTGTAGGACTTGTGGTGATGAGACTTGCAACTGCTAGCTAGAAACCAGGGGCTGAAAGGTCTTTCGATTATCTGAGTGGCTGAGGGATAGCAGCCATGACCTTGGGCTGTAGAGTTGAGGGTAGAATTTAACCTGCTTCCCCATTACACAAATACTTCAGCTGAGTCAAACTGAAAATTTCTATTGTGAATCTTTGTCTCCATCTGAGGGTTCATCTGCCTATATTACTTGGCACTGTAGCTCTGATTTTTGCGAAATGATTGGCAAAGGACTAAAATTAAAAATACTGTGTTTTTCTTGCATTGTAGTTCTGTAATGGCTGATTTTTTAAATTGTTTGTCTTCTCTCTTTCTCTTCCCCAAAAGAGCCTACTCCTTTCATGTTACTGCAGATGGTCAGATGCAGCCAGTTCCTTTCCCTCCTGACGCCCTCATCGGTCCAGGAATCCCTCGCCATGCCCGTCAGATCAACACCCTGAACCACGGGGAAGTCGTGTGTGCAGTGACCATCAGCAACCCCACGAGACACGTGTACACGGGTGGGAAGGGGTGTGTCAAGGTTTGGGACATCAGCCAGCCTGGCAACAAGAGCCCTGTCTCTCAGCTGGACTGCCTGGTAGGTGAACAGGAATTTATGTACAAGGGTAGCTTCTCCTTAGAGACTCAAAAAAAAGCCCTTGTTTGGGTTTTGTTCACGTTAGAAGGAAATAGCAGGCAGATCTGTTTCCTGGTGTCCCTTTTTTTTTTCAATACATAACAGTGTTACAGAGAATAGTGCTGGTTTGTTTAGTGATAATTATCACTAAGGGTCAAAGAACAGATTAGATCAGATTTCTGAAAAGAACATGTATGTCATGTTTTGAATAAAATGTAATATTTTTTTTTCCCTTTCTATCAGTTATACTGATGATTTTTGTGCATGAGTTTAAAAGAAATGTAGCTTGTCTTATGCAGGGCTGCAGAGAACCTTCCTAGGTCTTTCACTCACACAAGGAGCAAAAACCTCATTTCTGTAAGATGATAGCAGCCACATACTGAAACAATGTGACACGGTACCAAAGGTCGCTTCAAGTTTTGCTATGATTTTTGTTCATGATCCACTAGTTATGCATATAGGCCAGTTATTTTCACAGGTGCAGGGTACAAAAGGGACTGGGTGCAATAGTATAGGTAGCTGAAAAGTTAACTCAAGAAAGTTAATGGCTCAATAAGAGATGCTTCTCACTAGAAACAGCCTAGAGGTTTCTGCAGTGGTAAGTGAGAACACCTCATGTTGTCAGCCACAGCAATATGTATTGTAAATGAAAATTCTAGCTTCAGTGTCGGTCCAATTAAATGTGGTGGGGGTTTTTACCCTTTATCCTTTCTTTACTGTATCATTTTGTAATTGCTGAGTAGTAACAGTGAAGTTGAATAGGTATTCTGATCTGTGGCAGGTATATCTGTCTGGATGCATAGCCTTCATTTTAGTTAGGGAGCAGTAATGACTGCTTAAGTCAACATTTTCACTGCCCTACTTACTGCTCCTTTGCTGCAAATTAATAAAAAATGTACCACAGTAGAAATACTATTAACTAATTCTTGCAGTGTTTTTTTCTGTCTTGAGTTACAGATCTTCATCATCAATTTTGTAAAAAAAACTGTTACCAGGCAAGCAAGGTTGTAATAAGGAAAGGTAGAAATGTCTTCTGTCATTAACTCCCCCACAGTACCTCCCAAATCAACAGTAATATCATGAATGAGAGATCAATATGTACAATAAGAATCATGTTGAACAACAAAGGACCAACATAAATACAGGACCAATACAGGAATTCTTAATCTTTCAACTTTAATATTGTGAATGCAAAATAGTATGTGGAAGAAAAATTCAAAAATCTGAAGTGCATGAAACTAGAACGACATTTTCATATAGGGCTGTTAAATGCCAAATGAAAGGTCATTTGCTTTAATATTTCTATTGTTGGTGACCTTCACTGATGGAGTACATTTGCAGAAAAGCAAGCTTACTTTGGCTCTGTTTTTGTGTAATGAGATAGAAAACTTGCCATTTGTCATGTTTGAAACAGAGTAGACTGTGGCAACAGGAGTCTGCAGTTTTAATTTCTGCAGCTGCAGTTTCTAGTTAGTGATGAGAAGTAGGTGTTTCCAACTTTTTAGGATCTGCTGTCTCCTCTTCAGTACTTTGTTAATGGAAAAAGTACCAAACTGCTTGAAACTTTGATGGAGTCAGAATTATATTAGTGGTCATTACTGGCAGGCACGTAACTGAGGTGATTTGTGTTGTACAGAACAGAGATAACTACATCCGCTCCTGTAAATTGCTGCCCGATGGATGCACCCTCATAGTTGGTGGGGAAGCCAGCACATTATCCATATGGGACCTGGCAGCTCCAACTCCTCGTATAAAAGCAGAGCTGACATCCTCAGCACCTGCCTGCTATGCTCTGGCTATCAGCCCTGACTCCAAGGTGTGCTTTTCCTGCTGCAGTGATGGGAACATTGCAGTGTGGGATCTGCACAATCAGACGTTGGTCAGGTGAGTCATTGTTTACAGAAAATTTTAATAGAAGTTACTCTTTGGACAGCTACATAAATATTTATCTCCCTGAATAGGGTTTATCACAGCAAAGTAAATAGTGTCTCTTATTCAGAGGAATGGTTTACACCTAAGTCAGCAGAAACTAGTTTTGGTAGCTTCAGCCTAATCTCAGAAGATGTGCTTTCAGTGTTTGTCCATAACCTGCTGTAGTCAATGTAAAATCTCCTGCAGGCCTCTATTATTTGAGATTGGTCTGCAGGTTTCTACAAGCAGCGTTCTTGCTGGTTTGTTACTGGTATGGACTGAACATGCCTTTTAGGGAACACTTTAAGGTTTGTTCTTTTCCTTTGTCTTAAGCTCTGTTAAGTAAAAAAGAGTATTTTCGATTCTTATTTAGTGATGGTAAGTAGTAAAATTAATCTTACAAAAGTAATTGAAAGGGTGGATCCTCTCAGTTCTTTAGGAAAGCAGAGGGGCTTACTAAAAGATAAATTTAGTTTAGGCTTACCAAAGCAGTGATGGCTTACAATATTTTGAGAAGAGTGTGTCTAATTTTGGAAAGGCCATGATACCTTGAAAGTTCTGAACACAAAAACTAAAAAATATGCTTAGTCTATATATAGATATACAGCAAGTTTCAGTTAAACTTGCTGTATATCTATAATTAGCTGAAAATTATATGCAGAGAGTCATGTTAATGTGCATGCAGATTTTATTTTCTGTTGAACTTTAGGTCAATAAGTACAATTTTAGTTATATAAAGTTTTTACTTTATCATGTGCATGCTTAGTCCCTGTAAAGGTGCACTCTGTGACATCTATACACATCTGTGAATGTCTTGCTTTTTAAATGTTTGCTGTATGTGTTCCCACTACTTGCACGCTGATCTTGCTGGTTGATACAGCACATGGAATTTTGAGACCAGAGCTACTAAACCAAACATGCCGCTTGACCTTTCTGTGGCAGCTCTTGGTGATTCATACCCTTCCTTCCCAAGCTAGTTGCATTTTCCCCACCCGCCCTCCACCTTTCACACTGAGGCACAGGACTTTGCTAAAGCTAATTGCTGATGAAAAATGCAGGAGCTTCAGAATGCTTTTGCCAGAGGATTAAGAAAAACTTGAGATGACCTTCTGGTTGCTGAAAGCTGAGAGTTGCTAATGAGAAGGTTATAAAACAAACTGCTCCATTTAGGTTTTTCTAATCTCCTGCCACAGAGAATGCAACTTTGTGACTCAGCAGTGCTTGTGTTTAACTATCTGGATCTCTATCTGGATCCCTTTCTATTAGTATATCTGCTTGTTATTTATCTTCTTGACTTGCAGCCAAAGAAAATTACAGAAGCTGTTTTCTGAAATTGGAGGTTTTATTCTCTGACCGCTTCGATTTTATCTGAGTTATCCTTAGTGGTTTTAACTGTAGTTACTGTGCTTTAATGTTATCACAAGTGGGTTTGGGTTTTTTGGGGGGTTTTGTTGTTTTGTTTTCTTTTTTCAAAACATGATAGGAAATATTTGACTTTATTCAGCTAGCCATGATGCAGATCATTTCTCTAGCACCTGGAAAATATTTTTTTAATACTGGTATTTAATGCTTTGTGAGAGGGAGGGGCTGATTCTTGCTCATCGTCAGACGCAGAACAGATGACACATGTACAGAGTCCAAAACTAACACCACAACAGTGTTTACCTTGAGCTCTGGCAGGAAATCATTATTCAATCTGGTTTGTTTTATCAGGCAATTCCAGGGCCACACAGATGGAGCCAGCTGTATTGACATTTCTAATGATGGTACCAAGCTCTGGACAGGAGGTTTGGATAACACTGTCAGATCCTGGGACTTGAGAGAAGGGAGACAGCTACAACAGCATGACTTCACATCACAGGTAACTGCATTTTCCTACAGCTTGTGGCAATATGTGGGGTGGAAACCCTTAGGATCAAAGGTAAGACTGAGCCCAGTAGAGCTGGAAGATTGTTCCCTCTCTTCCTTTTGGCTGCTCCCAACACAATATTTTGAAGCTTTTTTATGTGCTCAGATTACAGAAGAAAATGATAGCCTGACTTCACTACTCTTTTCCTATTTTTCTAAGTTAATATGTAAAAACAGGGGTTATTTAGTTACTTGAATTTTGAACTGCACTTTTGCTATTGAACTATGTAAATTTGCTCTTATCTCTCTCTCTCTCTCTCCCTTTCTCAAATTATTTTAACTGCAGAAAACATTATTTATAGGAAAAAAATTAAAAGGTGTAAATATGGTATAATTTTCAGATATTTTCCCTTGGTTATTGTCCTACTGGTGAATGGCTAGCTGTGGGAATGGAGAGCAGCAATGTCGAAGTGCTACATGTAAATAAACCAGACAAGTATCAACTGCACCTTCATGAGAGCTGTGTATTGTCACTCAAGTTTGCTTACTGTGGTAAGTTGCCCTGAACATAGAACTGGAGGTCAGGGCTCTTAATTCATGTTTTGCTGATTAGTTATTTCATAGTTATTAGTTACTACATCTCAGTTTCTTAAGTAATGTGTAAATATCTCTACTTTATGAATTCAAATGCACTTATCTACAAACAGCCATCTGTTTGTCTAGAGGCTGCTGTGAGGATTGATTCATGTGTAAAAAGCTATTTCTGTTTGAAGTTTAGGGATTTCCTAGTATGCAACACACTGCAAACGTGCTGAGCATCCACATTGATCGTAAGCAAAAGTACTGTGTTGATTCATAGTAAGAGCTTTTATAAGGGTAATTAGTTAACAGATTTGATTGATGTGAATTGAAAACTCAGAATTTGTCAGATGTCTCTTTCATGTTTCTGTAATCCTTCTGGTTTATATTCTAGGTAAATGGTTTGTCAGTACTGGGAAAGATAACCTTCTTAATGCATGGAGAACTCCTTATGGAGCCAGTATCTTCCAGGTGAGGATGATGTTGCTTTTAATGAAAAAAAAATTAAACATGCAGAGTTCTAGGAGTGGATTCAGATATTTTCACATATGTGATCTACCTAAAATGAGAAGATGAAATGAGGGTAAACAGACTTCTTTTTAATGATGTAATATATTTCTATTTTTCTTCTAGTCCAAAGAATCTTCATCAGTGCTTAGCTGTGACATCTCTGTGGATGATAAGTACATAGTCACTGGCTCTGGAGACAAAAAGGCTACAGTCTATGAAGTTATCTACTGAAAAATATGATGGGGATATTCTTTTAGAGGTTGAACTGGGCCAAAATTGTTTGTAGAAGTAGAAAGGTTTTGAATTTTTGAAAGGAACAAAAGTGTTGAGTTTCCAGACCTTGCCATGAAACTACTCCGATTTTTCAAAATAGAAGGCAACATCCAGCAACTAAGTATTGGCTACGTGGACCAGACGGAACACAGAGGCAAGATGGACAAATGTAGCCTAGGTTTTTTGACACCATTTTTAAAAGCCAAGTCTACTGAAGAATGTTGGAGCCTTTTATTTTTTTCTTTTGTGACCTCATGCAAATTTTTCTCATTGCCTGAATATGGGGGATAAATACTTTTCTGTTCCTTGCAGTTCAAGTTCCTTGCATTCTGTCCTGAGTAGAGCAGCAGTGTCTCAGATGAACTTGTTTCCTGGTTTTGCATCTTGTGATATGTTTTTGTATTTTTGTTGAAGGTCAAACGTTTGTATAAATTGTAAATATATTTAGTTTACTACAGTAAAGGCTTTAGTACCAACAACCAGTCTTCCCCCTTGCCCCTTCCCTGCTTGCCCTGCTTATTTAAAATTAAAAACCTTTGGGGATATAAGTACCTTTTTAGAAGCAAAAGCAAACACTATGTATAGTTTGAAAATGGTGTCTTATTCTTTATAACTATTCTTAGATTCCTTTATCATACTTCAGAGTAGTTGATTTGACATACTAGGGTATCAAGTCCAGTAGATATTGTCTTGTTCTGCAGAAATCTTAAAGGCAGTTTTGTACTAAGTATAGTGTAAATATAAAAATTGAACATTTCATAAAGCTGTGCAGTTTAAGTTTATTCTGATGTCCCATGTATATGTTCTTTGGCAGATACAGTAATATGTGCCTGATCATAACTCATTTGGTCATTTCTCTAGAAGAGGAGGTGACTTCACTGTCCTTTTTTTCCCCCCAGCTGAACAGAATTCATGTGAGACTACATTTCAATTATGTACATCAGAGCCTTTATTTGTTATATGAGGATGTCTGTGATTAGATAAGTTGCATCCTTCATGTTTTACAGAGAAGTGGTAGTTAATGACCATTTCTTTTTTAAAGTCTTGTCTATACTTAGATACTCAGGTAAATTTAACTAAATTACCAAAAGTGTGAGTTTACAGGGGATTGCCTAAAGATGTTAAATACTTGCAGGGTTGCAAGTGAAGTGAATTAACCTAAACTAAGTTAAACTCGCTTCTTAATTTCTTGTGAGAATATTGACAAAGGAATATTTTGATTTTTGACTAATCCACTCTACAAATTAATTAGAATTAATTTTCCTGAGTGTCCCATGTTATGCAGGCCTGTAGGCTCTATGTATTCATGCTGAGCAATCTTTGAGTCCTTTCCATTGTCGCATCACTGTGTGACATCTGTGAAGAGCCATGATAAGCAGCCAGTTACCAAAGCTATGCATCTTCGAGTTTTCTTGGTGCACTCAAGAGCAATGGATGAGGAGAGAATGTGTTCACTTTATTTAACTACTACTTTTTCAGTCTAATGTGTTCTATCACTATGTGCTAGACAACAAAATTTGCTGTTGGCACTGGTGAGAGCCATACATTTCCTACATTCTGTAATTTGGTTATAATTTCTGTTGCTAATGGAGAGTTCAGATGAACAGAAGGATATCTTTGAACAATTAATTTAGATTACACAAACTGGCAGACAGAAGAAGAACTCCTTTCTCATTTTGCTAGCATTTGGCCTATGTCCCTGCTCTTTCAAAGACATGTTGCTAGGAAGAAACAAGCTTGACTGACAGATGCATTGATTGGATAAGGAATTTTTCATCTTGGGGGCAAATTTTATCTAAGTTTCTAGTCTGAAGAGGATTTCTTTTCAATTTACATGACCATTCTACTGCAACCAAATTATAGCATCTAGAACTGCAATAGCCTTAATGTATTAGCATTCCATTCAGAATGTAAAATATTACCCTTTCAGGATAATCTTGTCTCCTATACATTTAAAGGTTAGCATTGTATCAATATCTTTGTTGATTGCTTAGTTATTAATTTGTATCTGTATGAAAATGACAGACCAGTTTAGATGCTGGTCATGTTGCTTTCAGACATAGTGGGGCAAAAAGCAGAATCATCAGACTTTTCAAAGAATTAACATATATTTGCTACACTGAAATACTGGGAAGTGCTATGCCATTTTTGAAAGGGAAAGTTTTAAAACAAGAGTATTTACAAGATTACTTGATTTTTACACTTTTCATATTGAAATTTCTCTGAACATCTGGCTCTGGCAGTGATCCTTGACTTTAGCAGCACTGGCAAATTTGCTTTAGTTAGGACCTTTTGGATTTTTGTCAAACTGCTATCACCTTGGCTTTTACTTTATAGGTATCCTTTTGGTGTTCTCTGAAGTCAATATCAGAGGAACCAAGAATGCAAGTATTCTTACACATCTATATCAATTAAAAAAAACCCCACAAGTGTAATTGGTCTACTATATGTTGTGACATAGGTCTTGCTAGTAAGATCACATTTGTCAATCAGGAGGTTCAAAATCACAGTGTCAGGAAAATCATAAAATACCTTGTTTTCTTGGCTTCTAGAATGTACAGTGTGTCAAAGCAGTTATGGAGTCAGAAATTTGTGTGAATTAATTTAATCATATTTGTACCATGTATTTCTTGATTGTAGTTAAGAAATTAATTTCTTTTTTCCCCTCATCATATCTTTAAGCCCTGGGTCTGAAAATTAGTGGATACATCTGAAAGCTTCTGGATGCATCATCCATGCTTGTGGATGAGTAGTTCTCTCAATTTGTTGTTTCAGATTTTACTTAATGTTTATAAAATTGTGAGTATTTTCATTTGTCAGATAGTAAAGCCTATTCTGTTTGCGGATGTAATTTTTAATGAAAAGATAGATTTGCTGAACTCCTAGCATGTCTTTCTACACAATTATCTAAAATATGTAAAATTTGTGAAGCTTAAAACTTCTGTAAGTTCTTGTAGCCCTGTGTAAAGTAGTGGGTGAAAATAATTGCTTATTGAATGAAGAAGCAGACTAACCAAGATCAGCAGTAACAGAAAAGGCACTGGGAAAACCATATGGGAAAGAGAAGTGCACCACTAACTATTGTATAGGTAATTAATTTTTTTGGAGGGGTCAACTTAAATACAGTCCTGAAAGATTCCTTTGGTTAGCCCCTTTTTGGGACAGTCTTTGTGCACTGGGTGGCCTTCAGTATTCAGAGATGTCTGAATGCCTCTCTGGCACAAATGCCCATTCTGGATAGAAGCAGGGAGTCCTTACAAAAGACATTTTGGATGTCACTGCAAAAAATAACTGATGAAGAGGGGATTTGTGATAATACCAATTCAACTGAACAAAATCCTTTGTCAGCTTTAATATGTATATTTTCTATATGTGCACTTGGTATAACCCTTCATAAATCAATTGTGCAGAAAGTCATGATATCATTCCACACAATGTATTTGTCAGTGTGTCAGACTTTCTTTTTGATTATAATTCCAAGCAATGATAGTTCCCCATGTTAGCTCACAAGCCATTGGTATCTGAGAGAGAATTTTCATCTCCATTAGTTCTTTCTAACTCATTCGGCATTTCAAAGGCTTTTGTTCCTTTAAAGAGAGGGCACTAAATGAACATCATTTACACAGACTGTTATAACAAGTGTTATTTTTTTATATAAACATCAATGTAGAATCTGTCATCTAGTCTCATACATATTTCCATGTATGAATGATTGACCATAATTTTTGGGTCACATATTTGCATTGGTGATACAAGTAGAATTTCAGAAGCTTCTAAGTTACTCAAGTAGCTTTAACTCAGATTGACAAACTGATTTTTTGTTTTGGTGTTTAATTCCTGATAGGGTTTTTTGTTTGTTTGTAATTTTGTGGAATGACTGGCCCACTTAGGAGCCCATGGGATTATATAGTCTAGTTAGAATAGTCTTTCATATTTTCTATTATATTAGTGCAATTTTGAGTTGATGGGGAAATTCCACCATTCTGTTAATTAAGAAAGGTGGATTTTGAAGTTTTTGGGCTAAGGAGAAGTACAGACTTCTGATTTCGCACTACTGATAAAGTGTTTACCCCTTAAATCACTTCACTGGATAATCTGGAGTGACTCCAACTCTGCTGTCTCTTTGAAGGATTTTGGTTTTTTTCTCCTACCACAAGCACACAAGGAATTTGAGAATGGTCTATGTAAGACTTCAGCCAATTCATTCTGTCCTACCAGACAGACATACTTCATTACATAATGGGGAAGGTGGAGCAACTCAGAGTTGAACCTGAAAAACACCGGAATGCAGGAGAGTTCATGTCAGGGAAATTCATGGACAGAGTCACTTGAGTTAGAAAAGCCCTCCAAGATAATCTAGTCCAGCCTTTGACTGAACATCACGTGTACACTAAACCATAGCACTGTGTGCTGCATCCAGTCATTTCTTGAACACCGTGGGATGGGTGACTCTACCACCTCTCTTGGGCAGCCTGCTCCAATGCTTGACAGCTTTATCCATGAGAAAATTCTTCCTGAGGTCCAATCTGAATCTCCTCTGGCTCAGCTTAAAGCTGTGTCCTCTTGTCCTGTGGCTGAGAGGAGAGGCCAAGTGACACCCAGCTAACTACAACCTCATTTCAGGGAGTTGTGGAGTGATGAAGTCTCCCCTGAGCCTTTTCTACCGTCTAAACAATCCCAGCTCCACTCCTTAAAAGACTTATGCTTCAGACCCTTCACCAGTTTCTTTGTCCTTCTCTGAACACACCTCAATGTACTTCTCATGAGTGGCCTAAAGCAGACCACAGGATTTGAATTGCAGCCTTTCCAGTGACAGGGACAGGGAAAATACTGGCCCTAGTCCCACTAGCCACACTATTGCTGACACAAACCAGGACATCATTAGCCACCTTGGACACCTCGTCACACTGCAGGACAAGAGAAAATGAGAACATAGAAACACATACATTTTGGGTGTAATCTAACATGCAATCTATGCAATTCACCTAAAATGAGATTTCAGTCAGAGTTCACTGACTTCTGTTTCTCTGTAAAGTTGTTCAAATGTTTCTGCATAGTTATTCAAGGACACTTGAGTTGTGCATTTGAACTGGAAGTGGACATTTCTTTGATATAAACATCTAGTCATCTCATCCTAAGAGGAAAGGGAGTTAACTCACAGCCAGTTCTCAACATTTACCATTACCTATTATTTCTGTACCTCAAGATGTGCTTCCAAGCACTTGATAATCCCATTTTCAGCAACATGCTCCCAAATGTCCCTCTGCAGCTTAAGTGCTTAGTGCCGTGTGGTGGATTTTGCTAGGGAAACCAGACATGTAAGAACTGGGTGCTTGAAAAATCTGTCCTATGGGTCTATCTTACTGACATTTCTGAGAAATTTACCCAGCATTTCTGCTCAGCTATATAGGAGAGCTCAAACACTCACTGAAACATTTTCTAAATCAGCAAAAAGTGTGTTTTAAACATATTTTGAGCACATGGGTGGGCTTGGGGGTTTTTTTGGTTTGGTTTGTGGTTTTTCACAATTTTCTGTTGATTTATTTCTTTTTTTCTTCTGACATTACTTTAAAAAGTATGAATTGAATACAGCAAGAAAACACGAAGGGAAATCAGAAGAATGAATAATAGTCTTAAGAGGGCAGAATGTTGTTGAAGATGCAAAGAACCTACTGCTTCTATGATACATTAATTCTTGAGAGAGCTGTATTTCTATTTCCTTGAGGCTAAAAGTGCTGCTCAGAAAACTGAATACCAAAAAATGTCTGTTGTGGGGACAAATGTCAGTTATCATTTTCAAATTTGAGCAGGGTTTTTTGTGGGGTTTGGGTTGTTTTCCCCCCATATTTCTTAGACTTGGGTCTCACAGTTCACTCTGAGAAGCTGAACAACAGTCCATGTTCTTTCTGGCTCTATGCTCTACTAGGCATTAGTAAGAATTTAGTTGCCTGTTAATGATATATAATATACAGGAAAATCTGATTGATTATTTTTGTGGATAGCTGCATAATTATATTGGGCAGTGTCCGCTGTAATGATTTCCCTTACTAAAGCAAGCACTCAGATACAAGATAGCTGCATTATTCTATACTCATACTTTTATAATAAAAACTCCTGATTTGGTGTAGTTGACGCTTTGTAGAAAAAAATTCTATGGCAGCTTTTGAAGTAAAACATTAAAGTATGAGATTTTTCCTGTTCTATAATTCCACATGTGATTTTGCCCATATTTTGTAAAGTTATGTTGATTCATAGAAGAAATGCTGCAAGGAACTCAACATTTCTATTGTGTACAGCTTGGCAAGGATTGCCTTTGCTATGTTCACAGCACAAAGGTATCTCTCAAAACCATGTTTCAAAATCCTGTTTTCTGCCAAAAATGAGTTTGAGGTGAAGATAACACATAGTCTGGAGACTAAGCAATCAAACATACTGTTATCATTATCCCTTTTGTATACTCTGTCATTAACATAGAAAATGGAGATGATAGCCTGTAACTGCAAACAATAAATGCTGTTTTTCCTTTGAGCACTGATTTTAATGGCAGTTTAAAGAAGTTAACAAGCAGAATAAAGGGGTCATAAATGGAAGTTAACCCACAGCAGTTGGAAACTGAGAAATCCGTGTTACTTTCCTGGTAGTGAGCCTAATTTGTTTAAAATAAAATCCATCTGCTCATTTCACAGCCTTTGTCACACTTCCTTCAGTGATCCACAGTGGATTACCCCCTTACTTTAAAAGCTGTCTGCAATTATGATAAGCTAATAACTCTTATTTTGTGGTTTGCTGTAGCATAAAGTTTTGCAGACCAACGAAGATGCCCTTTATTCTTAAAAAATAGTCAGCTATTGGGGTTTTTTTGCAGTTGGACACAATTTTTTTAAAATTAGATTTCAAATAAATATACAATCTGATGGCTTTGCAAATTCAAAGTTTTTTCTAGTTGTTGATGCATCAACCAAACACTGATGTAAAGTGTGTAAATGTCCTTAATGTCAGTCTGGTTTTTGCTTAGCATGCCATGCATGCAACAAAACTTTGGAGTGATTCAACTTTTGTGGCCACATTAAATTTACTTACTGGAATAAGTTTCCTTTTTCATACAGAAATTAGTTTACTACCATGCTCCTTTGTGTTTCCTCCTGGATATACATTAGATAGAGATGAGTTTTAATGAGTTATACATACATAATGCTTCTAATTTTTCTCTGTCTTTCTGATTGTTAATTATGTGAGATGTGTATTTCTGACAGCAGTTGAGTGAATATTCACAAATATATGATATAATTGAATTTTTGAATGTGTACTTCAAGAAGTTTATAGACTTGTATAGATAAATCATTGATTTTCATTTGTCAAATTTGAGATTTTCAAGTCCTGACACTCTTGTATTTTTATCAGTGGATATGTTAAAGGAAATACTTTTGGATTTTGAATGGTTTTCATAGCTTTTTTTTAATTTGTTTATGTAGATACTCTTCTTTGTTGAGTACAAGTTATTGACCTGGTATTCTATTTATAATTCTTCCTGGTTCTTCAGTATTTAATCTAGCTGTAACTTATTAAAAACCACAAATATGAAATGGGGATATTAATGACAAGTGGTTTAAATGTGAGAGTTTCAAAATGCATGTTAGAATATTTCAACACTTTGTTCACTGTAATTTTACATTTTTTCATTACTTAAGTAATTAAAAAAAATCCTTAGGGTTGAATTATAGTAAAATTTTATACATCTCAGTACTAATTTTGTCTCCCAGTAGACAGCAATAATTTAGATGGGATTGTTTTTACTCTATCTAATTTATTCTTGGGCAGGGGGGGAAGGAGAAAAATATTAACCTTGCAAATTTTGCTAATTATAATAATTTCATTACTATTGTTAATTGTTTTTAATAACCTCCATGCCTTCAGAAATTTGTTCTTCTATATTTTGAAGAAAACATACAGATATACAGGGTTCTGTAATAGAATGTGTTTACAGTATTTATCTATAAATAGGGTTAGCTATAACAGTTAGGGGAAGTACAGTGACAGATACCACTTGCAATAGTTGCTAGTGCAATGTGCCTTTGAATCATTTTCTTTAGTTATTAAATTCTTTTGTAATCTTAGGTGAGGTGAGCAGCTTTAAATCAGTTTCATTTCTATCAAAGTGGATATGGTAATACATTCTTAGAGCTTTACTAGTCTTACTAATTTTAAATCTGCAAGGTAAATGGTTGCATGGATGGTTTTGAACTGATTTGACTGCTCAGGTTAACTTCTTAGGTTTCAGAACCTGCTAGAGTATAGGGAGAAATTACCAGTTATACTTGGGGTTTTTTTATTGCTTTCATTTTGTACTGTATATCAGTGAGACTTTCTTACCACAGTAGGTGTGCTCAGTTTTAATGTTCCCATAGTTTGCTCCATCTGTTTCATTTGAATTTAGCTTAAAAATTAATCCCTTTCCATAGGTGTCTGCTTTGAACCTTAACAAGTAAGAAAATAATCAAAATATTGCTGTTTGATAGACACTGTATATTTCTCTGTTTCTGATGTGGATATCATTTAGCAGGGCTTGTCTAGTTAAAAGGCAGTTAAAATAGTAATCACACATGATCTGCGTCTAACTGTCATTCGTAGAAAAAGTGCAACAAAGTGATATGTGGTGGTAACAATTCGGAAGGAAAAGAATATGAAATTCAGATAGCAGCTTGAACGATTTACTGTTAGCATGGGGCCCAATAACACTACAAAGCTATAAACTCTGTCTTTCTAGATTGCCCAGTTAGGTGGCAGAGATGCAATTTGTCTTTTCTGAAGCCGCCTGCTGCTAGCTAGCTCCATCTCCTGTCACAGCCTATTAGCTCCCCAAGAAAATTGGTGGGAAATTGCCTGCAGATTGTAGGAAATTGCATCTCCAGACCCAGGAAAAAATGTAGGATAGCACAACACTGATCCTCCCAGAGCAGCTATTAATACAGCAAAAGCTGACCTTTGGCATGGCGTGAAACGACTTTGCTGAATAAAGACTGTATTATGTGTGGTTGAAGGAGGGAAGGAATTATTATCCTAGCTATGCTTGTAGTCAGCCTGTTCCAGGAAGCTTAAGCATGAGCAGCAGGTTTTGCTGCCCCCCAGCTCCTACTGGAATATGGGAGAGGACATTTTGGAGCCTTATACAAAAATTTCATTGTACAGATGGGCAAAAACCCATTATGTATTTAAATGATGTTAGTACATATCAACTTCAAAGGTTTAGTGACGAAGCTGAAAGGTAATTTGTAAAGCTAACTGCAAAAAAAATTAACAGGTACCTCTGCTCAGTCGAGTCTTGGTCAGACTAGGAACAACTTTTTGGCTATTTAATTCTATTTGTATATGCATGTAATACATTTGATTTTGGAGCAGTTACAATGAAAAGGAACTGATTTGTTCTGTAACTGTGAACTGTAAAAAGTCATGGGATACACATTACTTATCATAGATTTTAGCATTAAATTCCTTGCTGCTAGGAAGCTCACTTCTGTCATGTTTGAACTGATTCCCATGTGTTCTTTATGGTGTGGTATACAATGAGTTTCATCCTCTGTCATTTCTACTACAGCTACCTTTCTAATTTTGTACTTTACCTCAGTTTTATAGGGCCTTTCAATAAAAGATTCAACTTTTCTGTGAATTCTGAGAGAGAGGGGGTATGTAGTTAGTTTCTTTTGCAACATAAAAATAAATGCCAGTATTTTCTTTGAGCTTGCAATTGTACTTAGTTGATTCAAAGCTTCCTGAGGAAGATGTGGTTGTAAATCAGAATGGTATATTGATCAGAAGCAAGTATGAGGAGGGTGGCAGCAGCAGGGAAAAAATCATTTTGCAATCAAGAGCATTGCTGTTTTCAAACTCAGATGAGATCTGTTGGTAACTGGCAGCTGCCCAGGGATCTAAGTGAAACCAATAGGTTCATTTCCTGTTGTATTAGTGTCCACTGTTGTAAATGAGCTAGCAGGGCTTACGAACACTCATGCCGCTGATTAGAGAAAATTAGTGGCCTGCCTTATGGAGCTGAGGCAGAGGCAGCAGGGCAAAAAAGGTATTGCACATAGTTCAAAGCACAGCTGAAGGGGATGAAGAGAACTTCATGTTGTGGGGCTCTCTGGACTGCTCTTTTGAATTCTTATGATCATGAATGCACACATATGTCAGTCTGAAATGCTAATTCATTGAGGCATTGATTTTCTAAATTAGTTATACCACCTTGTATGGAAGTTATGCAGTTTAGTGTCTTTTCTTGTAAAACACAAATACAGGAACAGAAGAGCTGTGGTGCTTGAGCCTTTATTCTGTATTTACAATAGCTGTTCATCTTCCAAGGTATTACATATTAATTGCATTCTCAAAATAAACCTTGCCATTTAGTAACAAACTGGGTTTTTGTATAGTTCAATACATATATTGGATGAGCAAAGAACATTTAGAGGACACAGAAAATCTTCCCTAGCTAATCACTGAATTTGCTCTCTCTTGTGAGAAACAGACAAACTAAATTGGGTGATACAGTATTCAGAATTTAATTTCTTCTGGCTGATAGCACTATGCACACTGCATGCAACCTGCATGCATACTCTGAGGCCAAGCCTGTTATTCTACCCAGAGCAAGGAGGTAACTAATCATTCTGTATGAAAGGCAGAAGCTTTCTTTCCATAAATTCAAAGCTGCAAGCTCCTGCTTGCCTATGGAAAGAACCAAAATTCAGACTGGGCTGTGAGGAATTTGGAGTGCACAAAAAGCTGCTCTGCACAGTTGGTTGGTTTAAAAGAGGACTGGCAGGGGGGGATAAACAGCTCCTGACAAACCAGTTCTCGGCCAACACTTAATGACTGGAAAAGATGTGCAAACCATAAATAGCACCCTTTATCCTGTAACAGCTGATGAGCTCGAGCAAAAGACAGCACACTAAACTGTGCTTGCTTCCTTTTTCTGTAGTTAGTTCAAAGAGAGTTTGTTGTCAATCTAAGTTCTGGTCAGTCCAACTTTGGTCAGACCATGTTTTTCATAATGCATTATTACAGCCAATAACACATCAGAAAAACAAAATCCAAGTTCTTTAATCAGTCTGATTTTATTTTTTAATCATGCCTTCCTGAGTAAAGCTTCTCACTAGCCACACTAGGAAAATGCAGCTTTTTCTTAACCATCTCTGTTCAAATTTCTAATATTCCAAGTGCAGAACCATGAAATGGTCCTAATTTACTGCAGTATGCTGGTGAACATTTATTTTTTGCTAGTGTCATTTTTTCTAGCCCCAGCAAAAATTTTTACCAATTTTTTTTTTCAACTATTCATTGTACCCGGCATCATATTCATGGTTATTCATTGAAACAATTCACAACTTTTTTTCAAGTTCTTCATCAATGGCATTTTCTGGGTGTTTAATTTTTATGAAAAAATTCTGAGTATTCCTGAACTCTATGATAATATCCTTTCTCCCGCACCATACCTTTCTTATACTCTAGCTGAGAGTAAACCGAGTCCCCACCATTTTCTCTGAAGAATCTGACACTGTGAAAAAAATCCAAAATTGCTTGGTCCATTTAGCAAAAAAACTTTCATTGCTTTGAGCTCTCCCAACATTTTTATTTTTTATTCTGTCAAAGATTCAATTTTCTGCTATAAATAGGCACCAAGAAAGCATATAGCATAACTACAGCCCTTCTAAAGGCTTTTCATGCTGGGATGGTGTGGGGTAGGTTGAAATAGGGTGGAGGGAATGAGGATGAAGACCAATTGACCAATTGGATCATAAGTTGGGAGAGACCAGTGGCCACCAAGATAGGGCTAGCAAGATTTTGGAGGAGCTGAGGTGCCATGTTCTGGTGGACCCCCTCGTAAAGATGGGCATGGAAAAATGTAAGCAACAGTGTGCAGACAGGGTGGTGGCCTCCATTTTGCCCAGGCAGCTCTAGTGCTGCTAGAGATAGGACTGGGGCTGGAGTGCTGGGCAAGAAGCTGAGGGATGGGGAGGTGCAGGAAAGGGACCAATGTTTGAGGACTGCTGGGAGAAATTCAAGGGAGGAGAATGTCAGCAGTGGGAAATTGGGATCAAAAGACTGTGCAGAAATCTCTTGTGGATGAGTCCAAAATTTCTGAATAAATAATTTACAGCCCTGTCATCAAGTATTTTTGGGGGTCTGGGCTTGTTTGAGATGATCCAAGGTCAAATGAAGAAACAAACCAGGAGTGAAGGGGTTTGTGGGGTGACACCAAGTCTTTGGCTGGTCATGGCTGCTTCCACCTGGGGGGTGTTGACTAATTTAATAGTGAACTTCTCATCTCCCTCACCTCCCTGCAGCAAGCTACTGTGCAGTGAATTTGAAGCACCTGAGGGGAAGGAATTGCACACCCTGGCTCTGCTGTCTTTCTTCAGCCAGGGCAAAGGACTTTATCTGGGGCTTGTTTACTGGAAAAGAAGGTAACTGTGGATTGGATTGGAAAAGAACATTGTTTTTTTGCCAGCAGGGAAGATTTCCATTTACAGAAGAAATGGAAATACATAGGAAATAGCACACTTGAGCTGCAATGAAGATGCAACATCTAAAAGGTAAGCCAAGACTCTTTACTTGATTGAAGATATCCGGGTGGAATATTGCACTTGTGTTGAACCAAATATGGCAAAGCTGCAACACACTGTTGGTTGTTCTGAGTTTTTCTTAATACCCTCAGGAAAGAAGGCAGTGGAAGAGCAAATAACCAAGCAAATGTTTATCTGTGTATTTGATAATTTCCTGAGAAATGGTCTTATCCAACCAGGCAATGGCTACCAACCGGGTTAAAGTATAATGTGCTTTTGGCAGAGATTTCAGCATTTTTGTTTGAGACAGCTTGTTTGCAATTGTTCTAATGAAAACAAGTTGTATGTAAGTACCATCAGGGGTCCACTCTTTTCCTAGGAAAGCATCTTACTTGTAAGGAATTTCACCTTCCTGTTCAGGAACACAATATCCAGAAAAGACTGAAAACACCCAGCGCAAGTATGTTGATTATTAACTCTTGATCAGTCAAGCTGGAGATTTTGAAACCTAGATATATACAGCAAGAAACAGATAGGTATTTGCCCAGATGAAGGTGCTGCCTTTTTTAACATGACATAACTACAGTATGACATTACAAGCTCCTGTTTTGATGTAATACAGGCCCATGTCACTAAGTGCTGATTGTATGGCATTTACCTCCAAGAATAAAAAAAAAATATCCTTTCATAATCTTACTGACAATTCTTTGCTCTTTAATTTTTTGAAATCTGACAAATAATACAGAAAACCACAGGTATTGTTAAAAATCATTTATAGCTTTTTTAGGTCTGCTACCATAGAAATCCTTGAAAGTGGGTTTTATATTTATGTGAGTTGTTATGCTCATGTGTAGCGACAGAATAGTGTTCTGCCATGTTGCTTTGAAACATTTCACAATATGTACTATAGCAGTGTCTTCCCCACTACACTGCTTTTAAAAGTCAAAGACTTATAATAGCAATTTCCCATGCTTTCATCCAAAGCCTGAAAATATGCCTCGAGCAAGACATTCAGTCAAAAGGAAAACATTGCCAGCTATTTGACTGTCTGTCCAGCTCCTTGGGAGGTAGTTTGCTGCGACGCCAATGTGAAGAAATTCATATTACAAAAGCAAAATGAAAGAAAACAGAAATTAAACAATGAGAGCAGCTTCAGCTCTGAGCAATTGTCTGAGTATTCCACAGCAATCAACTTCTCCCTTCTAGAAGAACAGTTTTCATTTGATCTTACTTTCACTGATTTATTTTCTGCTTCAGTTTTGAGCTTTTAAAAGGAAGCGTTTCCTTTTCCCAGTGTCTCTAATTGGAGATTTGAAGGACCTCTCTAACATCTGTAACTCTTCTACTCTTTTTTTCTCCTTGATATCTTTTTGTCTTGGGATTGCACATAAGCAAAATATCCAGTCCTGAGGAATCTGTGTGGTTAGTGTGCTGGGTTGGGCTGCTGGACTATTCTGCATGAATGAGTAAATTAGGACTAACCTCTTTAGGTGAAACTAGTTAAAAATGGTTTTAAATCTCAATCTGCTGGGTGTTGGCAGCTTAGGAGGGCACAGTGGGAAGTATCTGCTTGTACTGGCAGAAGGAGCTTTTTTGTCATTTCTGCTAGCTTTGCAATGAATGTCATTTTGTGCAATCAATATGTGCTTGATTTCCTGCTGTGGGTGGAGGGAGATTGTCTCATAACTACCAATTCAGGCATCCAGCGGGAAATTTGTTGGGAAAAAGCCACAACAAAACCACCACAACCAAACCAAATAACTGACTGGAAAAAAGCCTTTCTCTGCAGACCTACTTGCTCCACCAAGGGGAGGATGATACATTTCACAGCCACTGTAGATCTCCTCTATTATACATCTATGCCACTTTTTGCTAAAATCTAGTTAATTTTCAGCCAATTCTCTTGTATTTGTCCCATAAAACTACCTCATTTATTAAGTGTAGGCCCCTATCTCCATATATTGTTCTTGCTCCCTAGTGTCTATTCATTACTTCAATAAAACCAAGGAGGAAACATAATCCTTATGCTGATGTTTATCTTAAAGTCTTCTCACCTCTTGCCAGCTCCTTTTCAAAGGTGAATTGCTTAAGACTTGTCCAGTTGGATTTTCCTTAACTCTGAGAATAAAGATACCAAATGTTTCCTGGACAACATGTTTCAGTGCCTAGACATTCACATTATGGCTCCTCTGATTTTTGGGAAGAATTTTTTTGGGTTTTTTTTTCAAAATGCTATTGGAGTAAGGACTGCTACCTCTTTTCCATTTGCTGCAGACCAAAGAGATGCGCCTTGTCCTGTCCGACAGAAATAGCTTGATGGGAAAAATAATTTGTGGACCATTCTTTCTCTTGAGTAGGGAAAAAAAATGATAATTTCAACTCCTCCATGGTTATGACTCAGTATTGAGTGGGCTGTAAAATCATATCGTGTTTTTTTCCCCTTTCGTTATATGAAGAAGGAATTTTTATCTTAAAAATGCCATTGTGGTTTCCATCCTTGAGAAATGTTAAAACTCTTCTGTTTATAAATCACTCCCTCCCATGCAGCAGCCAAGATGACTCTACCTTAACTTCAAACACAGCATTTGCACACAACATTGACTTTATGGAGAAGGACTTATTCTTTTGCAGGTGAGCTGCAAAAGCACTAGAAAGCTCTTATTGTGCTCAAGTTGTCCTAAAAGGTCTTTGTATAACTTGAGCAGTCACAGGAACATTGAAATGAACTTGGAACACTGGAATGAGCTTGGCTGGTGATAATAATGCAAAGTGTGGATTCAAAAGGATAGCAGTCTTTTCATGGTCATCTTCCACTGGGCATACTTAATGGAGAAGAGCTGGGAGTACTCAGCACTCCTGTTGGTGCTGTCAGATATGCACATGTGTCCAGGATGCAGTATGATGGATCAGAGGAGATCCCAAGAGAGCTTCTTTTCTGTTCCTTATTCAGCTATTTGTAGCTTCAGCTATTACAAAATCCATTGTGTTCTTGTTCAGTTAGACACCATGTACTCTACAATGGCATTGAGACATACAGATTATATTTGCTAATTGTCAAGTGTAAGTTAAAGTTCCTTTGATGCAGAAACACTGTTTTCCCAGTATAATAAGCATAGAACAAAAAATATGTGAGGATATTGGTGCTAATGTAAAATGTGCCCTACCAGATGAAACACAGTGAGTAATGTGGCTTGCAGACACAGGTGAATAAATTGCTCCAGGAGATTCAAGGTTCACTGCAGTGCAAACAGAAATCAGGGGTGACCTGTTCTGTGTTCTCAAGACATACTAAATTCATTCTTCTTGCTACTGCTTACCTTTGGCTGGGTCAGGTATTTTAATATACTATGGGATTCCCTCTTTGAGAAAAACTCCAAGTCTCAGCTTCCTGTCTTTCAAACAGGATTTCATTTTGTTATCCTTGCAAATTTTAATTTAAGTGTGTTTGAAACTTCAATCTTTGTTTAAGAAAATGGTTGTAAAAGTCTTGGGTTGAGCAGCTGGCAAATTCATCTCCAAGTTCCAGGGCAGAAAGTTTAAAAGTTTTTAGAGATGAGCCTGACCTGGGTGTCAGTTGTACATAATTTTGTTGTGCTTTGTGAAGAGCAAGTACATTGTGCTGAATGGAGAACTGGGCTACTTCAGTAGCTGTTGAGCACTTCCTTCAAGTTCTGGATTGCTTATGTGCTGTTTATTTGTCAGTTTCTGCCTTGTTGTTTGCTAACCCTAATATAACAAGAATAGCTTGTCTCTTCCTCCTTTCAGGTGAGTAGGGAGAAAAAGTGGAACATCCATCTATCTTGAGGAGAATGGAGAAAGAGTGAAAAGAGGAATAAATTCAAAGAAGTTATTCTGAACTGGGCATATTTTGTACTCCTAGGAGCTCATGAATAACATATATCTTATTTGCAGGTGCTAATTTTGTTTGTGTGCTCATGTGTGTGCAAAATACTCATTTTAGACACTAATGGCCTCATAAACTGACTTGGGTGTCTTGCAGATGGTACTTGCTGAGTATATGTTATGACATCATGAAAAGAAAGAGCAATATTAGTGGCTGTCTGAAGGAAAGGAAGCTACCAAAAGAGGTTTTCCTTGTTTGTCATTTGTCATGATGATTGCCATTCAATTACACGATTTTGGAGCAGGTACCAGCAGGCTTTCAAAAGAGCCATGGAGCCTATCACAGATTACTGCTGTGCCAAATATGATGTTGCTAGTCATATACGTGGGACTGGAGGAAGAAAAATACTCAGCAATCTGCCATAACTTAATCCAGATGGTCAAGTTTATGTTTTCTTTAAAATGCAAACTGTCTCTAGTGAATTCGTTAGAACCATATTGTAGCTTTCTCTTCTAGTATAATTTTAGCAGCTAGGTTAAAAAGCCTTGGTCTGCCAAACTAATCTCAAGTGCCTGATTATTTTATTTTTGAAGGATTTAAACTATTCAACTAATCTTTTTCTTTTCCCCCCCCCCTCTTTTTCTCATCTAGTTTTTCTTTCCCTTTTCTATTTTTTTTTTAAGTACACCAGTGTACAGCACTGACTTATTGGCTTAGGATACCTAGAGACAGCTAATATATTGTGTTTTGTCTGGGATTAATCTAGTTTTTGAATATGATGGAGCTGTAATAGTTAATGTAGTCAGCCAGTGTTGCTGCCTTGTTCCTACCTATGGCTGGATCAGTTTATTGAATAAGAATCATTGGTCCTAGATAAGATAGGTGTCTTTACCCCTGCTTCCAGACTATTTTTTTCCTATACCTTTTTGTTATTTTTTATTTTTTTCTTAAGTTATTTCAAAGATTTGTCAAAAGTACCCAAAATTTGGGACAGAGGTTCTTATTTAATAATTTAATTTAAATTTAATTTTATTTAATTTTGTTTAATCAAAGTAGGCTAAAGCTGAAGTTGCTGAGAAACTAAATAAAATGTTTTTATGTGAATTGATTCTGGTAGAATTAAATTTTTAAAGACATTCTAATAGCTACTGCTACTAGAGGAAAAAAAATTCCATCTGAACAAAAGACCCCAAGAAAATACCAAACTACTAGCACCGATGAATGACTATGTCTGGGTTTTTTATTATATGTATTAGGCAATTATTAAATGAAGCCTTTTCTGTTTTCTAAGATGCTTCCATCCCTGCAGTGAACTTGAACTTTAATATTCAGACACTAGTGTTTGCACATGAGTCAGTGGGATGCAATCAACCATAGTAATGTTTGGACAGCGTTTGCTGTACCTGGAACAATAGGCTTACTTATTTTGCTGACATGCTGCTTTTGGTATTGAAGTAGTGTCCAGCAGGAATCAGCATTTCATTAGGCTCCACTCATTGAAACAAGCAAACCACAAAGACCTCTTGTGCTAAAGACCGCAGGATGTGCTTTAGAGTAAATTAAACAAACTGGCAGAAAGGTGGACTTGTAGACCAGGTTAAGCACTGTAAGGTTTTGGGATTTTTACTGGAGAACAAAATAAGTAAATGGAAGGGGTAGCTTTTTTATAGCACAAGAGAAACAAGCACTGATGCTTCCAAGGTGTTTTTATTTGTGAAGTAGCAAAACATTCAAGGGAACATGCCAGTGTTGGTCCAAAAGAGTACTGCATGATAAGGCGTTGTATAATGATATACATATCCAGCCTGGCAAATTTTATCTTGTGTGAGAACACAGCAAGACTTAGAGGTTGGAATTAAGATGCTAAGAAAATTGTCACCTGTTCTAAAATCTTTACAAATGGATTTCAGGTATCATGGGATAGAAGGCCCTGAGATGCTGCCAGGAGACCTAAGACCACAAGACAGACACCTGGTAGAAGTTGCTGGAATTATTACAGTAAGACATATTCCCAGAAGCATGTGGGATTCAAACTTTGGGCTCACAATGGAAAGATGGAGTTTTTGGGTAAGCTTTTGAAAGCATACAGCCATTCAAACTTGTACACATGCCATCATTGACTACAGTGAATCTGGAATTTTATCACATTTTTCTGTGCCATGTTTCTAAAAGCTGGGTCTGCCTGACAAAACAGCTATATCTATTTTATTTTCAATATTTCTTCAGGGGTCTGTTGAAGGCTTAGTGGAAATATTCATAATTGCACTTCAGAGTTGTGTAAAAACTCATGAGAAACTTTCTTCTTTTGTTGGATTTTGTTTGTTTGATTGTTTGTCAAAAAAAGGTAATGCTTTGTGATGATGAATTACCTGAGGTGGTCTAAGCCTGTTGTAGCTCTTGTCAGCTCACCCACCTAAATTTTCAGTAGCCCTTTTTGCTGGGGATGCCAGTATTTCCCAAGTCTCCTGGGAAACCTGAATCATAAAACAAGCTTGTTTCCCTCTAGGGACTACTTCTAATATCAACAAATTATTATTTAAATGCAGTTTTTGGACACAATTTCCAAAACCCAGTATGTCTTTTGGTGAAGGATTTTTCTGACAAAACCCAATGAGTCTTCTAGGAAAGCTGCTGCTTTTAGAGGGACTGTCACCAAAAAGAAGCTGAGTAAATACTAGGTTTAGTGCATGCCAGGGGATGGCCCTAGGCAGCATGAGTGCTTTTCCTCAGTCAATGATCTTCAGTTTTCTGCAATTCTTTTGTGAAACAACAGTATAACAAAGACCATGACAGCACAGCTAGCGCTCTTAACTCACAACTGTACACCACACAACTTCATCCTTCTGTTTTTTTTCTCTTCTGCCAAGAAAAAAAAACCTGAATAGCCAGAATTAGTGCTCCTTTAGTGCCAGTTCATTGCTTGCCTAGCAATTTTATTCAAAAAACAGACAATTCAGTATGTGAAAGAGGGCTGGTAGGGACCTCTGTGTGAGGTTCTTGGAAGGGTAATCTCATTCCAAAAATCTAGGTGGCTGGAATTCCCTCCCCCTCCTCTTTAATACAAATCCTTAAGTGTCAAGTCAGGCAGAAAATGAGTCTAGTCCACATTTATTTTACTGAATGGCAGTCAACTCCTGCCTAATCTTTCAACATATATTTGTTCAATGGATCAACAGATTGTGTAAGCAGCATGACGGATGGGTTTAGAAATGTGTCTGCTTATGTTTGGTTTGTACTGAACCACTGACCATTTTGTGTGTGAATTCATCATAAATTACATCTCCAGGTTACTCAGTACTAGTGAGGAGGGGAAATCCTTGTTCTCAGTGCTGAAAGGCATCTTAACACAGCTGTCAGCTTCCAGAATGGAAGCTGAATCACATCAGTACAACTTTAGCTCTGTTTTGCCAAAGCTGAATGGGTATGGCTCTACTTTCACAAGATTTTACTAATTGCAACTCTATTGCTCTTTGAAGATAACGTAAGGCAAAAGGCAAGAACTTTTATTGTGAATTAAATGTGTGATAATTGGGGAATAAGGATGTGATAAGGGTTGTGTATGTTATTTTAGGTGCATTTGATAAAACCAAGGCTAAGTAACGCCAGAAATACATAAGCTTTTAAAATAATGAAAATACATCTTAAAATGTCATTGGTACAACAAATGAAAAAATGACCTGATGGGCTGTATTTAGTAATATGTGAAAGCCAGCTAGGAGGGTTCCACATCAACAGAATGTGGACTGTGTAAATACTTTTATTAATTCTTCCTAATACGAAAATTGTTTTTAATATTCTCGTTATGTGACTACTGCTACAGTGGGAGATGAAGGAACAGGAGGAAGTTCCCAGATCCAGAAACTGCTCTTCTGCAAACAGGAAGAGCTTGCCTGAAAATGGCCAAGGAGTAGGGGACATGGAAACTACAGAGTCCTGCTGAGCACCCCTTCCCAGAGGCCAGAAAGCCAAAATACAATGTCTTCCACTTGTGGTGATGGCATTTTGAGCCGCTGCCTACTCAGAGAGCATAGGCATGTGGCACAAAGCCTCCTGACCCATATGCATCCTTCACAAGGTTGGGTAAGGACTTAAAAAGGGAGAAAATATTAATAAAAGGTCACCCCTATTGTTGCCACCCATCCTCACTTCCATCTAAAAAAGTAAGTAATTTTGAACATGAAAGAGCCTTGCCTTATCCTATCTACACTTCTAGAGGCAGTGAGACCCAGATGTGACGCCCTGCAGCCTGCCCCAAGCTTTGGTAAAACAGGTTTGAACTAGAACTGAATGGCTTTGGAAAAGAAAACCATGGGAAGAGAGAGAAGAAGACACTAGGCAAAGAACTAGGTTTCTTTATGCAGGCAGTGGGGAGAAACTGAAGGAGAGTAATGTTGGCCACTTTGCTCTTTTAGATGGTTATGTTCTCATGAAGGCAAGTTTTTGATTCATGTGGATTTTTGTGGGATTTGGGTTAGTCTCTTCTTTTAGTCTTTTGTATATTGAAACATTTTAGTCTCTTGTGCATTGAGAATTTTTAGGATTGGTAGAAAATTATTGAATTTTTTGAAAGGCTAGACTTCAATGGAAGGCATGCACTGATTTTTTTTTAAAGAAAGAACAGGAAAAAAAGCTAATTTTGACAAACAGAGTGCACATAATTATGGTTTTGGGTTGGTTTTTTTTTGTGTCAATGAATAAATTTGTCATTTCTCTATGGAATAATATTTCCAACTTTCAGTTCAGCAGAAAAATAATTTCTTTCTGATGATATCTAATAAGATCTGAAGAATCTGATAAGTAAAAAAAATTGAGAAGGAGGAAAGCAGCCTTGACACTACAAAGAAGAAACTAGGCATGAAAAATTGAGCATATCTATAGAACAAGATTTAGGGCACAGAAACAAAAATGAAGCTTGTAACTGAGAGAGAAGCATGAATGCTACCCTGTGAGCTTGAAACCACTTTTTTCTTAACCATCATCCTCTAAGACCAAAAATCTAACATCTATTCAGTATAGTAATCCCTGGGGTATCATTTTAGTAATTTTACTTACTGTATTTCTTTTATATAGGTCATAAAACTGAATGAAATTTCCTAACCCTCTTCTGTCTTGCTAAGATGTAGGGGGCTTTAGAAACTGCTTCTAGAATACAGTGTTTTCCAAATATTGGCTCAGGGAATAAGATGGCTGTGAATGCCTGTGTTTGCTGAAATAAATAATCCTACACTGTCCTTGTGATTACTTTTGTTGTTTTTTCTATTCCCTTTAAAAAAAAATAATAAAGTTGACTGGGATGGTTTGAGTACCCCCTTACGTAGCATTAAAAGTTTTGAATATCACATTCTTGCTTTTGCTTATTTTCAGCTCTTCCTCTAAACAATACAGAGCTCCTTTCTTAACCAAAAACGATTATATTATTGCCAGTTTCTTCATTTTGAAAAAAAAAATTACATTATTAAATCAAAACAAAAAGCCCTTCACCCAGGAACAAATGCATAAACTTACCAATGCATAGATAGAAATATCAATAGGTATCTTTACTATTTTTACAGCTACTGCTTCATATAACACACTGAATACCCTGCCTACAAACATAAGTGTGATTTAGTGAATTATTCCATTTTGTCTATGCCCTTGTGTGTATATACACTAAGTATCAAGGTTGTGACAGAATTGCTTGGACATTAAAATTTGTAATTTTCTCTCAGTGTGCATTATTTGTGAGCCCAGCAAATTGAAAATTGTAGTACAAGAAAAACATTAATCAGCTTGTTTGAAAAGTAATTCCTTTAGAATAGTGTATTATTTCTATATCACTGTCTAACTAGATCATTTGTTATTTGTTGTTGCTACAATTAATTACAGAAATTAAGTTAGAATATCTGCTGCCCCTCTACCAAAAAAAAAGGGAGCTGCTGTTTTTAACTAAGGCTAATTGAAAATACGATTTATTTTCAAGAATCATGTTGTCTTTTCCCTAGAAAATCTATTTCTGTTGTTGAAAATATAATTCCTTCTGTTGTCAGATGCTGCAGTCTTCTGTGTCCTCAGGTTCCTCTTTCTCCTAGTGCTCAAAATTCCTGGCAGGGTTTCATTGTGGAGATTCTGGAGGAAATACAACCACTCTGAATACAAGTAATGAATCACAAGAGAACATGGGTTAAATGGGCAGATTTATCTACAAGAAGAATATGGACATGAAATCTTCAAATTAGAAGCCCCATGTAATATGATTATGAAACATATTTTTAAAACTTTGGTTTTCTCCCTTGAAAGTTTATCTCCATCTTGCCCCTTTCTTCGTAATACTTTGAATAATTTTAAATGGGAAACATAAGTCCTCTTTTGAAGCTTGAAGTTGCCATGCAAGTCAAACAATGCAAAAGTAGTTCTCAAAGTACTTTTCATTCTGTTTTGAGTGCTGCACTCAAGGTACACAAATTACAATTTATTCTCATTCCAGTTACTTTTAAACCATATCATATAGCTGAAGTAGCATGAATCCACTCTTCAAAGTGTTGAAAAAGGTTTAGAGAGGATAAACAGCAGAAAACTCAGGCTGTATCACACCAATCCCTTTGCCAGCATTGGCAAATGTTTAGTTGTCACTGAGACAGAAGATGCGGTGCTGAGGCACACATAGGTGTAAACAGTGTTAGTGCTGCAGTCCTGTCTGAGATGTCTTCTGAGTAGTCTTAAAACATGTCAGACATAAAGAGAATCAGAGATGCTTAAGCATGGTCCTCTATGCATGTTAGGCATCTGCTTCCTTCTGCAAGTAACCAAGAAATTCAGGTTTGGATATCTAGCTCTGCTTCACAGATTTCTCTTTCTTGAATGATATAGTTAGAATTTTGTTTTTTCAAGCCAAAGACTTCTCCCGCAGATGTTTTAAAATAAATATTTTTTAAACTTTTTTGGCTTTTAAAAACTAGGAGTTTGCTGGTTTTGCTACCTGGTTTCTAAACTGGCATAAACTACCTTTGTTTTATTCTATCAAAAGGGTGCTTGAACGTGTTTTTTTTCCTTTTTTCTGTCTGCTGCTTAACTTGCTTTTAATCAGTGTTAGAGATTAGTAAAAAAAGCTTCAGTGTTCTTTAGTGAAGGAAGATATGGTACAGCACAGCAGAGTAGAGTGGCTGGCTAAGAGCCAGCTTGTTTTTAATCATCTGCTAAAGAAATACATTGCAGTTATAGATGGTTACTGACATTTTCATATGGAAGCATGTTTTGATTAGTGCCTTTCTTTGCTTTTCAAATATAAATTGGGAAGGTTTCAAGTGGTTTCAGCAGTAGGATCTGGTTTGAATAGAGTCTGAAAATATGGCACTGGAGCGTGCTAGAACACAAAAAGCACTCCTGGTGAAAAAGCAACTGAGAATACATTTTAGGAGAAGGCCAGCCTGTGGAAGTGGGGTCTTGCAAGGTGCCTTGTGCCTTGCCTTTGCTCTTTTGCAGCATCAAGGGTTCAAGATCCATAGCATGGCATGGAAACCCTACTCTTTGGACCCGTATCTCCAAGTTGTTTCTGAAGTTTTGCTGGCAGTCAGGGAGAGACCATTCTGGCTCAGGATGTTCCTGACCCCTGTGTAAGTTGTCAGGAATGGTTTTCCTGAGCAGCCTCTTACAGGCCTTTTAACCACACTGTCTCTTGCTCTTATTTGTCTGCTTCATGACACCTTGCTTACCACCTTCTGTATTGTGCTTGAGATTCACATCTAAAATGCCATGTAAAAGCTAGGTAGTGCTAATCTATAGTGGCAGCTTGTTAAAATGTCGTGGTGATGCATTTGTAACAACTCTAACATAAGATAAATGTGACAAGTGCTAATTCCAAACACCCACAATCATGAAGCTGAGAACAGCTTAGCTAAAGCACTTTGAATTTCCTGAGGACATCTAAGGTCTATGGTTACAACATCTCAGTCTACTTTTACCTGAGCATCTCAGGCTGCTTCTACCTGAAAAATTAAAATGTCACATTAATGATTCAAGATTAAATGCTGAATGCTTGTTTTAAAAAGAGATTAGGGCAGAAATGCTATCCATATGTTTGAAATTTGCAAACATTTCTTATTCTCCAGACAAAGTGAAGGAAACTGTAGGGTAAGAATAGGTGGATCTCCCTATGGGAAAAGAAATAAGATAATACCCAAGCACCAAGACTTATATATTAGCACAACTTCATTTGTGAGTGTCCCTCTTAATGAGATTTTCCTGATGAGTCTGTGTCATGGACACAAAAGATCCTAATGTGAAGGGGAAGCCAATCTGGGGGAGGAAGAGGTAACTGTTCTTCAGATGACATGTTATTAGAATTATGTCCTTTCTTGGTTTGAGTGGGAAGTTCTGTACACAATAGTGCTGAAAGGTGGCCCCATCAGTGAAAGAAATGACAACTGCAGGGATTTGGAAATCTTCATTTAAAAATGAGAGAGACAGAAATAACAAAACTGCATTATCTTCAAACTACTTTTACCTATGGGATTTCCACGTGGAAGATGTTAAAATAATGAAAAGCCTGATGTCAAATTAGAAGAAAGTGCAAGATGTGAACTGTGTCCTGAAGAATCACTGAACAAACAAGTACCTTGTGACTCCAAGAAGGTGAAAGGCCCTTGTATGACAGACAGTAAAAGGTGCTTGGGGTGGTGGTAATATCATGCAGTTGCAGAACAAGCACAGGATGGTGAGAAAAAAGAGAAGGACAAGAGGTGTGTGAGCAGTCTGCAAACCATGAGGCAGGTATAACTCAGCTATAACTATGCTGGGTTTGGAGGTTAAAACATGGTTTGTGCATAACTGCTGGAAAAGAGTACAGAGAAAGCTCTTTCACACAGCAAAAGAAGGAAGCTTATAATGGGGATGTGTATGGTATAACATAACATGTATAGTGGGGCTCATTTCTGCATGGTGGAACTGTGCAGAAAGAGGGATTCCTTTCCCATCATAAATCTCATACACTGATATTTTTCCTCTCCCAGCAAGAACAATATAAGAAGCTTCACTAAAAGGACAGTGATTATGATATATTTTTCATTGTTCTTTCTAGGTTATTCTATTGCGAAGTATTTTTCCAGAAACTGCTATTCTCTGTAGATATTTAGACACAGAAAAAGGCTTCTGGGTTCCAGATCACAAACAATTAAAAGATGTCTGCATAGAGAATAACTACAAAGAAGCAGGGAGAGAGATAATATACTTTATCCTATTTGCCAAAATTTTACTTAGCCTTGAAATAGATTATTTATTTTTCTCTCTTTTCTTTCTATCTATATTTTTCTTTTTTTTCTTTTTTTTTTTTTCTCTAGCTCTTAACTCCTGAAAATATCCTAAAAATTGTGGGGGTTTTTAATAGCGAAAAGTATTTTTTCTTTGCTGTTTTTTTTTCTCCTCTGAAGAATGTGATCCAGTTATTCTGCATACTTACAGTAATTTTCCCTGACACTCCAGCTACATCTTCCTTTGTTTTTTGTTCCTTTGTGTGAGATATAGTTTCCTTATTGAAGTTATAATGAGCTTATCTTCATGAATCACTAGAGATCAGCCAGGCTAAACTTTCTGCATTAAAGTTCACCTGACACTATTCACTGTAACCCAATGTTTAAATGAAATATCTCCTTATTATATAAACCAAGTGCAATAGTAAGTATGTAAAAATGACAGATCTACCAGTATAATTTACTTATTTTTATCATAGAATCATAGAATTAGGCTGGAAGAGACCTTAAAGATGATCTAGTTCCAACCGCCCTGTCATGGGTACAGACACCTTCCACCAGACCAGGTTGTTCAAAGCTCCATCCAGCCTGGCCTCAAATATTTCCAGGGCTAAGACATCCACAGCTTCTTTGGGCAACCTGTTCCAGTGCCTCACCACCCTTACAGTAAAGAATTTTTTCCTAATATCTGATCTAAACCCACTCACTTTTAGTGTGGAGCCATTCTTCCTTGTCCTGTTCACTTTATGCTCTTGCAAAAAGCCCCTGTCCAGCTTCCTTGGCACTGGAAGGCCACAATTAAGTCACACTAAAGTCTTCTTTTCTCCAAGCTGAACAATCTCAACTGTCTCAGCCTTTCCTCATAGAAGAGATCCTCCACCCCTTCTAATCATCTTGCTGGCCTCCTCTGGACTCATTCAATAGATCCATGTCATTCCCTTGCTGGGGATCCCAGAGCTGGATGCAGCACTTCAGGTGGGGTCTCACCAGAGTAGAGTAGAGGGGCAGGAAGTATTTATAAATGGTCAAAAGACTATTTTTATATCTTGTAGCTATGCAACAATTAAAAATGGTGCAAGCTTTTAATAATATTCCAAAGTACTTATTACATTGAAACAAAGCAGAAGTTTAGCCCCTTAAAAATAAAAGGAAAATTATTTGGATTTAAAAATCTGTATGCAGTATAAGTCAGGAAAACAGCATTGAAACTCTTTTTCTTACCTTACACTTACTTTGAAATTGTGCTGCTCATGTGCAGCTCCTTCTCATTTCATATAGTTTCTAACTGTTAACTGAATGGGAGGAAGTGTTTTTCCTTTGATGTGGTATAACAGCGGAAGTCTTCAACTTAGACTCTGTATATCTGGGAAAGCAACTTTCTGCCTTAATTTTATGCCTTTCTCTTTAGGAAATACCTTCTTTAAGATTCTGTTTGGAAACTAGATGTCTTAGTACTTAAATTGGCTCTTTTAAGAGGAAAGTTATACAGTAAGTTGGCATCTTGTTCTTCTGATCTGGGAAATGTCTTATAGAACTACGTGTACTATCAAGGGCAGGAGATGGAATTTTTAGCAATGGTAATACATTTGCTTTTAAAGGCTAGAGGAGCATGAAGACTCCCCCTAGGAGGTTCTGTTCAGGGTGACCAAGATCTCTCATTAAGATTTCCAGTAGATACTTCTAAATAATTGTATTTGTAGTTCTTTGACCATAGCTGTAGTTTTGAAACGTTTTTCCTTTGTACTAGGCTGTTTCCCTTTCTGCTTTAATGTATACAATGTGGTACTTGTTTGTGTAATCCCCTGAGGTTTTATTGTGCAACTAATCTGCATATTGTTCTAAAGCTTAAAGATAAACCTGTCCTATAATGTCTTCCTTCTCTTATTCCATTATTTGCAAATTTGGGAAATGGTCATTGAGTTTAGAAAGCAGTGGGACATGACCATCCATGGAAACTCTCTCATGTAGCATTAGAGTAATCAAGGAGACAGATGACAGATGACTGTACTTTTCAAGTTATGGGATTTTAAGTTTTATGACTTTGGCTGTGGAATCTGTTGCTGACTGTGAGCAAATAGCTTAATAATTCTGTGTCTCTATAAAATGGTTATAATAATTCCTTGTTGCATCAATGTTATGATGAAAATGAAGCAATGTTTCTATGTGGTGGGGTAGTGTGGCTGTAAGGCCAGGCAGTGAAAGCTAATCCAATTGCATCTCTATTTGCTGACAAAAAATTATTTAACAGTAGTCCTTGAATTTCTATGCACAATATGCCTGTCCATATGCAGGGAAAGTGATATAGCTGTAAATCCATGGCCAACATGGTTTGTAAGTGAGGGAGAGGGAGGGAAGCTCTGGGGTAGCTCCTCAGGCTGCATGGAGTGAGGACTACTGATGAGTCATGTCTAGGCAAGGATGAAATGTGTGCATCTCCCTTCTCAAACATGGATTTATTTTTATTGTTTGGGGCTTTGCAATTATCTTGATCTCTCTCCTTTTGGCACGGCTTGTACCTCTGAGTAATGCCCATCACAGACATATGATCATAAACACCAAAATTATCTTATGACTGAATCTAGTTAGTCCTGAATCTTCTCATCTCCCCACTCATGTCCACCAATGGATGTAAGTCAGCTTAGTGCCAGCTGGCAGCTGTCTTGTGCCCTCTTGGATGCACAATGGACAAGCAGCAGTGGAGCAGCATAACTCTTTTCTTTTGCAGGAAATAAACAGGGACCAGAGTATGTAACTGGGTGTCTCTGCCTCACAGCAAGGTGACCCCATGCATGAGGTGACTGCTGCCAAAAACACCCTTTCTCAAGGTTAGTGTACTGATTGCATCACATTTTTGTGAGCAGCTGTGGAAAGCCCTGAGGAAGAGTGCTCTCTTTTTGCCAAGGGGGAATCAGTAGTACAGCCAGATGAGCTATATTTCCTTCTTCTGAGAGCTGAGCTGTGCAAATCTTCTGCAGGTCCCTCCTGGTCATGATGGTGCTGCTGGCAGACTCAGTGCTGGCTGCCTGAGCTGCAGCTGGTGCTGCTGCTGGCCTTGCTTGAGCCAACTTGCCTGGGCAAAACCTGCCTCTGCATTTGCACTCAGGGTGACAGTCAACAGGTCCCTGTTCCCCCTTGTATCAGGTGCCTACTCACATCTTAGCTGCCTTCACCATTCAGGCAGCCTTTAGAAGGAAGAATGCAGCAAGGGTGTGGTCTGACCACTACGTTAAAATTCTAATGTTAAGGACACAAAATGGACCCACGGGAGACTACAGGAAGATGAAGTGCACAGAAAATATTCTTTTATGGTGTTCCTTTCCTTGTGATAATGATTTGCCTACTTCAGACAAAAGATGGTAAAGCTGGTCCAAAAGTCAAAATTCTAGCTTTCTGAAAAAAGAAGTAGAAATTCCAAACTTTCCTACAGAAAGGAAAAGTAAAAATCTTCGTGCATGGGGTTAGGCTTTTTCTTCTTTTAATTTCTCTCAGGGAATTTTTTTTCCCATTTGTTGTCCTGGAGATAATGAATGGACAGTATTAAGAAACAAAAACATGGCTTGGTATCTTCAAATTCCACTGAGATGGTCCTGGGGGAGGAGGGGGCAAGGAGTATGGTTGCAGCAGCCTCTTAGCTGGGGAGTGAGGTCTCTGGCTGGGGCATTTTTCTTGGGAAGTACAGCGATATCATGAGATGTCAGGGTCTAACGGAGACTTGGCTGGAATCAGGGGCTGGGCTCAGCCCTTTCTCCTCTCCACAGTCTGAGGGGAGAGTGGCCACGTGTGTTGTGGGGAGCAGGTGTCTGTCCTTCCCTTGATGGGGCTGAGCTGTGCTTTGCTCCTGGGGTCTATCTATTTCTTTTTTCTGTTTCTACCGGCTGCCGACATCAACTGCTGCTCGACTGGACCCGCTCGCCTTCACCATTGCTGCCAGGTGCCAGTGAGCGACGCCAAGGTCCACTGCTGCCCAATTGGACCTGCTTGCCCCTGCTGTTTCCTGCCTCTGCCCTGGGGGTGTTCAATACACTTAGCTTGACTTCCCCTCACATCTGGCCCCCGCGGTTTCCTGCTACTGCAACAAGGTTTTCGCTACACTTCAGTTCCACCCCAGCCCCCTGGGATCTACCTGGCTGCTGTTCCTGCTGCTGTGACAGGGTTATTGCTACACTTTGATTTGCTGCCCTTGGATCTGACCACCTCTGCTGTTCCAGCCCATTGCTCCAAGGTTCCTGCTACAGTCCAGGTCGTGACCCGAAGTGGCACTGAGACTGGCTGCTCCCCATGAGTTTCACAAGGGGAGCCATCTCCCCTCGCCTGAGCCGCCATTANTCTTTGCATGAAAACCCCGTAATTTCAAAGTTTCAGTAATTCAGAGGGAAGAGGGCCGTATTTTTCCATTCCAGGAAGGAAGGTTTTGGTCAGTATATTCTGTGAGAATTCAGGGTGGTCTTAAGGCTGGGAGCTCCATTCTCTAAAAAGAATGGAGCTCCCATTCACCCACAGCTCAGTCCTTTGGGTGGCTATTGAGAAGCATTCAGAAATGGCCATCAGTTTTAATAAGTGGCAAGAAAACTTTTAGGTTTTTTGTTGTTTTATGGAACAGAAATTTTATCAGGAAATTTCTGAACTAGATGTACCATACAGTCTTCATTCAGAAATGATCCCAAACAGTGCAGATACTCCTGAAAAATAATGTACATGAATGTGATGAATACTAGACATAAAGATATATGGCACGTTACATTTTTTTTAGAGAAGATTTAGGCCTGTCTCTAATATGCAAATTCTGAGCAGGATTAGAATTAGAATTAGAATTAATTGCCTATATTTTAAGTGGTAATAATGCACCGTTGGGAACAGTAATGTCAGAGAATTAAACCTCACTTCTTATCTGAGCTTTGTTTGCTATCCTTATTTATGCTTCTTCACTTCAGTTGAAGTACAGGAGAATAACTCATGTGATGAGGTGTAGCCTTTGTGCTTGCTTGTAGCACAGGGTGATCAGCTTTTACAGAATGCCATGTAGGAAGGCCATGCCAATACCATCTCAGCAAGTAAAGATGGAAAAAAGGCTAAGGCTTGTAATGCTTTCTTTGCCTAGTTAGGGTACCCAGCCCCCCAAGCTGGAAGACAGGGATAGGGAGTAAAATGAAGGCCCCACAGTCCAGGAGGAAATGGTCAGCAACCTGCTTGCCCACATACACTCCCAAATCTATGGGGCCAGAATAGATCCACCTGAGGGTACTAAGGGAGCAGGTGAAAGCACTCGCCGAGTCATGTTCATGTGGATGTGTCTACTTGGATTTCAGTAAATTAATCCATACTGTTTCCCACAGCACTGTCCTGGAGAAACTGGCTGCTCATGGCTCAGACCAGCGCACTCTTCACTGAGTTAAAATCCCGCTGGCCCAGAGAGGGCTGGTGAATGGTGGAGCACCCTGTTGGTGGCCAGTCAAGAGAGCTCAGTGTTGGGGCCAGTTCTGTTTAATGTCTTTATCAACAGCTTGGATGAGTGCCCCTTCAGTCAGCCTGCAGATGAATTAAGTTGGGTGGGACTGTTGATCTGCAGAGGGATCTGGACTCAGACTGAGAACAACACTATGAGGTTCAACAAGGCAAGTGTGGGGTCTTGCACTTGAGTCACAACAGCCCCAACAAGGCAAGTGTGGGGTCTTGCACTTGAGTCACAACAGCCCCAGGCAGCCCTACAGATTTCGGGCAGGGTGGCTGAAAAGCTGCCTAGGGAAAAAGGACCTGGAGGTGCTTGTTGACAGAGCTGAACATGATCCAGTGTGCCCAGGTGGCCAAAAAGTCAGCGGCATCCTGGTTTGTATTAAAAATTATGTGGCTAGCAGGACTAGGGAAGGGATTGTCACTCTGTATCCAACACTGGTGAGGCCACACCTTGAATCCAGTTTAGAGCCTCTTACGACAAGGAAGACTTTGAGGTGGTGAAGTGTGTTCAGAGCAGAACAACTGAGCTGGTGAAAGGTCTGGAGCACAAGTCCTGTGAGGAGTGGCCGAGGGAGCTGGGGTTGTTGAGTCTGGAGAAAGGAGACTGACACTGGGGAGATCTTATCACTCTCTAAAACCACCTGAAAGGAGGGTGTATGAGGTGGGGGCAGTCTCTGCTCTCAAGTAGGAAGCAACTAGATGAGAGGTAATGGACCCAAGCTGCCCCAGGGAAGTTTTTAATTGGATATCAGGAAAAATTCCTTTTCAGGAATGGTTGTCAAGCAATGGAACAGGCTACCCAGGTAGGTGGATGAGTCACCATCCCTGGAGGCATTTAAAAGACTTATAGATATGGTGCTTAGGAACATGGTTTAGTGGTGAACTTGGTAGTGCTGGCATAATAGTTGAACATGACAATCTTAAAGGTTTTTCTAACCAGAATAATTCTATGTTGTATATATGTACTGGTGGATATTTCTGAGCAACACAAGAAGGGTTGGGGCTTAGAGTATTGTTGAATCATCTGAAGCACCAAGAATGAATTGTAACATTGAAATTGTATTTACATGCTGCTGAAGGCATTCTGAGAAAAGACAATATTTATAAATAGTTGATCATGCAACCATGAAAGCTAGAGACAGAAAAGTAATAAGAATATATATAGTCCACATTACTACTGCTATAGAATTTTCTTTTTCCTCTGGGAGATATTGCTGACTAGCCCCTCTTTTCCCAAAACCTAGCAATGCATTGCTTTGCATTCAGCTAGCATGTGAGGACTAAACCAAGTAATAAAAATATACATTTGAGATGAGTTTTTAGAACTAAATTAAGTGTCCCTATCTTATCCACCATACACAAGTACACTTACAATTTATATTGTGATGCATTGTCTCTGAATTACATGAATTCTGTAGTTCTGTGATATAGTGATTTTTATTGTAAATGGTCATTGAATTTATAATCTGCTGGATTCTTAAGCAATGGGCTATAGGTATCTGAGATTACAGCTTTCTTTAGTTAGGGCTACCAGTACCTGTTGTTTTAGTGAATTTCATATCAATTTAATCCGGAGAATGAAGTAGACAGAGGGACAATATTCATTATGGATTAAAAAACCCACACAAAGCCAAGAGTGAATCTGAGTGATGCTGATATAATTGTTTTACTGGATGGAAAAGAAGCCTTAAGAATGATGGAGACAAAAAGAACAGCCAGACATCTAATGCATTCATTCACACTTGTTGATATTTATTGTTAAATCCTATAAAGGACATCAGGTGTCGTTGTGCTGGAGGCACCAGACCTGCCCGAGCATATTTAAATTCTGAGAATCAGATTTTAGAGTTTTTTTCAGTGACTAAAATGTGAATGATTTTGTACCTGAGGTTGTAATTTTTAATGAATAGGAGGAACAAGAATTTTGTACGTGTTGCTGATGTTGCAAGAATAGTTATTTTTAAAAATTCACAACTCTGTATATCCTCCACTTGCACACACAATTATTTAATCTGCCAAAACATAATGGCAACCATGAAACCATAGTCAAGTACATAGTGATATAGAAAAAAAGAGAAATAGTAACCTTTACCCCCTACAAACAATGCAACTGTAATACCCACAGTGAGCAGACGTTTAATACCGGAGGTATTTCTGGCCTGGCAGATGTTTTAGAGTGCTCAGCTGTCTAGTCACCACCACTGAACTAACATTATGGATAGCCAAAAGATCAAAGATCTCTCACTAAAGGTTAACACCTGAAATCCAGTTTTGACAAGGCATTGTGATGCCTCATTCTGTCCGATCCCTCCTTCCCATCTCTCATCCCAGGAGACCTCTCAGCTGTGCAAGCCATTGTAGTCCACTGGAGCCAGAAAAGTTTCTGCAGGTTAAAATGGATTATCTGTTAGTCCTGTCTTGTGCTATTCTATCTTGCATTTCTTCAGTTTTTTGTGCCCTAGGAGATCTATTAGTATTTCTGTTTGCATTCAGGTGAGAAGAACTGTTGATCTGCTTTTTGCAGTTTAACTTGCAGTAATGGAGTACACATGCATGAAAACTTAAGCCCTATTTAATTGCAGTGAAAGCAAAAGTATATTTTGTATTAATTAAATCTTCAAAAATTTCTATTTCTAGTTTTCTTCTTTTTTTTTTTTTGAGAATAAACAGAAATGGTCCTTTGTGTAGGGCAAAAGCAAATTTAATTTTGTAAGTGGAGTCTTAGAATTTTTTTGAAATAACAGGATTCTTGTACTTATCTTCATTATCTTTCCTACAAAGACTGAACAAGAGCCATTTACATTAGATTAGAAGGCATGATAGCTTAAGCCAAAAACCTTTTTGCACTGAGAACTATGAATAACGTGGCAGCATTATCTACAGGTGATTCTGTCATTTCTTATAATATTCTCCCTCCCACTAACAGATATAGGAACCAATGTTGGTTTTAGTGCCTTCTGAATCTAGATTTGTCTTCTGATGTGTGATATAATATCTTAGAGGTGGAAAAAAGTCATTGCTTTGGGATTTGATGGCTAGTGGACCTAGGAAAACAAGAGCATCTGCTAGAGCAGACTGTCAAATCCTTCAGCAGAGAGCTTATAACAGGCCTTTACTGCTCATTCAGCATTGAATAATCTTGTTTTTCCACCCACTTGGCTTTTTACCTCTCCATGTAGTAGCAGATTTTGCAGAAACATTATACATGCTGGACAATGCCTTATGATACCACAGTAGCTGTAGAGAAGGAGAAAATGAGGCCTTTAAACTTGAAGTTGAGATATTGCATGCTTTTTCTCTTCTCTATAAACTTGGCTATTTAACAGATGCACGCCCTATCTAGCAAACACGAATCAGACATACTTGGCCTGAGGAATGGTGAGGATGGTCACAAAAAAATGTGCTTGTATCTATGCACCTCATTCTTTGCAGAGGACTTTCTTAAGCACAAGGAAGCATCAAACCTTGAGAATGTTGTCCAACTGAGCAGTGAACTGATTGTGGGAACATGCTTAGTACCCCTGTGATTTAAGGCAGATGGAAGACTCATCACTTTAGCATTTTTCAGGATGGCTTGTAAATTTCCTCTGGCAATCACTCAAGTGGACGTGTCTGAAAAAACGGGCATTTATGTCACCTAAGAGATTTTGAGGAAGTCTACCAACATGGTGATAATCAACAGGAGCGTGCTGTCATTCAGAACTGGGCCATGCAAACTGCCTTCCCCAGGGAAAGTCTGTTCTAAAGAGACACATCAGAAACTTGTTGATAAAAAGAGCACTGAACTTTCTTATGGTACAAATGGTTGATGGTTATTTAATCTCAGTTATACTGTGCCAGATCAACTAGACTGAGAGAAAGACTGTGTTTTATGCAAGGGGACTTTTTGCTATGACACATTGCAGGAGTTGCTATAGAAGGGTGAAGAGGACTCTTTCTCACTTTCGCTGTGATGAACATCCTGCATTTTATAGGACCAGATTTGCGTAGTACAGAGGTGAAATATGTTATCACACTTTTTTTTGGGTTATCACTGCCAGAAAGTGAGATGACTCACAAACTGAAACTATTTTTTGCTACAAGAGTCAGCTGAATATGTGAAGATGCTTCTTCTAATCCCTTTTCAGAATTTTGATAGATGGACAGTAATGCACTGGCAGGAATCCTTGGTAATTCATATAGAGGAATAAAACCCTCTACTTTATTTGGTAATGTTAGGACTTGCAATGTTTTATAATAATGCTTTACAATATTTAGAGTGGCTGCCTACATACAGTATGTACTGTGTAAGTCGTTTCCAATATCAAAACTAGAATTCTTGGCAAAATCTGAAATGTAAAAGTTCATATATTTTTAAAGCAAGAAGAAACTGTTAGATCATTTATTTTAATAGGCACCAAATGGGACACTGGTGTTCTCAACTTTTTCTATACAGTCTATTTTGTACTCAAATATTCTAGAAGTTTAGAAGGGCAAGAAGATAAATGATCATGAGTTGATGTTTTTTCATAAAAGCAGCACAGCAATCTTTTGCTTGAAGGGATATGGCTAACATTTAAGCCTGTCTGTAGCTGTAAATGGATGTGAATTTATGTTGACTGTAAATAAATGTTAGCAGAATAATGACTTACTGAGACAGCTTTATATTATTCAGTAAATTATTGTACATGTAAGTTGTCTGATATAGCAGCTAAAACAGGTGCAACACCAAACCACATCCTTAAGAAATCTCTAAATATATTAATATTTAAATTACTAAAATCTACTGTTGTTTTTACTGCTTTACTGTGGGAACATATTTATGTTGGTTACACTTGTCTAATTGTCATGCAAATCTAGGAAGATAAGTTTCAAATGGAGACATGTAGCAGAATAGAAGTTAGATATATTGCACAATGGTGTACAGAGATGACAGTGGAAATTGTTGCTTCTCTATAAAAAAATCACATTATCTATCCCATGTGATGTGTTGATGCTTGCTGCAGAAAATATCTTATCTGCGGCAAGAACTAATCAAAATTTCTGTTTTCCCTAACTTAAAATTAATCTAGTTTCAGTGTCATTATTATGTGCTAAGTTACAAGTTAATACCAGCTCTCAATCCCCTACACTCCTTCCTGTTTTAAAATCAAAGCTACTGAAGTGAGATCAGACTGTGCTTTCTGCAAACATATGTTGCTTTTGTTGGTCCTGCTATATTTAGTAGAAAACTAAACCCCTCACTTTAATTCTGGCAGTTGGTTGATCCTGATCTTACATTAAAGTGTCTGATAATTTCACTAGTGTTAGCATGCTTACCATGTAGTGGGTGGATGAGAATCCATCCATGTCTGTTGTTATTTTGCTCTTGAGAAGACAAGGTGCCTAATAAATGCCTACAACAAACCTTCATTCTCAGAAGTGTTATAGTGCTCTAAAGGACAACCTATGCAATGCAGGGTATGCTCTGGAATTTATGAACAGCAATGTAAGTTAGGATATAAGGGACTCTGGTCCTTTTCCAGCTACATTGATGGTTAGGCAAAATATAGATCTTTTTCCTCCACACCATAAAATGCAAACACAGCTGCATAATATACACAGTCAAATGCCAAGGACCTAATAAGATTTTGCTTTCCAGAAATATAAATAATTTAATCAGATTAATGACATTGTTCTACCTGAGGGATTCTATAATTAGTAGATTATTGAAGCAGCACACAAGTTATCTACCATTAGCACCTGGAGGAATTCCTGTTGTCTTAAAAAGTGGAATCAAATTATATGAATATTCCTGTCATGCAATCTGTAAAGATAATAAGCCTCTGGCATTTTGTAAGCTATATAAATCCATGGATTTCACATTAAATATTTAAAGCACAGGAGGTGTTATTTGTTAGAATACTGATAAAAATAGTTCAGCCATTACAGCTGCCTTTTCCATTTGGTAAATCCCTCTTTGTTTGATTTGCTTTCAAGCCTTTTTAATTTGTTGGGGCTTTTTTTGTTGTTTAGGTTTTTTTGGTTTTGTTTGTTTGGTGTTTTTGTTGTTGTTTTTTGGTCTTTTTTTTTTTAATTTTTGGGTTTTTCTGGTTGGTGGTTGTTGTTGTTTGGTTTTGTTTTTTTTTTTTTTTTTTGTTACATTTTTCCAGTTCCTGTGGAGATGTGTTTTGTACTTTGTATGATAAACATTCAAAATATTTTTACAGACATTTTGCCCTTTTGATACAGAGAGCATATTCAAACCAGGGGTATAAACAGATGTGAAGCAGGAAGATTTTTTTGAACACCAAAGAAATATTGCTTGAAATACATTTAAAAGGGTTTCTTTCTTCTGAATATATTTACAAAGCAGGAGCTTATTCTTTGATGTGTGCTCCATTCTAAGAGTTTGTTTGGGATAATACTGAGGATGGAACTCATCAAGGTCAAATATACATTTACATATCATAATGAGGGTGTTGAATAATTCTTGAATAATAGAGGCCACGGGGAAGATGGCTGGTGTCTTAATAGACTGCAGAATTTAACAGAGGATTTTAAAGATGATAAAAATATGATGACTATTTGTCTGAAAGTGACCTCTTAACAGTTTCAGTCATCTGGCAATTTAAAGTGAAAAACTTTGTTGGTAAAAGTCTCTGTTTTTAATGGATTGCCATGTCAGTCTGGAGCTGCAGTCAGGATAACTGATGACCTTTGAAGTCCTTAGAATAAATTATGATTTGTGTGCAAGAGATGATAATGCAGTTAAAAAGATTTATGTAATAGTTCTTCAAAGAGCTCAAGGAATTAACATAGGGTCATAAATTAGTAGGATTTACAAGTGAGAAATTACTTTACTGGGAGAGCCCTTTTCATCCCATATGGTTTTGCCTCCAGGCACTTGCTGACGTTTAAATGAAGAGATACCTGATGAACCCTCTAGGCAGCTGTGAAATTACAGGGGCACCTGTGTTGCTAACAATCTGTCCAGCTTTAATAACAGCCAGGTACTTCCCCTGTAGAGAAGTGAGCTTCTGCTTGTAGGACATGTGTCATAACCTTGTCATGAAGTATTTTTAGACCTCAGGCTAAATGACAAGATAAAAGCTACTTTTACCCTTTTTCACTTTATGGGTGGCCTAAGTAAATCCTTTCTAGCTGTTCTAAAATGTATTAGCACTCCACAGGCCTCATCCCTATCAACACGTAGATATTTCTTTAGTCTGCCAAAGAAGTTTTAACAGTACTGTTCAGGAAATGCTTGACACCCGTGCAACAAATGCTTGATCATTTTTGGTATTGCCACTATTGACTAATAGTCGATATTTTTCAGTATTTAACTAGAAAGGTATAGACCTTCAAGGACAGGAAAGAAAGGGGCTTCAGGTGTCTGAGCAGTATTGCTTCTTTGGCGAGAATTACAACCATCTCCTCAGCACAGTCTTACAAAAAAATAAAAAAAAATTAAAGAAGGGATGTGTCTTTCCCTTGTGCCCCTCACCCTCCACATTTGAGCTGGAAACCTCTCTGCAATCATTTCACAGCTTCTGCACTGAGGAAACTTGTCTTAGAGTATGCATTGATTTTCTAGTGAGCACAGCCACACGAAAGCCTAAAGCTTTAAATGTTCTGAAGTCTGAGAAGTATGTTTTGGGTTTTTTTAGCAGACAAGAGAAACAGCCATTATTTGATTTATATGCCCTATCAATTTTATTTTCTAACATATTTCAAAACATGAATAATTCTACTTTTTTTCCCTTATCCTACCTATTTAAGAATAATATTTTGCACAACCCTAGCTCTTACCCTCCTGCCTAAGGAGCTAGTATAGAAACTATTATGATCTCTAAAACAAACTTATCTCACCTTTTCATGCATTTAAAAACTATTTGTAAAGAAAATAGAGTGAAAAAAATCACCTTTTGCTCTCATAAGCAGTCATTTACCTCACCTGGGTCAGCAGGATGTTTAATGCAAACATGGAAGAGTGTGAAGACCGTGACTCCTGATGATTTTGGATGCTGATAATGTAAAACTTGTTTCTTGCTACAAAGCCTGACATTTTGCATCTAGAAAAATAAAAACTGAAGGCTGATTTAAAGGAATATATGTATTCCTTTGTTCAAATACTTATTTCAAACCTGATAAAGAGATGACGAAGTCTGGGGAAATGTCAGGTATTTAATCAGGGCAAATTAGACACCACTATTTGATCAATCCATCTTATTGTAATTGAATAAGTTTTGGAGGCATGAGTGCAATGGGCTCTGATTATCTGTCTTAGTTCATTCCTCCACCACTAGGGCTTATTTTCTGTCTGGTTAGGTAAGCCACTCTTGTTACATCCACAGCTTGCGTGCAATTTTACTGGTTTTCTTTTCCTCCAGTTAGACAAAGGCTGTGATAAGGTTGTTCATGCTGTTCTCCTACTTTGATTTCTAAAACTTCTAATTCTCATTTAAGACTTTTCTTAAATGGAGAAAGTGAATTAATTATGATGCTGTGGCTATTTGTCTATGTCTGCACACAAAGATGTGTTTACGCATTGTCTTTTTTCCGAAATTTTGTCTGAGCGAGTATGATGGTCTGATTATTGAAAAAGGGACCAGATTGCCTTCTGGCCTTATTGGGATATCTGGTTTTATAAAAATAAGTTTTTTGATGAAACTATTCTCAAAAGCAGTTGTGTACCTGTTAGTTTCTGTGCTCCAATCTCCAGTCATCTAGGCATCCCATTTCCTGTCAGTAGTGGATGCTCTCACTTACTCTGTTAAAGACACAAGGATACAGCATCACATGCATGTGATATGTGTAATGAGTTATGTTATCAAGCTGATTTGGGGCTGTGGGGGCAAGTAAACTGTGATGCCACTTTCAGAAATTAGCTTGTACCCCATCCCTTAGCTGTGATGCAATAGTTTGCAATTTATTTGAGTCTGGACTGCTGGCTTTGACCTGAGCTCAGTGCTAGCTGGAATCTGTTAGAAATTGTTGGGTGAGAGAGGGCTGATGCTTTTCAGCAGCACAGTCACATCTGTGGCCATCCCATGTAGTTAGTTGCTGGGCATTAAAGTGGTGTCTGTATTTTATCTTCAGCTGTTGAATGGTTGAAGCCTGTTGTTGATCCAAGTCCCTGGCATCTGTTCCTGACCTTTGACTTGTGTTTTGGCTCTGGCTCACAACCCTTGGATCATATCCTGGCTCTGGGCCCTGCCTCTTGGCAGCTTGTTTGGTTCCTGTCTTTGGCTTCAGCCTTGGCTTGTACTCTGGCCCTGGCTCCAGACCGTGGGCTGTTAGGTGAGTTCCAGAATTTCAGGGTTTATCCCTGTTCCAGGTTTCAGTCTGAATTGGCTGTGCCCCTGTCTCCTGCAGTGAATGGTCTGCAAACATTTAATAACACTAGGATTGTGTACAAGGGAAGAAAATGTAATTGTTGAGGAAACTTGTATCTGGACGTCCATGCTGCATAGTCTGTCCCTGATGTTCACCAGAACAAGGTCTTGCAAGGAAAAGAGATGCTCTTCTTAGTTAAATTGAAAATGGACAAATATTTTTCCCTTGTTTTTTGAAGCTTGTCAACACGCCCAATCTAAATGCTGGGTTACATATATAGGAAAGGTTTAGGTATATAAGGAAGGTGAAAATGAGTACTTTTGGTGTCCTGGAGTATATACTTGGACTGTAAGCATTTTCTACAAAACAGAGATATTGTAAAAAGGAACAAACAACCAAAAAAAACATCCAAAAATAATTTTAAAACCACCAAAAAACAGAGAGGAAAAATGAGTTCTTACTTGTAAAATTTGTTCTTGAATTGTCCAAGTTTCCTAGCTTTTTGGTCCAGAAGATAGTAAGAGAAACAGTGAAGGGAAAAAGGTTTTTGATAGAGAGGATAACTTCTGTATCTGAACAATTTTTTTAAAAAATATATTTTTGTTTGTGTGATGTGATATTTGAACTGAGAAGACTAGATCATGTGGACCTGGTTCTTAATCTGACCTGAGTCCAAAGGAAAGATAAGCTATGATAGAATGCTGGTATTCAGGGAATAGACTTGCACTCTAATGTGTCGCTAGTCAGGAGCCAAGGACATGCAATAGCGAAAAACAAATGCTTAAGGAAAACTGACAACACTGACAAAAATCTACCTGCTGGAGTTTTTTCAATGCCTGTCTGCAGAGTAAGGTCTGATTTTGACTTCTGTTTGTAAATCAGCGTGACTTCACACTCTGAGATCACCCAAAACAGGAACAGCCTCATCAGTCAAACTGTCAGGTGGCAGACCACTCTAGATCTCATTTTCATGTGTACAATATGCAGCATAACTGATAATTATGTTGGAGTTTTTTTTCTCAAAAGACCAAAACAAACAATCAAAATTAAAACACCACAACCCCAAACAAAATGCATAGGCTTTTGACAAGGTTGTGGATGGAACAGTAGAAAGAAGGAGAGGAAAGGAAGAATTTTGTGAGTGGGAGATGTGAGAGAGGCTATAACTTCCTGAGAGTGTACTAAGCTTGGCAAATCTTTCAGGAAGGCAGCAGACAAAGGGCATGGGAGATGGAATATAGCACAGGAATGAGCTGGAGGGTTAGAACAAAAGGAGACACTAAGCTTGTATGTAAATATTAGAAAGAAGACAGTTTTCTCACAGGAGAAAATTAGTGCATGGATTTAATTATAGTTCAGGAAGGCACTGAGAGTTTGAGTTGTGTTAGAAAAATTAGTGGAAAAGGTGGCTGATTTTTAGGATCGATATTACTTCTTCCCATGCCAAAAATTAATTCCCTTAAGCTCAAACCCCTCTAGAATACGGAAACTTTATTTTCTTTTCCTTGTCTCCAACTGAGGCCAAGCTGGAGCCTGTTTTTTTAACAGGAGTTACTATTAAACATTTAAATCTAGACTGATTGTGTTTGTTTTCTCTGTCATTCCTATCATACTTATTGACCACATCAACAGGCAAGCTGCTTTCAAGTCTGATTCTTGTAACAACACTCCCTCCTCATATAAGCATTTTCCAACCTAATTTTTACTGTACAGTTTCTTTTTTCCTCATTTCCAGGATCTTGTAGAGACAAGAGCCTGTAGATTTCTCTGTAATTTTCCAACTTCTTAGTAACAGGATTTGTTGTCTTATGATGAATGTCTTGTTGGTTTAAGTCTTTTTTACTGGATTTTTTAAAGATGGTAACCTTGTATCAGTCTACTAAGAAGAACTCTGGTAGATGCCAGCATGTATGTTAAGGCAAAAGCAGGCAAGGGCAAGTGAAGTGTTGTATGTCTTTTCGGACAGAGATACTTAAGTATCTGTCTCTGAGCAGATGAGACCTCAAACTTGCAACTCAGGGAGTTGGAACTCAGATGATGAGCTGTATGCAGTTACTTGTCTAATAAAGTACGTTCCTGCTTAATTCAAAGATTGCACAACAATTGCCCATATGTAACCTCTCAGAAATGTCCAACACAGCAAGTCATCTTGCACTCATTGTGTGGCTATGAAGACAATGTCACAATACATTGTGACAGTATATTGTCTTCATAGCTGCAGACTCAGCCTCTCTAAGCTTCAGCCTCTCTCTCAGTCATTGCAGCCAACTCGCTTTTAGAGGAAGACACAGGGGAAAAAATAGCAGTCATGGTGGGCCTTATTTCAGTCTTGTCACTCTTGGTGGGAGTTATGTAATTGCCCAGACATAAGGCCTGGACTGGAAATCAAGCTGCACCAATCAATTAGGAATACATGCAGCAGCCTTCTGGCTGGTTTTATGCTGAGCTGCTTTGCTTTTTATTTGGGAATGTTGCTTATGTTGATGGTTTAGAATATAGCAGTGGAAGAATTAAAATACTTAATCCCTTTGAATCACTAGTTGCATGTGGAGAAACCAATTCAATGGCTTTTCAACTGGATCTAACTTTTAGCTTCTTTCAGGCCATGAGATTCAAGCCCTTTGCCAGCTCCACTAGGTCCAAATAATGTTTCTTGGGGTGCTCACAAATCTTATTCAAATCACTTGTTTCTTGGGAAGCTCATAAATCTTATTCAAATCACTCTACACCCTTGTTTCCACCTTCCTCTCTCCATCCTGTCCCATGGATGCAATGTATTTCATCAAACCTCTATCAAGTCTATTGGTCTCTGCTCCTTAGTCATTGTTGCCTACTGTTTTCCCTCTTGCTTGTACACACCTGGTCATTTTCTCAGCAAAATCAAGGCACTTCCCTGTAAATTAAAGAGCCACAGGACATTGTGTTCTTTTAAGCAGGGCAGTGCTTCAAGGGCCAGTGTCACTGAATGATCTCCAAAGTTCATGAAGTTCAAACCCCCTGCTCAAAGCAGTGGAGTCCTTTTCCTAACTGGGATTAATCCTACAGCTCAGTCTGTTGTCTGTGTGTGACAAGTACCAGGTTTGCCCACCTATGAGCCACTAAATTTACCATTTATCTTCAACAGGTTCATGCTTCTCAGACTAAAACCTTACAGTACTGGGCTTGTATTTGGCTTAGTAGCATTATTATACCAAATTGTATAATAGCTGACTGCTATCAATCCTACTTATCCTCAAAAATCACCTTGGCCCAATTGTTATGCTTAACAGTATCTGTTAGTTTAGCAGAATTTTTTATGTTCCTGTTATGTCTCATCACATTATATTTTCTGCTTTTTCTGGTTTTGTTTACTTGTTTTCGCAAGGAACCTCAAAAAGCTACTTGTTTTACAAGAAAAGCTATGCATTTAAAAATAGCTATTGCTTCAGTATTGCTGCAAATTATGTCATCATACCAAAATTTGCAGTCCACACAGCAGTAAAGTGCATGCTTAGGGAGAGTCAGGGTCAACCATTAGACTGTTATTTTTTCATAAAATAGTTTTTCCTGAGAGTGTAAAAACCTGTGAGGTTTTGGGTTTAAAACAATCTACTGGAAGAAATGCAACCAACATATCATCTACTTATGTATATATTAGCACCAGCTGCCTTTGTAATTTGAACTGCCTGGATTAATCAAGCAAGCTACCTGATTAAAAATTGGACTACAAATGAGCGAGTAAATACTTAGCTGTTTTGAACAAGTCAGAGTTTGGGGGGTTTGTGTCAGCACTCTTGCTGTTTTTTTGGCAGCTATATTAACGAGCAGCTTTTCTTTCGTTGTTCAAATAAAAGCAAAACAGCCTTTGAATTTTGTACTCAGAAATTCCACTCATCTGCCTAATGTTCTTTTTTTAATTAGAAGGATACACATATGACTTAATTAATCAAGGCTGTCTTAGGGAATTATGCATTTATTAATGGTTTCTGCACTCAAACACATTATTAAGGGATTTGTGCTAAGTACCTGACATAAAACAGTCTAATTTTGCTTGCTTTGCCTAATGTATTGAGAAACAGCTTGTTGATCAGATTTCAAAACATTCATGCTAAGAACTAATGTCCTATTTAGAATGTTTAAAAATGCAGCAATTTGGTAACTGAGTACTCTACTGGGTTGTATTTAAAATGAAGTCAGTGCCAGACAAGAAATAAAAAGGATGGAACTTCTTCGACCATAGAGAAGATAAAAGAAATTAAAATGAGAATGATTGCTTTGCTTTAGGCTTTTTTTCTTCTTTTTTTTTTTTTTCCTTTTATTTTTTAGTAGAAATTAAGTGGAATAAACATATTTTATCTATTCATCAAGAAATGGAATCTGTGATTGGTTTTTGTTTTTCAGCATGCACCTTTGAGTTCAAGAAACATTTCTTCAGTCCTGCTTCATGACATTCCACTTTACGTAGAGTACAAGAATACTTATCCTGCAAGCACTTAACTTCAGTAATATTCCTGTGTTTCATTCTATGTAGGGACTGACTATCCTAATTTTTGTGTATATGTACTATTGCAATGCCTGATCCACAGAGAAATAACAGATGCTTGTCTTTAACAAAAGACAAGCCGTCTGGTAGCTATTAAGATTTGTTTAGGAAGGTGAGGCAGATGAATACACACTTTCACACTAATCTACATGAAGGTAAACAAAACCTTTTCAGAAAGAAGAAGAACTTAAACTGATGTGGTTAGAAATAAGATATCACTGTATAAGGAAAATTTTGATCTTTACAGACCCCCAGCAAGGTGAGCTGGCTTCCATCCATGTATGTTCAGTTCTTTGGGGCACAGTATTTTACTGTCTTTAATATCCTGCCTTTTGACAAAGATATTATGTTATCTCATTTTGATTCTGCTAATCCAGGACAGCCAGATTTGCTTAAACTGGTCTTTCTCCCAGCTGCAGTTTTCTAGACACTGCAAGCTGCAGTTCACCTGCCTGGGGAATTGTGACATATCCAGTAGAGCAAACAATTACTACACTACGTAGCCCCAAGGAACCATATAAAAAAACCCCCACTTTCTAAAGCTTTAGTCTTCACAATGTTTTTAAAAAATTAAGTCTTATTTATTTAATGTTTGGGATTCTCTCACACTGCTCCCTTCTTCACTCCCTGACTTTGCTTTCTTACATTGAAACTACATTTCTTTACTCCTCTGTCTAAAATAATTTGTGAGTGTCCTTCATTGTAACTTTAGAGAGACCTGTTTGAGACCTGTTTTAAAGAGACCTGTTTGTCTCTTTTTTTGGGTGATTTGTTACTGAAAAGTTCACCTGGAACTCCCAGGCAGTGACTGCTAACATTTGTCCACTGGTATTTTGGGTGAATAGAAGCTAATCCTGACTCAATCTTCTTTGTTAGTTCAGTTAAGTCTACAGGAATGAGGCACAAAGAGTTTGAAAGGAGTTTAAGTCTCACATGTGTACTTTAGGTCTCATAAAGTGTGCATGGACAGTTTCTCCAAATTTAAATGAAAGCTTGAAAAAGACATAGTTAATTTTGAAGAAAGAGAAAAGTGCCTTTGTGGTGTATGGAAAGAAGAACAGGGAAGGGAAAGAAAGAAAAATTTGAATTATTTTCTAAAGGTTAAACCAGGCATTTTGAATTAATGTTGAAGTCTCATTTCCTCCTCTCTGATGGTTTGCCTGTCACTGAAGAGGATTAAAGCTATATGGGATCTGAACTCATGTAAATGTTAATGTGTTGACCTTATCCTGCTTACTTCATTCTTCTGCTTCCCATGGTAGTAAGACTAACACTCACAGACTAACTCTTTCAAAATGGACTCCTCTTCCATGTTGTCCAGGTTCTCCAAAGATAAAATTAGCATGAATTGTGCCAAGGCGTAGAGATGTTTGATGAGATGTGCTTGATTTATTTCCAATCTTTGAAAATGCTGTTTATTTGTCATCATTTTCTTGCTTTTAACTACTAGTTTATAACATTTTCATTTTTAAATTAGTGAAATTTCTTATACGAAGTTAGTTAGGAACTTGGGAGAGAATTACATTGGGAACCCCATACTCAAGGCATGCTAGTCTAGAACAAAGTGCTGCTTTGACAGTTTCCCTGTCAAAAGAATGCAGTTTTCTGACAATACTGGTATGATGCATCTGTAACTTGCATTCTGAACAATGATTTGTGACTACTTTAACAGTAAAGGCTTAGAAATACTGGACTTCACTTTTTATGTTGAAAAATATGGTTCTAATCTGGAGGCAATTTCAAGAGCTGTCAGAGTCTGCAAAATGTTTCACAAACAGTAGATATGTAATTTAAACTTTCATATCTATAAAAATTATGTTAGGATTAACTAAAATATGGGACCATAATTCCTTTAGTTTCAATCATCAGAAATTATTTTGATGATATCTACTTAGAAGACTAGAAAAATTGTGAGCTATGATACACAGTGGTTGATTATAAATTAAAGTTGTTTTTTCTATTATGAAAATGCATTATACTACTGGAATAGCTGATTCAATATGCTTCTACACAATAATTTTAGTCATGGCAAACAAGATATATTAGCATGTTGCCTGGACATGCCTAATGTCTAAATGTCTAATTAAAATGAAAGTGACAAATAAGAGACTCAGGAATTTTTGGAAGCAAGTGTAGGGGAAGGGAGTTACCATCAGTGCGAGAACTCACAGAAGACAAATATTGACAAAATTATCAAGATATAATGAGTTTGTAAAATAATCACAGATTGGGGTTGTTTACTTCAGAGAAGAAAACAGTATTTAATAGTCCTTTCAAAAGAGATATATGGTAAACATGTGAGAATGGTAGAGCTGTAGTAGTTAATGTAGTAGGCAGGAAAAGTGGATTTGTTGTATTGGAAGCAAACAATCAGTAAATTTCAGGGAAATTATCATAGTTCTAGTCTCAAATGGGTTTTTAGTTTTCAGTAGGTTTGCAATGTATTGTGCACAGGTCCAAACTATTTGTTCTTACCCTAGATATACTTAAAGGTGTGACTTATATTCGAATCTTGACATTTAGCACTATTTGTCCTTTTTACCCTCATAAGCTGCTGATTGTCCTTGCATAAATCATACATTGGTTGGCTATCTCCAGCCAAGCTGATATATTCTTTGCTGCTCAACCAAGCCAGACACATCCTCAGGTTGTACCATAGCTGTTTCTCAGTCTGTGCTCCTGGTTTTTGTTTGTTTGTTTGTTTGTTTTTCCTCACAGGGGTTTTGATAATGTGTGTGCTGTGTGCTTGTACTGCATCTTAGCACTCTTCCTAGGACCACATTGCCTTAGGTACTAGAAAGTGCTCACAAGTGCTGCCCGCAGTCTGAATGCAACTTAGATTTTGTCAACAGTTTCTGCTACTTTATTTTTAGATTGTTTAGGTAACAGTGCTCTGCATGCAAGATTTTTTTAGGTAACAGCAAAAGAGTCTGTGTACTGTGCAGCAGATCAGAGGTCTACTATTTAAGTAGCTGAGTCTGTTAAGTAGTCAGCTGCCTGTGCCTTTTCATCAATGTTTTAACTCCAAGTACTGTATTTGGATATACCTTTAGAGTATCTGGGTTTGCCCATATTGGAAGCGCATGTATTAGAGCACACATATTACTATGTTGCTGTGGGTTTTGTTTTCCTCAAAGATCTGCTAAATGTCCCATAGCTGCATATTCATAACATGCTGTAAGACATGGTGCATGTTCCTAAATAACCTTGTGGATTGTCTTTTGCCTGGAATTGAAACTTCAGCAGGGCATTTGTCCCACCGGGAGCACTGATGTCGGATGCAACTTTTAACCCAGGGCATCTCATTTTTCCCCAAGACAAGACCACATTTGTGTAATGTGTGCTGGGCCTCCCTAGCTCTGGTCACAGAGAACCTCCAGACACAGTCTTGTGGCATCTATTGCAGTTTTCTTAGCAGGGAAGAAAAACTAGGAAGGTATTTAAAGATTTTAACTGTTTCTCTAGTGGCTGCAGCCTCTGAAGGCAGCTTGCTTTTATTCTTTCTCTTGCTTTCTTTTTTATAAAAGTTGTGTCCTGCACTGGAGCCAATGTCTGGTTCTTCCTTCCCACTTCCAGCTGTTCCTGAAGCCATCCAAACTCATCTCTGCAATAAAGTCTGGACATCTGTGGCAGCAGTTGGGAGCAGGGAATAAAAGCCAGGGCTTTGAGGCCTGCTTAGTGGGGGCCCCTCTATCTAGTGCTCTGAAGCCTTGCTGTGCAGTACACTGCCAGGCTCAGAGGATGGCTGCCTCTGGCTTCACACTCCTCCTCGGGCCAGCACTGGTCCTGGTGTGGTGGGGAGGACAGCCTGCTTGCCCACTCACAGTCAGGGGGTTCATCACTCTTGGAATGAAAGGGCAGTGATTTCATCAGTGCGTAACTCTGTTTGGCCTTAGGGAAAGGTATTTTCACTGCTGGATGCAAAAGTACAAATGGAAGGGTAAATAAGACACGTGGCTTGCTAGATGTGCTGCCAGTTTCACAGGGCTGGGTGCAGCCCACCAAGACCCACAGCTAACCACCCCTCCACTCATCTTCCAAGCACACAGGAGAGATGGGGTCAACATAAGCACCACTTCCTTTTTATGAGGGTGCAGGCTGGTCATGGTGTGTGAAATTTGTGCATGCTGAATTTGCCTTATGGGCAAAGATTCAAGCACTGCTGCTCTTTCCCAGAGTCTAGCTGCTGATTGAACTGTCAAGCCCTCAGCTTCAAATCCTTCCTAAGGATACCGGCAGGTACAACTTTCAGCAAATATAAATTGGCCAATTAAAAAAAAAAATTAGCCAATTAAAAAAAAAAGTGGAGTATTTTTTTTTCTTTTTTCTAGACAGCAATTAGTTTTTCGTGTGTGTGTACACATACATGCAAAAAACCAAGCATGCTGGTGGTTACCATTGGGAAACATCCCTTCCTTTACTACTGGAAAAGGTATGTTTGGCCCAAGTGAAACTAAAGGAGTTTCAGAAATTGCTGGGCCTGTAAATCCATATGCTTGATTTTCTCTGCCTCCATCAGCACAGAAGATTGTGAAATATTTTTTAGGCTTCTACAGGTCCTGTACATTTCAAGGCACTTGGACAGAAGTCCTTGCTATTGATATCCCATACACATCACCAGTATTAAGTGGGTTAGGGAAGTACGTTTTTTGTTACAAGGACTTTTAAATAGTGTTACCATTTTAGTAGGTAATACTAATAGCCTAGGTTTGCCCATATAGAGAATATAGGTAAAGGAAAACCTTGAGACAAGTGAGTTTCTGAGGTATGAAAGATGGATGCTCAGTCTCTGTACCTTTAGATGAGGTTCTCTGGCTGTAAAAGGATGTCAGACTTGCATAAGTGCATATTACTGAATTGCTAATCAGACCTGAATTATGAAAATGTCACTGAACTCATATAATCATGAGGCTAGTGTTGAAGCCCTGGATTATTATGGTCTTTTCTCCCAGTGGCTTCTATTTGCCGAACTGTGACTTACATTACTTTTTCTGCTTCCTTGCCAGTGAAACTTTTAAATGGAAGAATAGTAAAAAGCGTTGTAGAAGGTGGTGCTTTCTTAGTGCACAAGTGTCATCACTCCTATTGAGAAAATGGATACTCTGACTGCAGGTGTTTGTGGAAATACAAACTCTGTGGAGCAGCAAAGACATCTGACTAAAAAATAAATGTGCCTAAGTTGAGTGATTCTTCATTCCAAAGCAGATAGTTGCTAAAACTACTGAATGATATTCAACTGAAGTTACTGTAAAGACTACAGCACAAGATGCTGTTATGAATTGTTTACCTTTTCTATTAAAAAAAAAAATCTGTTTTGTTTTAAATGCACTTACATTAGGTGTAGATTTCACAGCATGGCATCACATTAAAACAGTTTTCATCTGAGAGGGCAAAGTTCAAAGCTTTTCAGTGGTATTTTTAATGACTTTTAGTTGGTGATCAAAAAGTTTTGCTTGGGAATCCATTACGAATCTCAGAGCAGCTGCTAAGGATATTTTGTCCCTCGTATACTAAAATGGTCTTTAAGTGAAATATGTGATATAAATTCATATGTCCTCTCATGCCCTTTACAGGGAAAAATACCAACTTTGTTTTCACACATGTTCTTCTGGAAACCTTTTGCAAATCCTAATTTGACTCTATACTGTAATGAAACAAAGTTATTGTATACCTTACTTGCTGTTGCTGCTGTTGTTGAAAGAAACATTTGGTTAAATTTCCAGAACTTGAGGGGGAAAACCAGCTGCTTTTCTGTGCACTGTGAAATTTGTCTCTTAACTTCCTGATATACTTGGCAAGGCTTTTAAATCAATGTTAAATAGGAAAACATCCTGATCAGCTGAAAAGCCTTGTATTTCTGAAAGACATTTATAAAATAACTCCTGACTATTTCACAAAAAACTACATACTGCATTTACTGGAAATGTGTATCATGTGTTTCCTTGGGGATTGAGCATTTACCTCTCGATACTGGAAAGCAAATAGAATTGCTCTGAATAAAAGAAAAGGCAAGGAGAAACAGAAAACCGGGATACCACCACAGCTTTCACAAAAAAGCATGTTGTCTGGAAATACAGAATTTTTTACATGGCGAGCATGGGACAAGGGGTAGGAATCACTGCAGGATGACAGTAGTAGACTAGGATTCAGACTGCAACAAACTCTGGGGATCTTAATTGCTCCACTCTGAAGATGCTTTCCAACAACACACCTGCCAAGAACATTTTCATTCTACAGACAAACCAATTGGCAAGAACAGGTTAGTTTTCTTCTCATGTCAGAGGCTAGGCAAGCTTCCTGACTTGTGAAGCACACCATAGCTGCAGACCCAAGCTTCAGACCCCTTTGTTCCAAGTCTGCTGCCATCACCCACTGATGCGTCAGACCGGGACTTTCTTGCCCATCCGTCCCACTGATAAACCTCTTCTATTTCTCCTCTCCGCTTACCTTTTGCTCTGTCCTTATAACTTGTAGGAATAACAGAAAAAGTGGAAGTAAGTGGCTGTTATGCTGTGGCAAAGTTGTCAGGCTGAGGCTCTAAACCTTAAAATCTCTTCCATGCTGTCGCACATTGTATGTGCACTGATGAAAGACTGTGAACAATCCTGGGCTGGTATTCTGGCCCTCGCCGTTTCATGTTTTTATTAAACTGATCTTCCAGGCTTTCTGCCAATTGATAACTTGAAATGAAAATCAAAATTGCCTAACTGAGAGAATGAGAAGAGCAGTCAACTGGTTCTTCATCAGTTTCTCTTAGAGGTAAAGGGTGACATGGTGGGACATGTGATATACAAACTTGAATGATTGCGCCAATGAAAGATGTAGTTTTAAATAATAAAAGGAAGGATTTATTTTCTCTCTTTTTTGATGCAATGTAATTATTATGCAAAATACAGTATTTCATAGATGCATTCTACAATTTAGTTATTTTTACAATTAAATTAGCTGTGCCACCAATTGCCAAATTGTCACAAAATTAGGACATTTTGTCATCCATCTCTTGGGTAGCGGCACTATATTAATGAGTTGTAGAGTTAGGGCACATACCAGTGACTGGATGTCAAAGTAAATTTAGGTATCCTGCATCTCTCTATATTGATTTTATTTAATTTTGTGATATTCAAGTGAGTAAAGAGAGAAGAAGGGAGAAGCAATCTCTCTTGAGGAGATATTCTTGCTGCCACTGGTTTTGATGTAGTCTTTGCAAAGAAACACACCCTTTAAGCAAGTGAGAGCACTGACTGTATTATTCATCTGTACACTCTAGAAAACTGAATAATGTCTGGTGACATTATTGTCAATACTACACTTTTAATAGAGAAGAGTATGAAATTCTGCATATAGTTATCACGATAAAAAGCTTCAGATAGACAAAATCTGTTGATGTGTAGGATGAATTTTTAAAAAGTGCATAGGCATCTGTTTATCTGGACATTTTCTTTAAGATCTTAGAATAACTGAATTCTGGATATCCCTAATCCTTTATATCCTAAAGTTTGGTTTGAAAATTAATAATTTATCTGCCAATAAAATCTTTATAGGGTTTAAAAAAAAAAAAAAAAAGATATTGCTGCTTTCTCTGTTGGACTAAAGTTATCTCAAGCATTAAGTGTTTCATTACCTCAACCTGACATTTGAGCACTTCAAGAAGAGAAATATTCTGGCAGAGTCATAAGCACAGTTGGTTCCCAGTAACATGCTATATTTGTGATAAGTGATTCTCAAGTATGCCAATGTATAATCTCGATCACTCTCTAAGTGAGTGAAGAAGACGAAGGGAGCTTCACAGCACTTGTTTGACAGCATAATTTTTGTGTAGTCAAAAGATTCTCCAATCACCAGCAAAAAAATCTAACTGATTTATTCTTTGTTTTATTGACAGTACAGGTCTTCCAAGGGTAACAGAAGAGGATGTGATACTTGTGCTTCTTTTTACTCAATTAGAGCCATCTATTTCTTCGAAAGCTGTTTTAGGAAGAATAACTTTTCACATGTGCTATCCTGACCCTTGACTGGTCAAAGGCTAAATAATATTATCTTAGAGAGTAAAAATTCCCATGGGATATTTTCTGGCATATCTCTGTGGAAATTATTGAATAGCTAGAGAAGTATGATAATAAACATATAATCTGACTATTCAAAAAGTAAATTTTATATATATATATTCATAAGGAGCTTGTACCTCTTATGTGGAAACTTACTACAAAACTTAATACAGCCATTTCCATTTTCCAAAAATACTTTAAAAATGCCCTAAAACATATTTAATGATACCTTAGACCTTCAACTATTTTATACATAATGATAATTCTTAGAGTTCGTAAAAAGATTTCTAACTTACTTCTGAAAATGGGAAAACTAAGGTTGAAGCATTTTATGTTCTTTCAAAAAAAAATTACTGAAAAGAAATGGGATTTGAATCTGATCTTTTCAAAGAAGCTTGAATAAGCTCCTTCCTTAAATGTGTGCATAAAACTCAGCATTCCAGAAGGTGCCCCCATTTCTGTGCTACTACTTAATCTAGGACTTACTTATATAGGGTTATGGCTAAAATAGGATCTTTGGCCCTCCTAAAATCAGGTAAGTTGAGCCAGTAGTTGACAATTGTTTAGCACACCTGGATTCAAGGCTTCTGTTGGTTGGCTTTCTCAGAAAGATCTTCAGCACCTGTGAAGGGATGTAAGTAGAACTAGGCATCAAAACCAAAAGTGTGATTCACAATTCCATGCATACCTGTCTAATCACCTTTTATTTTTTGGCAATTAAGTTTTTAGTCCCTAGAGATGTGTCAAAAAAGGTTTTCTCTTGTTAGTGCAGGGGTGATCAGTGCCTGAGCTTTATCCTGTATTCAAAGTAAAACTCCTCCAGTATCCACCATCTTTCTCCCTAGGCACCATCTCCTGTAGAACCTGGTCAAGTATGCATATTTTTCACCCATCTGAAGCAAACCTATGCAATTGAACTTCATACACAGTACGTTAATGACCATCTCTCCCTTTCCCTCTTTCCCTGCTCTTCACCTTTCTGCATTGGACCAAGTATATTGTGTAGTATATGGAGTGAAAGACTTGAGTTTTATTTTCGGCTCTCACAGACAGAGCTCTTTGCATATTTTGAATTAGAACTATTATAGAAACATTAATATTTATAGCTCAACTATGACATATAGAACTGCTATTTCATTAATATGGTCTTGCTGTTTTGGAAAACTTAATTGCATGAGACTGTTCATAAATTTGTGACATTTACTGTTACAATCAGAATAATGGTGAATGCCTCACTGCTTTTTAGTCATTCACATTTCTCTAAGATAACCCTTCTTGGAGGGGATTTATTCATTAAGCTGGGCAGCTTACTGATTTTAAACTGCTTTTTGTTTTGTGTTCTGGACATTAATTGGTGGTGGCTTCACTTCAGTGAACTCTCATCTGTATTTTAGTTTTGGTGCCTGCTTTGTGTGGGATTGCTCTTATTGTGAGCAAAAATTTACTTTCAAACAATTATTTTTGTTGGCAGTTATCTACAAATAGCACAGAAACCATGTCAAACTCATTTCACTGAATGAAGAAAAATTGTTGTAGTTCATCCTTTCTTGTTTGTTAGTTAGCTCACAGAATGTATTAAGAGAAACTTACTTTTGGCTTGGTTTGGGATGTTTTATTGAATCAAAAATAAATAACACCAAACACCTATTAAACATTTTCCTAGCATCTGGGAAGTGTCTTCTCTTCACTATCATTATAAATCTTTTTATATATTTCTGTTTCACTGGATCACACAAAGGTTGATTATAACTATTTTCAACTATTGATGATTGAAAAAAATAACTGTAAGAATGATAGCCAGTCAAGGTAATTCACATGCAATGTTCATGCAACTCAGAGTGGGATTTCAATAGAGCTCAAAGGTCACTTATTTCCATTCTTCTTGAAGTCCTATTCAACTCCTTTTCTCATCAGCAAAAGCTGGCCCAATTTTTAGTATCTGAAATAATATACAAGAGATCCTCCTAATTCAGGAACCATAAACTATCTTCTTGGGAGTAAAGTGAGAAAAATGTCGGGCAAGAAATTGCAAGACGTTTTTGAACACCTTCATCTCATTTCACTGCTTATAAAACTGAATTCTTCCCAGTGATG
>VZRH01003879.1:132020-133024 GCA_013397555.1 Urocynchramus pylzowi
CTACTTCCTGCTTGCATTGCATTTCCATACTGACATGCCAAATGCTCAATTGGTCATGTCAAACAGAAAAATGCTAATTTTTTATTTTTTCTCTGCTATCAATGAAGTAATGTTAATAAGCAATTTCTGTCTTCCTTTCAATACTTATTCTACATAATATGTATCTATTCAATATAGTAGCATAAATGTACATAGTGCTGCAACAATTGACCATTTTCCTATGAAATCTACAGAAGTTTCAGCTCCTTCAGGGATGAATACAGATAACTTTTTTGTGGTTGAGCTTGAATATCACAGACTCAGCTGCACTAAATTAGCTCCTACAACTTTGAAAATTGTATTTGAAAGACAAATTACTGTATTAAGATTTTCCTTTTAAGCACATTCCCAGCTAAACACAGAGGTGGGAAGTGATCTGGCAAATTTAAATAAGTATACATAAAAATCAAATTTAAAACCTGACTTATAAATAGTTATATGTTCATTGTGCAATATGTGAGAGAGAGTAAATGATTCTTTTAACTGTATCACATGAGATCAAAAAGGCTTTGTGCACGGAGATTTTCATGGTGGGTTTTGTTCAATTTATGATAGCAAAAGTTACTCTAAAACTAGCTCATCTGCAAGTTGCAATTTCAAACTGAGAGTCATGGTCTAAAAGGTGACATAGGACATTATATAAACCACAGCCCCAAGAACTTTGGAAACACGTAGTTTTCAGAGAATATAAAATTAATATGAAGTTGTTCAAGACATATTCCTTATGCTGGCTGTGTCAGACTGAGATGCTGCTTGAATTATGTCAGAAGAAACATGCAAGATGAGTAAAGTTTTCATTTAGACGAATATTTAGTAACTGCATTGCCTAACAGATGTCACCTAGCTAATACTATTCTGAACTTATACACTTCTATCACTAAGGGTGTGTCATAGTAGGGAGCTTTCCATTTTTGCCTGCTCTGGAAGAAGGGGGTCCCAATTGGCCTCAAAAAAAAAAAAAAAAA
>VZRH01003879.1:145881-180881 GCA_013397555.1 Urocynchramus pylzowi
TTTTTTTTTTTTTTTTTTTTTCTATTGGCATTTTTCTGCAATATTTTGGTTTCTTAGTCAGGACAGGCCATTACCGGAGTTTTGGCGAAAAACTGTTGTAGGAGCATGCACAATACCACAAATAGAACAAAACAATGATCATTTATATATATGTCTGAACTAAGGAAATTCCCAAGTAATTTAAAATAAACTTAGATATAAACCCAAGGGTAAATGTATTGTGATCAACAAGGTCAGGACATTTGCATGGAGGTTAAGCATTAAGTCTCAGATACACTGATATACACTTTTAAAAGCAGTTTAAGGAATTGTCAAATACACATACTGCATGTGACAAAACCAGCATGAGAGTCCTTTTCCTGGTTACTCAGTCCAGCTCTGTGCCATAGGTTATTGTTCCCCAAGTTAAAATGATGCAAAGGCATGTGAGTTCTGGCTGTAAATCAGACTGCTGCTGTTCAAGTACTCAGCAATAATCTGAGCACCTTCTTTAGAGCTTTAATTTGAAAGAGCAAATACTTGGCTTCTAAACTGCTGTTGTGCTTTCCTCCTTCTACACAGCCACGATGGCATCTGCTGTAATGATATTCTACTGCTGTTTCAGTACTCTTCCAGAGGACTGAAATACAGAATATAATTTTTCCTGCTTTTGAACCACTAGAACATCTTTTGTGAATGTTTGATTTTTGAGCCATCAACTAGGAGCAGCAGAAAACTACCCCATAGTGTAGTTTAGTTCACACAAGAACGGTGTAATATGTTAACATTACTTTAAAAACTACCTGTCAAACAGCAAGGTAGATTAAAGAGATGAAGTTGAGAAGTCAAGTGCTTTATGTATTCTGTTGGTTTGCCACTGGTACTTTAGTCAGTTTCACACATATCTACTGCAAAGAAAACCAACCATTTTAATGTTTCTACATAAAATCAGTTGTAGAGAGGGTTGAGGATTTTTTGACCACCCTGAATCAAATACTACTGCCACATTATAATCTGTACCATGGTTTGAAAAGCAAATGTATGAACATTAGGCTTGAGAAGTATTGAAAAGATGCATTGGTATGAGACATTGTATGTCTCAAGATCTGAGATGCAGCCCCTTAGTTTCCTCTTTTACCTCCTTTCAAATACAGTTTTTTATACTTTTTTTTAAGGAAAGATCATATTTTTCATATTTTTCTATTTTTTTCTTCACTTACAACAAATGAAAAGTAGTCTGCCTTTTGAGTGTTCTCTCTTTCATGCTTTGCTAACTGGTTTTTGTGCCTACAAATTAGGCTTCTGCAGTTTCAATATGTTATTAGTTGGTCTTGTAATACATCCTAGACCTCACTGATCATGTTTTTCATATTGGATTGAAGCTTTAGGCACTTTACTTTTCAGCAGTGGCCAGCATAGAATCATAGAATAGTTTGGATTGGAAGGGACCTTAAAGATCATGTAGTTCCAATCCTTCTGCCATGGGCAAAGATAATTTCACTAGACCAGCTGGCTCAAAGCCCCATCCAGCCTGGCCTTGAACTCTTACAAGGATGGGGCATCCACAGCTTCTCTGGGCAATGTGTTCCAGTGCCTCCCCACACTCACAATAAAGAATTTCTTGCTGGTGTCCAATCTAAATGTATTGTCTTTCAGTTTAAAGCCATTGGCCCTTGTACTATCACTACATGCCCTTGTCAAAAGTCCATCTCCAGATCTCTGGTGTGCTTTAGGTACTGGAAGGTTTCTACAAAGTTTCCCTGGAGCCTGCTCTTCTCTGAACAGCCTCAGCTCTCTTAGCCTGTCTTCATAGGAGTCTGCCACTTTCTTTGTTTTCTTCCTGCTTTGATTCCTTTTCCTCCTGCCTTACCTTACCTTTTTCTTCCACTGTGATTTGCCAGCTTCAACGTGCCCTCTCAGACCAGGCAGGAGACCACGTGGGACGCCAACTGTAGTGATGAACTGAGGGCTTTAGGAGGTCCAAACCAGCTAGCTCTGACCCCTAGCCCCTGGTTCAATCCCACAAAGACAGGAGCAAAAGATGGGGAGACGCTCTTTCCTTCTAGGACACCATGTCCTACTTTATTTCCTAGGTAGGAGACACCCAGGGTGGCCCAGGTGACCGTCCAGGTAAGAAAAAGGGCTTGGCCTCCTCCCAAGGGGATTTTTAAAGGGGGGCAGAGGAAGGGGACCATAGCCAAGGGGATACAAGTGAGGAGGGGCAAACCAGGAAGAGACCACCAACACTGTGGCTTAGAGGGGGAGGGGGAAGGAGGAAGCCATGTGATACAGCTCATGTGAACAGTGCAAACTACCAAACCCCAGTGCAAAACAGCTAAATAACTATTTAGTGCAATAGAACATTCCACCTCAGGTTTAGACTGTTGCAGAGTAATACAATAGGTAGGATTGGAAGGAACCACTGAAGGTCATCCAGAACAACCTCCTTGCTTAAACAAGGTTCCCTAGAACATGTTATTCAGGGTTGTGTCCAGATGGTTCTTAAATATCTCCAGAGAAGGAGACTCCACAAACTCTCTGGGCAAGCGTTTCCAGTGCTCCAGGCCCCAAATTCCACTGCTGCACTAGCTTTCTAACACATTGCACATTAAGTGAATTACTTCATAGAATAAACACTAACAGCTGCCATTTCTATCACAGAAATTATTGTTATCCTTTGAATTCCTAGATGCTCTCAGCTGTACCGGAGATATCCCACTCTTCTCTGCTTATGGTTCTCTTCTTCCCTGTCATCAAAACAGACACTGTCCTTCAGCTGCTGTTTTCTATGAGGAAGAAGGTGAAAGCTGCTTATTTTTCCTCTCAGCCTGTGCTTTTCTGCCACTGTATTTTTCTTTCTCTCCTTCTCATATATTGGTTTCTTCAGACCATCTGGAAGAACTGATTCATTCTGTGCCCTTCTCTTGCTGTAACAAGATTTCTGCCAGAGAAGTCATTCCATGTTAGTCTTGTCTTCTGTTCCATCTGTAGCCTATTCCAGACAGGCAATAGTACATGCAAGAAGGCCTTTGTCATCCCAGGGCTGATGTCTTGCATGCATGGAGGTATAAATTATAAAGGTGGTTCTTGAAGCCAGTCAGTAAAAATGAATTGTGTGTAGGCAGAATTCCCCAGGTCAGGCTGTTTCCTGGAGTTGCATGATGCTCAGGTGTCTTCACACTTGCCTTCTACCAGCTGCCAGAGAATTCCTGTGCTGTGCAGTTCAGCTCTTTGTAAGAACTGCTGACTGGGTCTCAGTGAGGAAGCTTGGTACCAGAAGTGAGACGTCTGCACTGGCAGAGTGGTCATATCAGACTCATGACACTGGCAGGGTACAGTTGCAAGAGTGCAGCTTCCTACACCACAGTTGCTGGTGCTAGAGTTCTTCATTAAAATGAAACAGAAAATATGCCTGTGCTCCTGCAGAGAAAGAGAGGCAAAAACACAAAACACAGTTTTTTGTGTTTTGTAAGCTTGGATATCATACTTGGCCTTTAGAACCGTAAAAACATTTGGATTTTAGAATTTCTGGAATTTCTAAAGTTGAGTGTAATTATTTTCTCTTGTCAGAACCAAGAAAACACATAGAAGATAGTTAATTAAAAAGTAAGACTTCATAATCTTACTTTGCTTACTACTTTGTTTCTGTTTAGACCTTAAAATAGCAGACATGAAGAACCATAGCCTGATTATTTTAAGGTAATTCTTGCTGAAATCATATAAGCTGGTTGAGTCTCTTGCAGAAGATCATATCAGAGACAGATCCTCATGCATAATAGCTTGCTAAACATTTTATTCTATATGTGTATCTTGTCCTATTGGTTTTGATATATAAAGGATAGTATCTGTAAGTCATTTCTGGCTCAAATATTTGTATTGTATGCTCATTATGCAAAATTGCTTAGGTATTTTTAGCAAATGAAGTAACAATGCTTGGCTTGTGGGATATTTTTGGCAAGCAAAATCCACCTTTACTACAAATTCTGGAGGCAACAGAATCAGTCTCATTCCAAACAGAACTAATTTTGGTGTTTGAGAGTAAACTTTACTGTTTACTCTCAAACAGCAAAATTAGTTCTGGAGCATCTGTATGTATCTACATTCCTATGGCTCAGCTTGTAGCTGTGTACCCTGGGATGGCTAAGCTGCTAACTTATTCTGTCAGATTCTTCTGACTTTTCAGTCTCAAAAGCAAAAAACCCTCATGTTAACTATTTATAAAGATTTTACAAGACATTACTGGATGCTACAATGATATTTATTGCAAGAAGTTAAACTTATATTAGAATAAACACAGGGATGAAATTACTGATATTCTGGAAGCAAATTTTCCCAAGTGAAATATTTCTTGGGTTTTCTTTTGATTTTGCTTTTTGTTTGTTGGTTCCCTCCCCTTTCCTCACAAATCTTGCAAAACTTTTCAAATCCTTTTCATAAAAAATGAAATTTATTTCTACTACCCACAGACTAATTATGAGTGACTGTCTTCATTCTCCTTCCTGCTCTCATAGGCATCTGTAAAAAGTTGATCACTGTTTTTCTAACTTCAATTAAGTTACAGTTTTTATTTATATTATGTATGAATTAAAATCAGTCTTTTATTAAAAAAAATAGCTAAAACTAGACTTCATATTGGTCTCAAACAAGATTTTGAAATATCTATCAACTCTCTAAAAAGAAAAGCAAGGAACTAAGTTTCAGTAAACACACCAATGAGTAGGAAAAAGAGGTACAATGGCATATATAGTCCAGATGACTTCTGTAGTCGAGATAATGGGCATTTAAGCCCATTTTTGAAAGATGTGAAGTAACATTAAAGGATATGATTTTTTGTACATTCTTACTTTTCATCTGTGTGGGTTTTTTCTTCTTTAAAGTCTGTCTCTTCATGTGCATTTATTTTTATAAATCCCTTCAGGCTTGTGAACCTTGTAAACTAGGTTTGAGTTTTTCTGATTTTTTCCTAAAAATTTCTTTCCAAATACTGTTTTCTATCCAAACTCCCAGAAGATAAAACAAAAGTTTTAGTTCTTTGTCATGTCATATTTGTATAATGATTTCTTCTGGAATGAAATATAAAAATCTGTTGCAGAGTACTGACATTACTTTGCCATTTAAACAGAAAAATAAAATTAATTAATTTATTTCACATTAAGTAAAACCTAAATGATAGGAATTTGTCGTACTTTTAAGGCGTTCAAAAGCTGAAAGGAATAAAAGAACACTTGGGCTAAGAAACATAGGGTTATACATGTCTGTATGTACATCCCTATAGTAACTGTATATTACACCGGGGCACATTGTTGATACATTTTTTGCTTTGTTCTTGCTGTTCCCCAAGGCTTGCTGTAGGTATTTGGCTGTAGAAATTAACTGCATGGCTATGTGATGTAGCATATTATCACACAGCATTTCAGAGGTGCAATATGTCATCTGTTTTGGGCAGGAAGAACCCTATAGAAAGAAAGCAGGAAAATCTGGGCAAACCAGATGGGTAATTTTCTAGAGTATTCAGGGAAATGGTGACTGTTATGGTTCACTGGCTATTCAAGGTGCTTTGGCACATGTAACATTTTAAGGTAATCAGAACATAGTAAGCAAAACCCAGTGAAGTGGCCTGATCCTGTCAGTTCCTTTTTATTTGGTGCAGTTGGCTTTTTCACATAAATTTTAGCTACATCTCTGCTGTGAATAAGAGTGCCTTACAGAAAAAAAATGGAGGAATGAAGCAAAAACTGATGAGAAGTAGATTTTTAAGCTCTGGTAACAAAAAGATAATTATTTATGTCTTTATCAGTTAATAGCTGTCATTTTTATAGAGCAAAGGAGTAGCTAAAAATGTTTCTTTATATTCAGTACAAATTTCTGGTTGTATAGATACTAATAAACAAATAAATACAGCATTTCTAACCTTTGTCTCTCTAACAATTTTCAAACATTAATTTTTGAAATCCTGGGTAGAAATGAAAGATCATATATACCATAATGATACATGCAAATAATTACTGTAGCTGTATCTTGATCTTAACATCAACCTAATATTAAGTTCTTTCTTTTTCAAATCCTCCTAAATCTTTAATCTTAATACTTGCAGTGACATCGACATATATTTTCTTTGAAATTCCAATTATGAGTAGTAGTAAAGATATACTCACCTTCAGTACTATAGAGATTCTATTTTTCACAAATGCAAATTATTGTCAAACGCTTTGTGTACATGTATGCTGCTGTGCCTAAACAACAATGCTGACCTTTGTCAATAAAGTAAAAAAAATCAAAAATATCATGAGAGGTATAACATTTCTTCAGCTGAAATGTGATTATATTGTTCATTAACAGATGATCCCTAAAGTCAAATATCTGGTTTCTTTAACAAAAGGTTTTTCAGTATGAGGAATAATAGACAGGTTCTGTATGATAATGAAAAGTGAACCCTGTTTAATGAGGTTTCCTTTTACTCAACTGAATTGTGGTTTAGCACACACACAAAAAAAATCCTACATTCCTGCATTTCTACTACAAAGGACACACTTTCATTATTGTACCAGCTACAGGTAAAAAATAAAAGATGCTACAATTATATTTTCTTACTGGGGGTGACCTCTAGTGTGAAACAATGGCATTTAGCATTCTTTTGGGTTTGAAATGACAGCTTTTTGCCAATTACAGTATATTTCACAAGTTTTTAGGTCAGTGTGTAGAATATCAAGGTACTTCATCATTAAAAACACAACCTCTGGCCCCTACCCTGCAGTAATTCTTTCTTCTCAGTCTAGTGTTTCCTTGAAAAGTGTTTGTTAGCTGATATTATTTTTAAGAAGTCCAATAACTTTTTTGGCCCAAACATTGTAACTCAGATTCTGTCCTATTATTTATGGCACCAGTGAAGCTGTTAGTTATTCTTATAATTAGCTCTTCATGCATTCATTTCCTCTCTACCATTCAACTGCATGAATACATCTCAGCAAGATAAAACCCACGAAAAGAAGTTTTTTAAAATAACTCACAGAGAAAACTGTATTAATGAAAGTCAAATTTACCAAGTGAAAATGTGAAAACCCAGAGTACTGCTTTCTAGAACAGTTAATTATGCAGGAATATTGTGTCCTTTTCCATTCCAATTTGTCTATAGATGTCTTCTGTCTCTTAGAACTGTATACTCTCTGTGTACTCATCTTTGTAGAAAGCATATATTTATAGGCTTTTGTTTGTTTGTTTAAATTACAGGCTATATCTATTCACAGCAAAGCTGACTTTGTAAGTAATTGCATTATCCCTTGGACTGTGTTCAATAGAGGCATGAGTTTATGTGCATTACAGTATGACATGCCTTACTCTTACTCATCCCATTAGTTGTAAAATCATTGCTGAATATTAATTTTCTTCTTTGCTGAGAGACATGTGGAATTACTGTAATTCCAAACGGTGCCATCAATATCCATGGGAGATGCAAATTACTGAGATTATCAGTACATTAACATGGTGGATGTTAGTGTAAAGACTATCAAATAATAGCCACATAAAAAATAATTTACTGCATATTTTTATTATCTAATTGTAAATTTAACCCATGTGGGCTTGTGAGAAAAAGAATATTATTGAATGAAAAAAAGAGATATTATTTTGAAGTAAATGTAGATCGATGTTAAATGAAGTGTTTTAAACTTCTGAAATTGATTTAGATAACTGTTAATTCTCCTTGAGATCCTCAACTTTGGTTATTTTGTAGCCATGATGTTCTTGGGATTTGTCCAATTCAATCTTGTAAGCTAAACAGATCCTAGGCTAAGTATAAGCTAAGGAGTCTCTTGAGCAGTAAGTGTGTGGACATGTAACACATTAATCTTTTATACTGACATACATGAAGAAAAAAATTATACTCTGTAGGAGGTGGACTGGTATTTGATCAAGTTGGTGTGACAACAAGTAGAGACCATTGCTTTAAATTACTGTAGAAGTTTGCAGTGGAATGCAACTGTTGCAAGTTTTGTACTCATTACCTTAAAAGGATAAAGAAAAAAATCATCAGATTGCTCATGTTTCCTTTTTGAAGAGTGTTTTGAGATCTGCTGGCATGCCAAAACATCGCCAATGTTTCAATGCTCTTAAAATACCTCAGTATTTCAAAAGTTTTCAAAACAGAAGCAGGTGTACAGTAGCAGGGAAACTGTATTTGTACAGTACAGTTCTCTGTACAGTTTCCCTGAAAGTCAATTTTAGCATATCTATTTTAATTATTCCCTCCGACCAGTCCTTCCATACTGAGTCATGGAACTTTTTTCAGGTGTCAAATACTTCTGAATTTTTGTTCATTGATTGACGAATGTCATCTTCTTCATTGCTTCTACTGCTTTTATGCATCTTGAAAAAAAATTCAGCATGTCCTATTTTTGCCTTTTCTTCTTACACAGATAAATGTACAGCCCCCTCATGGAAATAGCCTGTGTCCAATTGCCATATATTAAAAACTTCTTGTACTTCCAGTTCAGCAGTTAGATTCCTGTCTACAGCTAAGCAAAGGGACAGAGTTCACCTTCATCTAGAGTGAAACAATATTAGAAGATTAGGGAAATAAGATCTGTGTTTATCTATATCATACTGATATTGGAGTTGACCTAACTTTGGAGTGCTGTTCTTTCAAAGACTATAATTCCTGAGATCCAGGTGGATGGAAAATACTTTGGATAGGGGATCCAAATATTTGCTCAGTTGCTGGTGGTACATGTTTGAACTTACAAGAGAAACCTCAATTATTGGAGTTTTCCTCAGCTGAATTTCATTTATAGTCATGTAGACATATACTAGAGTGTGCACTATGCTTAAATGCAGTTGTTACCTCTGTTATGAGTTGAATCTGTTATGACAAATTAAATTGAAACTTTTCTGTAATTAAGTTATGACTGTTTTAATAACACTAATTACAAATTTCAAAAACACCACTCCCCTTGCGATGAACTTGCATCAGTTCCAACCTGATCTTCAGAGAATTATGCAGAGGAGTATAATGAAGGGGTAAATATGGTACTCTCAGTCCACTTCTGGCTAGGATTCCAAGGAGAATTTTTCCTAGTTGTGGAATATTTTTTGGTGCATAGTTAGTGTAAGTCAAGTACAGGGTTTCAAATGTTAGTGATGGAGAGTTGTTTAACAGTGGTTTCATTGTTGATCAGGAGGATTCCAACATATTAAACACAACAGTGCGAAAATAGAGGTAAGAAAAGTGTTATTCTGAGAGTATTTTTGAAAATTGAATAAAACAGTCTCAGAATTAAAAATATTTTCAGGAACTATGGTTTATAAATGAAAGCTTGCAGAGTAAGTGATATTTGATATGCTTTTCGTTTGTACGTATACGGAGGGTATCTTGAATGGGTTCAGTCACAGTGTATGTTCAATATCTGCAAATATTAAAGCCAAAGGCATGCAAGTGTTCTAAGGTACTTCAACATTTCCCAGCCATTTAAAGGTAGTGCCTTTGGAGAATTATGTCTTCAAATATCCTATAGAGAGCCTTTATTTGGCTTATAACCTTGTTTAGTTGGATACCGATTAGATAAAATCCTGTGCAATTCCTAGACAGAAATACTTTCCATTTACTAGAAACATCCAAAACAGTTTTCCTTTCCCCAATTCCTTTTGCAGTGCAAAACACACCAAGTGTAATTTGTGCGAATACTATCTAATCTTCATAGTGTAAAAATCCTCATGCTATCATTGTAGAAATTCCTTGTTTCTTTGTGCAGAATTTTCCTTTCTTCTCTATATTTCTCTTTGATTCTGACACTCTTCAAAATGAGGGAGGTCTAGAAAAATTATTGAATTTGTATGCTGATTCAGATACAAGCTTCACATATCTTCTCATGCAAAGAGATGTGGGATACCTCAATTGAAAAATAAGAAACACAAGGGGATTGATTTTGGCACAGGCAGTGCTGTGTTATACTTCAATACATATCAAATGTTTTGTTTGTTGGGGCTCTTTAAGTAGACATCCAGACTGATTCCATATCTCCTAATTCCTGAAGTCACTTGAGCATTTGAGCAAATATTACTTCATATTAATGATGAATGAATAAATAATTGGAACATTATCACGAGGTGGTTTATACAATTTCTGAAAGGAGTTAAGTTTAGGACCCTGCAATGCTCCATTCTGCTCCTAGTCAACTGATTTATTAAATAGGGCTGATTTTTCTATGAAGTATATCTTAAAATATCCTATAATTAAAATAATTGCATATATTTTATAAAGAAAGTTTAAGACTCTTAATTTTACTTAGAGCATATTTGCAACTTTAAGAAACACGCAAGTTTTCATTTATGCAGCCTTACAGCAAAAGCAATGAAAGTCATTACACACTGGATAAAGAAAGCACTCTGGCCTGTCAGATTCCATGTTGCATTTAAACTTCTTAAACTGCTTCATTCACATTTCTAGAGATGTTTTATTAATTACAAAACCCACTCAGATTTGCGAAATATTGTGGGGATGGTCTTAACAAATCCTCTGCTAGGTCTCAGGGATCTACTGAGGTTTTTGAAAACAAGAGTTGCCACAGTGCTGGTTAGGTCAGATATTATGTGCTTAAATAAACATCTCATTTCAGATGTCTCATTTTCCATGATATTCTGGAGTTCAACCTCTCTTATTTAAGCTCTTCTTAAAAGTCTACTAGATTAATTTGCTACTGTTACTTAGGACTAAATTTTATGTCTATTATTTCAAGAATGTGCAAGTTAGTGAAACACGCCTGATTTCTAGAACATTGTACTGCTGTGTACTGGCATTGCAAGTAGACTCAGTTTGAATAATGGATAGGATATTATAAGTATTGCTGTATTAGTAAATACAATGCTTTCTAGCACAGTCGTTATCATTGTACAAGTCTGTATTGTGTTTTTCATTCTGATAGCCATACCTTCTACAGCACGTCACTGTGCACTTTGATCTTTTTCACCTGGCTTTTCTTCTTGCCATTTTATATTGCTGCTTTCCCAGGCTCTGTATAAGTGCTGACACAATTACCTTGACATCTTGAGAAATAATTATATTGTTTTATTTTTCATGGCTCATATTGTCCGTAATAAATAAGCCAGCTCACATAACTTTTGTCTTACCTCTTTGTGCTTATTTAACTGGTCTTAATCTGCAGAGTTTTATTGCTTGTTTTGGCATCTTGTGCTACCTAGTTTTCCCATAAAAACTCAACCTGTGTAGCCTTAATAATGCTTATTTAAATTTCAATGTACAAAGTTCAGAGCACAATTTTTAATATGCCACCAGCAAATTAGTAGATTTGTTTGCATGTATAGCTCTTGTATAGCCTGGTCTGCTTTTTATCTTTGATTAAGTCTATGCCACTTTGCTGACTGGTCAATCAGTTATATATTGCTGGTTTTCTATTTAAAATAAAATTAAGCGATGAAGACATTTGACATTAACTATAATTGTGCAAGTCTTTATGTGTATATAGGAGCACAAGGTTAAACTAATACAAAAATGCCATTGCCCATGAGAAGAAGTGTCCGAGTCCTGCAGAAGTAGCTTTGGGCTAGCATGGTAAGGCAGTTTGCACAAAAAGAACAGCCTTGGTTTTCGGATGGTATTTAAACAAAAACGCAAGAAAGTATGTTGAAAGTGAGGCATTTCATCTGACTATATTGGTCTTTGCTGAAATGACCCATTAACTTTTGTTTATTGAAATCCACTTCTGCAGTTGTTAGCAATTTTTTCTTAAAAAGTGAACCTGTACTTATATAAAGGTTACTTATATGCTATTTTGAGCCTGTTTTTGCTTGATTCACCTGAAAATACTCCTGCAGCTCAAGACCAGTCTTTGATTCTGATTGGTTGATGTCTTGCCCCAGTGTGTCAAGATAATGGAGCGTTTTCCTGAATTTGCACATAGGAGAATAGTCCTACTAGTTCTTATAAATTAGGGTTAGAGTTCAAGACAATCAACAGTCAATATTTTAGCTACTATGCTGAAGTTTTTCATAAAATAGAGTAAGTGTGAAGATAGCAAGTGTAAAGTCAAGAAATGGGTGTGAACTGAGGAATAAATGGATGGGTTTTTTCATCAACAAGTTATTTTGTGAGTCCAGGCTTTTTTCTGCAGTACAGAAGCCATTCCCTTGTGCTCACACATTCACATCTTCCCATTCACATACTTTCCATAATCAGTTCTGTTCATATTGATTTTGATACAGTGATACATATTTCACCTTGGAATTCAATGCTGCCAGTAATTAAAATTTCAGCAATTTAATATATTTATGTATGCATAAATGGGAAATATAATGCATATGGAATATAAATAATTAGCAAAAAGTGACACTGGAATTTTATAGGACTCTTTCTGAATCTTTCTGAAAGTTGAAGACAGCAAAAGCAAAATCAAAATCTTTCTGAAGTTGAAAACAAAGATGTAATAGGAGGCATTAATATGATTTTCTGCATAACATAGGTGTGTATTCTCAAAATCAATACAGTCCTCACAGAAGTAATCTACTATTTTAATTCTACATGTCTTTGTCAGTTTTATATCATCAAATAGCAAATGACTTCCAGCTATGTGGACAACAACATAATATTTCCTTATTCCTTTGTCATGTTTTTTACACTGGATCTTCTGTTTCCTACACAGGAACTAATTTGTTAGGCTGAATTATGCCTGAACCTTATCTCATGTCTAAATATTCTTTTCTATGTGAAATATTATGAAGAAGTAGTATCTTTGTTTCATTTAAACAGTAATATTTTTTTGTCCTTTCTGGTTAAAAGAAATACATATCTAAACTGTAATGAGTTAATGGTTGTTTTTTGGTCTTTGGTTTTGTTTTGGTTTTTTTTGTTTCATTTTGTAGTAAAACCAGGTTGCTTGCTTTGCTAACAGCAACAGTTGGAGAAGGAAGTTTACTTTAGAATACTGGTTTTTACCCATTTACAAGCTGTTTATGTGACAGTTATAACCTAAGAGGTATCTAACTGACTTTTTTTTAAACACTCATGTTTTCTCACTGGAATAACCAACATATTTAGAAGCTGTTAGTGATCTTTTGGTAATAATTTTTTTCCCTACAATTATGTGTCATTGTAAAGAGCTGTTAACTCATTTATAAGCAATTAATTATTAATTCATTTCCCTAATGTACCAGCATTGCTTGCTGTATTTCTCTCTTACTGTATAAACAAAATCCCATGCTAATTTTGTGTTTGAAAGCCTTATCCTTCACTTTTATAGTTCAGCATCTTCCAATAACTCTTCCTAGCCTGGAAATCCATAGAGGGGGCTACAAACACAAATACCAATTTCAAAGCTGTAGCTTCAGACTCATATTTTGGCCATTGCTGGTGAAGATACACCTAAGGAAAGAAATTTGCACAGAGGTGATGCAATAATCTGTTGCTCAAAGGATTAGAAAAAGGGCTGCCTGTAATCTGCCTGGTTTATTTTGAGTAGAGCACAAAATGTCATCTCCATTGATACCTGGCTTGAAAGGCCATGATTTCACCTGAAGCTCTTATATGATTCTGTCCACCCATTTACTTCTGTACTTTCACCTGCTTTTTCTATTCTTTCTTTGTTTGACCCAAGGAGAAGACTTGCAAGCTTGTCTCAATATTCTCTCTCTCTGCTCTCATAGCTTCTTCCATATGGCCCTGTTTGTCTTCATCTCACTTCCCGAAGCAGTCTGACAACCCTTCACACTCTTTCTGAATGACTCGTGAAGACACACAACTTGAGAAAAGAAAATTATAAATGTTGGCCTGCTCATCCAGTGAGTAGAAGTATGTCTATATACATAAGAAAATTATGAGTCATGGGGCTAACAAAATGTGTTCGTAGCTTTTTACCCTTTCTTTTCAATGATTTCATCAATTCACTCTCCTCCCTCCCACTCCCTTATGTATGTACTGTCTAATTAGTCTAACATTTTTGAAGCAGGGTCATTTTTTTTATATGTTAATGGAATGCTCTACACATCACATTTATACACTTGTGAAGTTTTTTTTACCATGTCATGTGATGATAACACATATTTTAAAGGCAAGTATGTTTACTTGAAATCCTTCTGTATTATTAAAGATTATTTTGTTTTCAGTGATGTAAATGAGATGATAAAAGGGAATGATTAATTAACTTCACTTTGTCTTCTTAGAAGAAGAAAGTTTTGATATATCTACATTGCAATCTCAAAAATGTGTGTTACGTAAAAGCTCTGTATTTTCCACTCCTCTTAATTCACATTGAGGTGTGGTTTTGCATTTGAATATATTACTTAACTTGTGAGATTGAAAAAAAAAATCATACTAATAGTTCTGAAATGTGTTGGATGGCTTCAGCTGTTACTGACTGAAATGTGTGGAAAGTCTCCCACTGATTTATGTGGGTGTTCAGTCAAGTTCTGTGTGTTCTTCTATCTCCATGCTTCAGCTTTTAGCAGTTTGGCAAAATTTCAGAGTTATAAACCTTTTCTCAAGTCTAATGTGGTTTTTACAGACTTGAATTTTGAGTATCCCCGCTTGGCTGGCATGGGGAACTTTAATCTTATGTTTGCAAGGGAATAAATAAATAGACAGAAGTTGCTGTCTCTCGTCTTCAGCTTTATTGTAATGAACATAATTTTGGATACCTCCATGCTTCCTATGTGGTTGAATCTTCAGTAACAGCTCATGAGTTTGTCTTAAATGTATGAGAGCACACCAGTGAAAGTTTTATGTGGATGTCAGATCAGTAGTAAGGGCTGAAAATCCGACTTTGAGCTGCCATCAGGCTAGCTAGAGTAGCAGGTTGAGCTGCTAAAAGAAACCTCTTCAATTGGCTTTATCAGTTTCAATAATAATGATGTAATAGTAATAATTATTAGTAAAATAGTAATTCCAATGTTCTACAGTAGGAATCTGTATACAAGGCCTGCCACTGCTGCTGAACTGAGTGGCAGAGTAGCCACATATAGATAGAAGCTCTACATGTGCTAATCTATGTTCAGTAGAAGGAAAGTATCAATTTTGATAAATTTATATAAGAGGGGAGAAGTAATTTAAATCTAGGATAAAAGTAGGAAGAACAGCAGACAATAATGCCTGAGCTATTAAAATAAGAGTGAAATGGTAAAATAAGAGTGAAAGAAGCAGTAAAGCAGAGGTATAAGACAATATCAGCTAAGTCTTTTATATTTTCAAGTATTTTAAAACCTTTTGAGTGTCAAAATATTGTGTAAAGTAGCAAATGCAGAAAAAACCCCACCAAAACCCAGCAAAAGGCTTAGATCATGGCAGACAGGTTGGGTATTTGGATCTTGGAAACAAAGTTCACCCCGTTTCCTTTCCCAAATGCTAGCAGAAACCTTTCTCAGAGTGCAGTATTTTTTCTCAGTAGTTTTATTTTCAAGGGCCTGTTGTCAGTGACTGACAAGGTTTCTGCCTCCAGATTTCTTCCGTTACCATGCTTAAAAACATGTAACTTGCATCCTGGCACTTGTAATGAAAATTCAACAGAACTCAGGAAAACTGAATATATCCACCAGTGGGTTTTCTGTAGAAGATAGTAGCTATCACTGCACTTGGCAGCTAAATAAATAAATATAAATATTTTTATACTTACCATACATTTAAAATATTTTTATTTTTATGATAGTGGACAGATCCTATTGCACTTGCATGAACGAATATTATTGTTCCAAAGGGGTCTGTTATGCAGGTATGTGGCTTTGTCACCAAGTATGACACCATGAGCATTGAGGCTATCTCTTACTCAAAAATTTGGAGTAAAAACCCAAATTACCTTTCTTGCATGTCTGTATCCTCTTTTCATCCACTAAGTTGGTAGCTGTTATTACCTCCCATTTCACATATGGGTAAAGATGGGAGTGAGAGTGCATCCAAGTAGGAACCAAGTGACTTTCCCAAATTCACATGCTTGGTAGAATCAAATATATTTGTTCAAGATTCTTTCTTTTGGCAGCAAAAAACAAAGCGTGTATTTGAGGTAAAATTCTATAATGAATTTAAGATTTAAAAAATCCCAAGCATAGGTCTAAAACACTCAGATAATGATACTTTGCCACCTGTACACTTGTACAAAGACCAGAGCTGTGTGCCCAGGAGTATGATTATCACATTTACTGCATTTGTCCATAGACATTTTATCATCTCTTCCTGATCTTTTGTGTCTGTGGCTTGTTCAGTGGTCACAGAGTCTTTCTTACAGGACAAAGATCTGATCAAACTTTAATTGAATTCAGAACAGGTTTTGCCATTGACTAAAGTGAAAGGAGTGCTTTCCTAAATGAACGTAAAAGCTGAACTAATCTCTCCCCTCATAGGTCATTCTGGGAGGTCAGGCTTGGAGCACTCCAGTGGGACAACTTGCACTATTTCATATTTCACAGTAGCAGTCTTGTGAATAAGTCAATGAGTACAGTCTCTGGGGCATTCAGTCTAATACCTCTCAAGATAACTAAATTCACTTTATAAGTGAATTTATAGCTGGAATTTAAATATCTTCAGTCCATCACCAATTGTTTTGTTCAACAAATTGCAGAAGGGAATCTGTCCTTACTGCAGAACAGAAGTGCACATATTAAAAAATAAACAAACAAACAAACAAACAAAAACCAAATTGAAACAATTTTTCTTCCCTCTCACTGGTTTCTCTAAAGTCACTCAACAGAGTGTTTGAAAAACATGGATAAAAGGAGGAAAAAATATTAGTGTTGGTGAATGCACTGAGATCTCATCTAGGTTGTGCTTGAGTACTAAAATCTAATCTTAGCAAGTAAAGGAAGCAAAAAATGACAACAGGGTTAAAACGCAAGACCAAATAGCACAACTTTTGATGTTTAATGTTTTTATGATTCTCCAGTGTCTAATCAACAGAAATAGCCTTCAGAATTCAAAGGGAAAAACTCAGCATCTTTATGTCAATTTGGTCATCTGTTTTCCCCAGCTCTGACACAGTGGATTTTTACCAGACAGATCCTGCAGTGCTCTCAGCACTTATCACACACATGGAGATTAATCTTCATTTTACTCTCGTTCTTCTTCTGTACTACATTGCCATCTGGAAGCTTGAACCGAAGGCTGTGAAAGACCCTTTTTGAGAAACTGAATGTCACAAGAAATGGCACTTCCTGATCTTTTCTAAAGAAAACAGGTCATATCTCTGAGAAGCAGGTCATATCTCTAAACATATATGACCTATCTTTTCAAAATCTTTACCACACTTGCCTCTTCTAGAACTAGTATTTCTTAATATAGCTATGAAAAATAATAAAAGAAAAAGGAAAACAGAAAAGAAACATACAAATGATACTGAGTGATTTATGGTACCAAAGATGAGATGACTGTAGTAGACTAATAGGCAACATGATGGCAGGTGAAATTTTATGTCAATAGAGACAAAACAGTGTGCAACTGGAAGAATAATTTCCTACTGTAGTGAATTTTCTTTGCATAAAAATAACTGAGGAAAATAAAGATCAAGCATTGTTGTGGATTTTGGGTGCCAGTATTGAGCAGTCAAAAGTAATGACAGATACTAGATATTTAATTCCTATTTACTTGCATAATATAATGAAGATCTACATTATAACTGCCTCATACTCTAGGCAATAGGAGAGATTTTTAGCTGTGGGGGTGAAGGAAAGAGAAGCTGATTAGGAGAATATACATGCATGTAAAAAATTTCTTTTACTACAATAATACAACATGTTTTACATCTGAGAGAGAAACAGGTAGTAGACCACTTTGGTGCCTCACTCTCTTAGCAAAAGTGAGCTTCTATCAAAAGTGTTGTTTAATATATATAAGGAAATAAAGATATTATTTTTCCAACTCTGCATAGGGTCTGAATAAAGAGACAACTATCTTATATGCAACAAGCCATTAAAAAGAAGTACTTTCTCAGCCAGTTTTTGGCTTGGTAAAGTGAGGAATGGGTCAGGGTTATGAATGTCAAAGCTTATCAGTGGTATAAGGGAACATTTTCTTCCAGATGACAAAAGCTGTGGCTTCCTTTGGCTGTGTTCCTTTATTGTCATAATAGATGAATGGCTGTCTAAAAAAACATAGAAGAGGGTCTGTTGAGGGTAAAGGAATTATAAATTGTTTCTTGAAGTCAAGTTTCCTTAATATTCTTTCTTTCACATTGTTCTGATCCAATACCTCCTTGTCTCGTTAAAAATAAGTTTTTCAAATATTTTTCAACAGTGCTTAACTCCATTGGGTTTTTTAATATGTAATCATCCAAAGGCATTAGTAGTTCAGTAGTCATGGCTACTGGCAATTTCTCCTGTGATTCTCCACCAGCCATATTGTGTTTGTCCTGTTTTCATTTAGCCTGGACTCGGCACTGGCTACCTGCCCTTCTGTTTCAAACTGTTGAATCAAATGATCTTCCCATTTGATTGTTCATTTATTCAGAGACCAAGAGTTTTCTTTGCAGATTTGAAAGACAGATGTGACATCTTTGTAAAGGTTTCTGAGCCCATAAGACTGAGAAATTCATTACGTGCTTGAATCAGGAAGAGCATGACCAGGATGAAAGCCTTCCAGTCAGTGTATTTCATTTCAGTGGGGATATTTGTGGCAAAATAAGTTACTTCACAATGGTTTAAGATGTCTGTTTTACAACAGACGTGTTTTCAGTGGTATTTAAACATTGATTACTTGGAATCGGTAAGTCCAGTAATTAGAATTCTTCATTAATGTTTTTCATTTTTGGAAATTATTTATGACTTTATTTTCCCTTGTTTTGATGGTTTTCTTGATTAAAAATCATTAAGCCTCTAATATTAGTGTGACAAATCTACTGCTAAATAAAAAACAATAGATAATAATAATGGATTTCTGGTATCTAACAGCCATTGAAAGAAAACTGATTGTTCACAAGTCAGCAGCAGTTCTGTCAGATGTTTATTATTACACTGAGCATGGGTGAGGCATTTGCCAATGAAATGCAGCTAATTCTACACCACGGTGTGGATTTCATCACAGCTTTTGTAATGAGTGTTGATGTACTCCCAGTGCTTCCATTTCTGTTGTACTTTTGATAGTTGGTGATGGAGCAGAATCCCATTAGTTAACGGAGTGAACAGACATGCCACACAATTTTAGAAGTGAGATGTCATTTAAAGGTGTTTGCTTTTCAACACCACAAAAGGCAGCTAATCTTCAGAATTTTTCAGGAAACACTTAATACTCATGTTTAAGCACAGACAGCATACTGCAAATTTTTAGGGAATGCGTAAGATGTACTATAGCCTTTAATAGCTTCATGTTCTGGGAGCTTTACACTTCTTTCAGTGAGTAAAGCTATTTTAAGCAGTGTAATAAAAATACTAACCTTAGAAATCTCAGCTCCCAATGAAATGCATGTTAAATTTATTTATGGAGTGCATGGAAACCATATGTTCTGCTTTTTCTCATAAAAATGGCAAAAAAGGAATGTAACTTTTTTTTATTTTATTTTATATGTTAAAAATTCATGGCTCAGCTGGCTTTTCATATTGTCTCCCAACAAGCCTTCAGAAATCCATTTTTGTCTCTACACCTCAAAGACCAATTGGCTGATAGACAGAGACACTTGTGAAAGCTGCAGATAAATTAATAGCAGAGAATGTGCCTGAGGACCATGCCTGGCTGCTCTTGAAATCCTTCTGAAGCTTGAATTATTTGTATTAAGATAGGCCAACACTCAGGCCTCTATGAGTCAATTCTTTGTAACAGTTGCCAATATTTTTATACCTGAGAGAGCAGCTTCATTCTTTATTATTGCTCAGGAATCAATACTCCCATTGCCCTCACAAAATGCTATACAAGCATTATTGGCATTTCACTTGGCAGTGAAGGGTATCAACATCAATCTCACCAACGGCACACTTCGCTAACCTTGTTCCACTTCTCCAGCACAAATTTGTATTCAGTCTGCACTGTCCTCTGCTGCTCAATTTAAGTGGGAATCCTTACTGAAGCTGACACCTTCTGAGATGAGGAAATAGAAAGACATCATATAGCCGCAGAGAAGAACCTTTTCCTTTTTGTGTAAGGTAAGGAGTACATGGAAGCTCTGACCATGATTAAAATATGATTTGAAAAAAAACCCAAAAAAACCCCAACCCCAAAAAACATTGCTACTGGAGGACTTTCTAAACCAAGTCAAATCTCGATCCAGACAGCAGTTTCTGACCCAATAACCTCCTGTGGGTTGTAGGATAGTTTTTAAATGTTTATGTAATCTTTTTGAAATAACAGCTCTTAATTCGCAAATAGTCCTATGTGTTGGAGATAAGTGAAGTATTTCCAAACAAATGAACAACAGTATATACTACAACAAAAGAAAGGCTCTTTGAAACAGCAGCCACATTTTGCTCTAATTGTGTACAGCTGCACCGGTTTGATATGCCAGTTGAGTCTCAAAGATTTGCATTCAACATGTAAATTCAGCTTTAAACATGCAATTTCTAGACGTAATCTAAAATGGGAATTGTTCAAAGCATCCTGTCTTCTTGCAGAGCTTTGTGTCACTACAGATTACAATAGAAGGCAGTTTGTTCAAATAACACCAGAATAATGTCAGTGAGAGCACCATTAATAAAATAATAACCCCTTCAGTGTATCTGCTTTAAAAGAAGAACAACATGCTCTTATTCTGCTTTTTTTTCTCACTCTTTGGTGTTGAATCTATGTATGCTTTCCTCTCTTTTATGATTATGGTTCAGCTTGTCCTCAGGCAAGGAACTACTTCAAAAAAAATACAACAAATAATTTTTGTGCAGAAGGATTATTTGGACAGTACAAGTTTGTAGGTGTGTGGGGGTGGGATTATGACATTGAGGTTATATATTCATGTTAACAGTCAGGAATTTTCAGATTGCATTGATTTGGTAAGAGGCACAGCTATGAATTTCTCACCAGGAGAGAAATGTTTGATTTCCTTTGTGTAGTTTGCTATAGCTTCCTGATATTGGCAACTACAAAGGATAAAATAGCTTTCCAGTCCTGTTTGTTTCCATCTAGTGCCATCTGATTATGTATTTATCTTTAAAATATATCAAACTAGTATTTTTCATTCTATAGATTACTTGAATCTAAACTTGCTTATTTACTGTTTTCTTTTGATTTTGCTTTAGTCTATGCTGAGACACTGGAAAAGCTCCCCAGGGACTGGTCACAGCACCAGCCTGACAGAGTTCAAGAAGCATTTGGACGACACTCTCAGGCACTTGGTGTGACTCTTGTGAATGGTGCTGTGCAGAGCCAGGTTTAGGACTTGGTAATCCTTGTAGGTCCCTTCCACCTCATATTCTGTGATTCTGCGATGTTTTGTGGCAAGCTTAACTACAGGAAGCATTACTGTGTTCCAGTAGTCAATGTCTCATTGTTTATATGCAGAAACTGGATAAACTGAGGTCTATGCTGCACCACTCCTAAAAAGTGAGCCAGGGATAGGTATTATCTCTGAAAGGAATAATTTAGGAGCATTTAGAAAGGGGATGAATAACAGTCAGTAGGAAAGTCTTTGATCACAACAGTGTTCATTTAAACAGCTAAAAAGTACTACCACTGTCCAAGTAAACAGCAGGAGGATGGGAAAGGGAGAGGAACTGTAAACATCTGTCAGTATAACTCAAACACAAAAATAACCAACAAGGGACAAAGGAAATATCAGAATAAAATATCTTGTACACATCTTGTAAACAACTGATCTTTCATCAGTCTGAATTACATTATTATTTAAATTAATATTATTATTTAAAAACCAATGTTTGATATGAAAATAATATTTTTCACACTTTAGTCAAATAAACATTAGAGGCAACCACATGGTAATGGTACTTGATGATCTTTTGAATTTCCTTATTTATTGTATGTATGAGTATTTATTGTAGCAGTATTTTGCATGTTGTGGAGGTGAATTCTAGCATTCCTTTCAAATTGTTCATATAATCAGTTGAGATAATAAATGTGTTTTATTTGTTTCCTTACTTGGTTTTTATTTGTTTGGGGATTTTTTTGGTAGGTTGTTTGGGTTTTAGGTTTTGTTTTTCTGTTTTTCTGGGTTTTTTCTTGTTGTTTGTTTGGTTGGTTAGTTAGTTTTGGTTTTGGTTTTAGTTTTGGGTTTTGACTTGGTTCGGTTAGATTTCTTTGGGTTTTTTTTGGTTTTCAATTTGCCGAAACCTGCTATAGCTATTAATCTCACTCTGCATTTTTTTTTCTCTCCTTCTGTGTAGCTCAGGTATCTGTAATGTTCTTTCAAATCAATTGTGAATGTGGACAGACAAACTATTCATCACCTCAGAGGAAGCCATGGGTGCCCCACACATTGTGGTGTTAGTTTCTAGGACTCAAGGTACTGTTGTACTTTCAACATACTTGTACAGTGGCTGTAACATGGCAGTCTTGATATAAAACCATAAATATCTCTCACATGTATTTCTCAACAGCATGAAGAACCATGACATTGCTCATCAGGCCTCATTGCATGAGACTTTTGATACCAGTATTAGTCTTGCTCTTAGAATCCTGTTTTACATAGTTATGAGAACTTTTGTCTCTGAACTACTTTCTGACAAAGTGAGGTGCTTTAGTTCTGCAAGATTCAAGACTGAGATTTTCAAAGCATAAAGCAACAAACACACCAGTAACAGCAGTGTGAAAAAACCACCACCACTACAAATCTAAACCAAAGCAGATGGATGTTTATGTAGATATTTAAGATCACACACCTAGTAAATCCATAGATGTGGAAAAGCAATGAGATGTTCCTGTATAGCCTGTTTGAAGTTGCTATGGGTATGGAACAATGATGAAAACTGGGATATTTATTGAGATATGAGATTTTGTAATTCAGCTTGGGACTCTAAGTTATATATTTTTGAAATAGACCATTTTCATGCAAAATGTAAAGCTTGATAAGAATACTACATTTTTCTCATCCTTCATGGGGCCACTGCTGAACAAATTGTTTGAGTTTTTTTGGTTTACATTATGCAGGTACAAATTTGGTATATTTTGTTGTTAATACTCTTTTTTCTTGGAAGAGAAAAAAGAATTTCTTAATGCCTTAGTCATTATATTGAATAAACTTCGCCAATTGTTTACAGCTGCAGTCTACTCTTCTCTCAAACTGTAGTTCCCCTTCTGTTTGATTTTAGAAATTTATTGGTGAAAGCAAATAAATTTTTTTGTCTCTCAAAGAATGTGTTTTTTTAAAAGTGTTCAAAAAAGAAAACTGGTCCAAAAACTATAATGTCATGGTTTGACACTGGCCAAATGCCAGCCCCACCCACCCACCCCTACTACCAAAAACCAGGCTGTGTAAAACCAACACATAAGATATAGTTAGAAGATATTTACCCAGACACTGGAAAAAATCACCTAAAAACAAAAATGAGAATTAAAAAAAAGTGATTAAAAGTTGTCTTTTGAAACAATGTCTGTGTTTTGAATAAATCATGTATTATTTTGGTATAGTTAGTCATTAATTATATATCTCTGTTTGGTTTCTTAAAGAAAGAGAAAAACATTTTTCTGTGTAATCGATTTGTCTTTATCTGTTGGTTTCTTAGGAAATGGCTATTTTATGCTTTATGGAAAGATGGAGTGCAAAGTGGGGGAAGAAGATTTGACCACCTTTTGAACAATGTTTTTGCTGGCAGAGCATGTTTGCTGAAAGTACTGTGTTCAGAAGGAATTCCTTCTTTTTGCAGGTGATATTTTGAGTTGCATGGGGCTGTTTAAGCTGATCATGATGGCATGACAGCTGAAGAGGAAGGGGAGAGGAAAAGATATGACTTTTAATGTTGTTTGCAGCTAGTTCAGTGCTCATCTTGAAATGTTTTTGTGTTTAAGTCATTCAACAGGCATGATGAGGATGATAATCTGACTTTGCTTTTAGATTCCTTTTAGTTTTATTGCAGAATAATTTAATCAAAATACATTTTTATTGTCATTTTACTGTCTCTGCCTGCTCTTGTTACTGCTTTAATTTCCTGAAAGGGAGATGTATGACATCCTGTGGGCATCGATAGTAGCTTTCAATTGTCAGTTCATGTTCTTTGAAATCATTTTCATTTCACAAAAAGAAATTATTGTGAGGAAATAGAAGTGATTATCTGACTGAGAGCTGGGGGGAGGAATCCTTTCTCTTAACACTCTGATTTTGTGCTGATACAGATAGAGGGACTCAAAATGAAAATTGTGAGATTATTTTATGGTTTCATTAGCAAGGAAAGTTGGTCCTGGGTGAAGGCGGGGATTCTGCACCTTGGGAGGTCTTACTCAATCTGTCTGTCCCATATGACTTATCAAGGTACCTCCAAGAATTTCTCCCCAACATTCTGTGCCCTGTTTGTTCAAACTCTTGAGTTCTTTCAAGTATTGTCCTAATCTACCCACCTTTCACTTCACTATAACTTGCTGGGCTATCACTTTGGACAGGAATTTATCAGTTCTTAGACATGTGGCAGATGTGGCAAATGCCTGTGATGCAGATATCAAATGCAGAGTACATCAGCAAAGCATACATTGGGTCTCCATGCCTTAGATTAGCAATGCTGGGAGTCTGCCTCATGCTGTTTTCAAGTATGGCATCCACATTTCTTTATGGTCCAATCTCTCTTAAAGGTTCCATATATTTCGGTCATAAAATATTTTTTTCCACCAAATTTTTCATGTGTGTGTTGCTCTTTCTACCAAATTTGTCCCAAGAATGGTGCTGTCACTTTCATTTTTGGATGAGTTAAGATGCTTCTAAACACAAAGGAGTGACAAGGGACATACATTTACATAGGCTGAAGTTCATAAATCATAGTAGCCAAAACCTAGTTATACTTGGGTTGGGTTTTTTCCAAAACTGGTAGGAAAGCCAATGCCCTGTGCCTCTGGTGTTGTGGGACCAGCTTCCTGATCAGTGTTTACTTAGGGTTCTGTCACCAGATTCCTTGCTATGCAGTTTCAGTCACTAGGGCAGCTCAGGTGCATGGGAAATAAAAGCACACCTAACTCGCATCAGACAAGTCTGGGTGTATTAATGAGAGCTAGAATCAGTATATTTCTGGATAGGCTTTACTTCAATAGAAATCAATAAGTTTATTTATTAATGAAGTTTCAGTTGGAGGATTTTTAGTTACACTTGCATAGACAGCAATGCAAAATTATGTGTGGCAGTTTTTGCTTTTCTTTCCATTGTTGATTTTAATGGTGCAGAAAATGAATAAAAGTTTGCAATAATAAAAATTAATAAAAATAAATAAAAGTGTACAAACAATAAATGCCTGGGTGTTTGACACACATCTGTTCAAGAAAGGTTTCTGACTCATGTCTGCCTAAAAGTAGAGTTTCTTAAACACATAAATAAGACTGTAGGGGAAGGAGCTAATCAAACACTTCCTGTCACCTGGTAATAGACAACTACTTTAGGGTGCAGGTTTTTCAAGGTATCTTAACTGTTTTCAAAAACACCTGGAGATGAGTGTGTCAAGAAGACACTATGTCTCAGAACTTCCCACATGAAGGTTTTGGTTTTGCACCACTATATGAGCATAAGCAGTTATGGATAAACTGTTTTGCTCAAAGCAAAGAAACTTAGCTCATGTTTGTAGTCTTAAGAACTTTTCTTTATGTTTTAAAACTAAATTGATTTCGTTCTTGGGTGAAATATGTAGGTCCTGTCAGAGATGCTGAATATCTGAAGATCCTTCCTGTGACATTTATTGAAAGATCTGTATTCAGCATTTTTTGATAAGTCAGATAACTAATGTTAAACACTCTGTAACACCGATTTTGAAAACAAAAAGATAAATACTTGGGGTGTCCTTTGTTCTTTTACAAGATTAGAACTGGAAAAGTAGAAAGGGCTTTTCATAGTGATCTGCAGTGCTATCTGACACCAGATTAGTTCTAGCAGTCAGACTGAGAGCACTATTTACATAATATTGTTTGTGTTTGATTGAAGGCTAGGTTACTGGATTGCTTCCAGCCTGCTGAGGTTACATCTCCTCAGTTGTTTCCCCTGAAGAACAGTAGGCACAGACCTGAACAAGTGCTGTTGGTCACATGGGTGAATGACAGACATCAAATAGAGTAATAATCACTGACCTTTTTGAAATATTTAACTATCAAAAGTATTAACATATAAGGGACATATTCAGCTATTGTAAATATCATTAAACGTTCATGTGAGCTCCCAGGGAGCATTGTAATGATTTAGCCATTACTTTTCTTTTAAGAAAAGGATGTTGTCACAAGCCAGGATGAGTCCTCCTATGCCTTGTGGCTTAGTAGTTGAAGCATTGTACCACTGGTGACAGTGCTATCACAGCAGCATTGCTCATGTCCAGAGATACTCATTACCTTGATAACACTGGTCCTTTTAAGAATTCAGTTATGCATTAAAAAAATGTACATAAATTGCAATGAGACTGTAGATAAATATGATACCCTTTAAATTTCTGGCTTTGGGTTTATACTTGTTTGGGGTTTTTTAAAAATTAAATTAGGTAAAGTATAGCAATTTAAGAACTTATATGTATTAAAAGAGACTTGAGGAAAACCAGTTTTTGAGCACCTTAAAAAAATCACTTCTGTCATGTGGAAAATAACTGGTAACTTTTAAATCAAATTCAAAATGGGTTTGATTTTTAAGGAGAAGAGAGGCGAAATAATGCACATTGTTTATAAATATATTCTAAGCAAGGCCGTTTCTAGTGCATAAGGAAACTCAGACCAAGTCTAAGACTGAGAGCATTAACAAAGAAGTAATGTGGTGCCTGCTGCTTTTAATAGTTTCTCTTCCTGCATGAAGAAATCTATCTTTGTGTAGAAGCTGAAAAAAAGGTGCAATGAAAGATGGAAACAAGGCTCTAGTTTTCATTGACCATGCTTGTTTGTGAAGTCACTTTTGCAATCATTAATTTTAAGTGAACTATTTGCCTTGAGTTTTTGGGGGTTTTGCTGGTATATTTAATACTTCTAAAAATTTTGTCAGTCAGATTTGCAGTTCAAACATTTATTTGTTACATGTGTGTTTGTCTTAGTCAAATAGTAGTGATTTTTGAAAACATGACAATAATAAACAAACTTCTAAACTGGTAGAGATGATCAGATGAGATATTACTTGTGATACAACTAATGGAAAATTCTGAAGTCCTGCAACATTTCCTTCAATATTGTACAAATACTTTTATAATTTTTCATAAGTTACATATATTCTCATAATTTGAAATAGTTCCTTTATTTCTGAGCCCCTTTTGTTATCACAAAAAATGAGTAAGTGTCCTTTGCATAGTGTTCATGTAGTGGCTGTGTTATTGATTTTTACTAAACAGATATCTTCCCCACCCCTTGACACAGATGCTGCTAGTTTGCATGGGTGGTACAGATGTTGGTGTAGCTCACTGAGAACCTAAACTGAAGTTTAATGTAGCCACTGGGTTTTTCTCCATTGCCACCATTTAGTTTGATTCAATAATTCTGAGCTAGGTTGCAGTTTCTTGACAGGACATCATAGATTTGAAGCTAGAGGGGCCAAAAATTATGGGTAGAAGAATAAAGTCAATTGGCTTTCACCACTTCTGGGTGTGATTTGTGCAGCTTTAGGATTAGATAATGAAAATTACTTGAATTGTGACTAATTATGGCTCTCTTGAAAGTTCTGCCTGGAATGTTGCTTCTGGACAGGTTGGAAATTTTTACTCTATCTTTTTTCTCCATTCTGTGTTTTGTTTATGCAAGATGTGGTGGGAAGGAAAGGCTAAGTTTGTTTGTCCCTGTGGAGATCACTTTTGTTTCAATTTAGGTACCATTTTTGTTTCCTATTTCTCTTCCCTTTGTTTTGTTTGTATTTTCTTTAGCTCTGTTTTTGCACAATACTGTGGTTTTTCTTCTGCTGTGGCCACTTACACATAGAATGCAGTCCTTGAACACTGGTGGCTTAACATCAACTGTCTTTATTTCCCTCTTTTCATGTGGTGGCAGAACAGAGCAACCATTTTTTGGAGGCAAAGGAAGTGTGCGTGGTGGCAAAGGTGTTTTCTTCATTTTGAACTCATGCACTAGTATATAACAGAATGTGAAACCTCTCCTTTGTTCTCTGTCTCTCTCTTGTTTTTCCCCTTCTCTATTTCCTGTGGCTAATTTCCCCATGATTGTGGCAATTTATTTCCTTGAACCTTTTATTTGTTAGTGCTTTCAGGGAGTCATTCTTAGGTCCAAAATCTCAGTGTGTCTGATACTGTTCTTTAAGAAGTCCTGGAAGTAAAAGTTAAATTTACATGATGCAACTGTTGAAGTTTCCAAGGGATTTAAGTTTTTTGATTCAGTGGAAGCGGGTCATCCTACCTGCATTCCCCAATGTGACCCATGAGCAGAAGCCAGCAGGCTCTTGCTCAAGAACTTTGGTCAGTGGTATCAAAGAGCTTTTTGAACGAGCTTTTGTGTTTGGTTGTTTCTGTGTGCCTAAGTCTCTGCACTGTCATCATCATGACCATATTATTGAGAGGAGTCATTTCTGTGTTGGGGAAATTAATTTTAATAGAAAATATGCTATTTCTAAGTGTGCTGAGTGCTTCATGGAAGTTGCAAAAGAGAGGTGATGTCATTAGTGAGGTTATAACCACGATGGATATGATACATTAAGTGAGGATTATGATGATAATTTAGTACAGGAACAAGAATATGTGCTTGATTTTCTAAAGCAGAGTCCTTATTCATAAGGAATGTAACAGTAGGAATTCAGTGAGGAAAAGATGTAGAAACCTGATAAAGATGAGCTGTGAAAAGCAGGTCAGCAACTCTGTGACAGATTTTTAAAATTATGTTTATATAATTTCTACACCATTTTCTGTCCTCTTTTCAAAACTGGGTGCCAAAATAGAAGTATAAGAGAATTTCTGAAAATTTGAGGCATGTAAGTGATTAAAGTTTGCACACTGATACAGGTAATAAGAGAAACTAGGTTTATTGCATGGGTGATTTAGAGAATTGTGTAGCTGAAAGAGATGAATTCAGAGTAGAATGCTAATGGCAAACAATTTGGTAAGCTTTTTATTCTGGCTGAATAGGAAGCATGATCTACCCATCTCTTCCACTCTTCCTGGGTAAATGATAAAAAGCTTCAGAAGGCATGTGCACGCATGTGCGTGGCTCTAGGTCCAGAGCACTGTAAAAAGAACAAATGTTTAATGCAGTTTCTTCTAGCCTATATTAATTGTTCCCAGGATAACTACTTTTTTCATGTTCCTGTCATGCACTTTTCCAGGTAAACTGTAGACACAGGAACTGAGTTTGCTCTCTTTCCTCTCATGCCAGAGCTTTTCTGTAAAGGAAGTGTACAATTAGTGTGGACTGGGGATTACACTGTCATGTGAACAGATGGCCATAAGGCATTGCCCAAGTCAGACTGATGCAAAATTTATAAGATTTTGCTGAAATGACCTGTGATGAATATATAATGTTAGGGCTGCCAAGCAGTTAGGCAGAAAAGCCAGTGTCTTGCTTCTAATATGTGTGGCTCCAAGTCTGGCTCTGCTTCTCTGTTCCCTTCATAAAGTCCTAATAATTTTCTTTTCTGCTGACACTAATCATCATCATATCTAAGTAGTATTGATCTTTTAGGGTCTGCCAGTCATCCTTATGTGGCATATACTGTCATCACAAAGCCTTATCTTAGAAAGTTTTACCTCAAAATTACTATTAGCTGTTGGGTTTAAATTCTGTCAAAGTCTATTTCTAATATTCTAATGCATAGTCTTTCATGTAATGTATGATAATTGCTGTGAAGTACCAGCAACCTGAATTCATATCCAGGAAAAGGGAAAAAATAAAGTATTGATGGAAAAGAAATGCTGCAAATTCTTTTCACTGTATGAATTTTTTTTTTGTTTTGTTTTGTTATGATTCTTTAAAAGTCTTCAGAAAGGGAATATGTACTGTCAAATGGAAGCTGCAGTGCTTCTATGTCTCACAAAGGTGGAAATCTTACCATTCTTACACCAGCCTGTGAGTTTAAAAGAAGATGACACAGCACTGCAGAATTTATTTTTGCTAATTCACACGTTTCTATTGAGTATGCTGTGCTTCAGATCAGAAATTTGTAGTGAATTCCCTCATTCATGTATATGCACACTAGGAGCATATTCGGCAGATTTCTAGTACTTGGTAAAAAAATCTGCCAAATCATACCACTCATACCAAGTGCAAAATGAACCTAATTAGTTTTTGATGTATGATAGTTTTCACATTGCTAAAATGTGACTATTTTTTCTAATTTATGGTGGTGAATGACAGAACTCCATAATGATTTTTTCTACCATGATGTGTTTCCATAAAAACGTAGGAAACAGAATAGATCACAGGAGCAAGACTAGAGTCTTGATTGATTATAGTTAGTCAACTAATTGATCAGAATTTTAACTTCATATTTAATGAGCAGTCCTGTGAAACTTTTACTAAAAAATTGTCAAACTTATTAAAGCAGTTGATATTTGCATAAATTATTTTTTTGTTTTTGTTCTTCTCACTGTATTGTAGAAACTTACTTTCTCAGGCTTTTTACTCTCCATAGGGGGACTTCCTTAATCTCTTTTTTTCTCTTCTCCTGCCTTGTTTGTCCATATTCTTTGTGATGGGCTAAATAATTGGAACCTTATTTTTCTGACTGTGCTTGCATTTAGTGATTGAGATTTTCAAAGTTACTAAGGATAAACAGGTACATGATTTCCAGTGGAATTATTAATAAATTGTGACTAAATCTCTAGCTTGTGATTTCTTTTCAGAAAATATAATTATTTTTGTATATTTAATGCCAGATACATTAGCACTTCACAATTTATGGTGGAGGTGTTATACTTGGGATGCCATTGACTCTCAAAAGATCTAGATTCTTAATTGTGTGATCTTAAGCTCCCCTACTCATAATCTGAAGGCCACCCATGCCTTCTACAAGCACAGAAGAGGCTAATATGTGTGTCTTAAACACTGATAGCTGGATAGTCATGGAGCCAACCAAGGACTGTTTGTAAGAACATGATTTGACAGGAAAAGGGGTGCTTCCCTGAGGACCCTGAACACTCTATCAACTGGATCAAGGCTGGAGCCAGGACTGATGATCTTTCTTTCTGTCTCTCTCCCTCTCTTTAATCTCTCTCTCTCTCTGATCTTTTACCCTACACCTTATACAAAATCCTCCACCGTTTTTCTACTGTAAGAGAAGACACTAATGTACCAATTTCCATCCTGTGTGTATAAAGTATTAATAAAAACTTCATAAACTTTTGCAGACTCTGATTTGTGTTGCTCCTATTTGGCCATGAGCATTTGCACATCAGCTCCCCTCCCCTCCCCACCCCTCCCCTCCCCTTTCAGGTTGGGATTCCACAGCCCATACTTAAATTTGTATGGAACTTAACCATAAGTGAAAACTTTCAGTTCACTCTGTGAGTAGAAATCTTCTTTAAATAACGATAGAAACACTCCACACAATCTAACAAATAAACACTTATGAAGGAGCTAATTCTGAAAAAAATTTGTTATGCAGTCAGTGAAAATCAAGGTCAGAGTAATACTGTCAAAGCCATAGAGAGAGTCTATATTGGATCTCAATTTCACTTAAAACCTTTCAATTATAACACTTTTGTTAGAAAACCAAGCACACACCTTGTTCCAGGGCAAAGATTCACACTGCTTTTTTCTCCAGAGGAGGATGAAAGCATCTGAAACATACAGGCTACATCTCTAGCTTGGGATTCAGCTGCAGGTTAACCATTCTCTGCACTTATTTTGTGTGATAGGAAAAGCCACCAGAGAGCTCCAAAAAATGCCAAAGCCGTTGTTGACTTTTAGGCAGCGAGTGCTGTCAGAAAGTCAAGATAAAACTGTGAAGCCTTGAGAGTATGGGTAACAAAAAAGGTACAATAAGGCCTCATTTCTGAGCTCAGATCACTGGGTCAGTTGCTGTGTTATTGAACATCTCCATCTGAAGTGATAGGTCATCAGCTTGATTCATCACCTCTGATTTTGTGAAGCTTGCAGAAAATGCTGCTACACTGACTCTTGGCTGGGAAGTGCATATTGCCACATGAGGTTATGGGCATCATAAAGAGCAGGTGAATTGCTTTGCCCAGATTTAAAACCAGAGTGATTAGAGTAAGGTCCTTATTCTGCTAACAGAAATCGGTAAACTAATTTTTTTTTTTCTAATATTGCAGCATAGCAAAGAGAAATACAGTGAAAAATAATTACATTCAATCTAGATAGAAACTGCAAGGGGAAATGCATAAGTTCTCTGGGAGTCTTGAGGAGATATAGGTTGGGAAAGTAAAATTCTGTCTTCTGTCATACCTTTTATTGGTTATTATGATGGTTATTATGAAGAACTTTACTGGACAAGTAGCTAAGCACTGGCAGAGATTGCCCACAGAGATTGTCAGATCTCCCTCAGTGGAGATATTCAAGAACCATCTGGACAAAATCCTGTGCCATGTGCTCTAGGATGATCCTGCTTGAGCAGGGAGGTTGGACCAGATGACCCACTGTGGTCCCTTCCAGCTTGTCTGATTCTGTGATTCTGTGATTATGACATGCCTAATATAAATAATTTTTTCATAGCTTTGGGGATATCTAAACCTAATCCCAAATAATCTAATATTTACTCAAATACAAAAACAATCTTCTATTTTAGAGTTAGGTGAAGACCTGCATTTAACTAAGTCCCAAGTTTTTAATACTCTCTGAGTCAAGGCTGAAAGTATTTAACAGCTGTGTTCATCAGCCTCCAAGGCCATTAAAAGAACACCAGCATCAATATAAGAACAAACTAAACGAGGGACCTTCTTTAATTTGGAAACATTCAGGTTTTTTTGAATCAAATCACCAAGTTGCTCTCAGACTGTCCCAGAATCTTCCCAGGAGGCGACTTCAGCTGCACACATGTACATGCACCAGGGAAAGGCAGAGAGGCAGAGGGGACCCTGAGGTGGAAACCTAATGAGTGAAAAGGTCTTACATGATCTAAGATACCAGGCCCATTTGCAAAGCCTGGTGAGCTGACTTCATTATTGGCTGCCTCAGGTTATCTGGGTAGACAGTGACAGATCATTTTGTAGGGCCTGAAGGGAGCCAGATCAGTCTGCTTAGAAAAACAAATAAATCCAGGACTGAGGCTGAGTTTAAAAAAGATTTACAAGGCTCACTGGTGCATGTGGCCCTCTCAGAGAGGATTTTGGCTGCTGGCCCTGTATGGTTACTCTGTTTCACAATTGCTGCAATCTGAAAAGTGAATGAATTATTTTCTTCTGATTGCAGGAAGTTTGGTTTTGGTTTTTTTGTGTGTGTGTGTGTGCTTTTTGTTTTGGTTTGGTTTGGTTTGGTTTTTTTTTTGTTTGTTTCTTTGGGTTTTTTTTTTGTGGGGTTTGTTTTGTTTTGTTGGTTTTTTTACTAGCATCTGCACAGTAAACAGAAAACAAACAGCATATAAAAAGAAGAGAAAGGAAGGATCTTTTACAAAAAGATCACATAAAAGAAAGCATAAATCTTTTGATGTCTGACCTTTTAGTTATAGATTTCCAGGGACAGATTGAATAAACAAAACTCATCAAATTGTTGAAAGAGTTATGTCTTTCATTCTCTGTAAAAAAAAAACCAAGGCAACTGCTCTTCTAAGTAAGATAGAAAACACACAAAACCATTATTTTTTTAAAACACAGACGCTAGAAATCTACATAATGTATTAGAAATTAAAATGTATTTCTTCTTTATTAACAAAGCTTTTAATTAATCTTAAGCAATAGTGTTCAGATACAAGTTAGAATTAGTAAAAAATGTAGAATGAAAGGTCTAATTGTGGTAGTTCTCCTTTCACCTATGTGAGATGCAGGAAAATATACCAAACCAAACCCAGGTATTAGTGATGGAACATGTGGGATGATGTGGTGGGCTGCACAGAGTTTAATTTTCTCTTTTGGTGTTAATTTTCTCTTTGGTGTTTTGGTGTTGATTCCTCTTATTTACATGATTCATGAGCTTCAGAGAAACACAGTTTACAGCCAACTCCCATATAGTCCAAATCAGTAGCCAATAGAGACTTAGTAGCTGTCATCCCTCACTAGAATGAACAAAAATAGAGGAAAAAGGTGGGAAAAAATTCTAAGAAAAGAATAACAGCAAGGGTGGCATTGCATATTGGAAGCAATATCCATGCTCCCCCTCCCAACAATTTATAGAATGCTAGTGAGTACCAGTGATATTTTATTCCTTTTTATATAAAGCCATCAGAATGGAAATTTGATTTAGAGTCTAGACTATACATTTAATAACATACAATTCACTGAAAGACAATTAGTGTATCTTTAGCTTGTTTGAATAAAAATTTGAGTCAACATGTTTGATCCCCATGTACTTCTTCAAAATATGACTTTTGGTCCCCATATCAGATGTGCTTTTATAGTCCACAAATGGACAGCTATTACTGTATTCCTGAACAGCTAAGAGTACCAATTAAGTAACTTATACAATTTAGAAATAAAATTTATATGATCTTATATTTTTTCCTGGAGGATTCTGAATATTTAAGAAAAATATATTCCTTTGGAATACTATCATGATGTTAATCTAAGAGGGCAAGAATATTATGAATTCCTTGTAAGAAATTTTTGTGAGACTACCTAGCCCAGTATCCTTTTTCCTAGAGCAATGAAAACTATGCAAATTTGAGAAATTGACTTAATTTGTGATGGATTTCATCAGATAGGGGAAAACAGCCAGCACTGAATGCCTAAGAACAATTGCAATTACATCTAGAATATCATAGTGCTTCCCAGGCAAACCTTACCAGCCTCTTTTGAAAGAAAGATCTCGTCTATCATTACTTCTTCCCACTGGTGAAAGTCATCTCATGACTACATCTACAATTGTTAGTATTTTCCAAGTTTCTTGGTTCTTTCTTTGTCATTGGGCCATAAAACTGCATTGCAGAAGACATCTAATTATATGTCTGATGTAGAAATTTTTGTGAAGTTAC
>VZRH01003879.1:185881-197389 GCA_013397555.1 Urocynchramus pylzowi
AACTGATTGATCTCTCGACGTTATTGGTCACAGAAGAAAAAAAAAATATTCTCAATACTGATTTTAGTTAAGCATTAGAAAATACCTCTTTCCTCAGTCATCAAATTTTAACATTCACCTATGCTCTAATATAATATTTTACAAAGAAAGGGAGTCTGAGTTTGCATATGGTGCTGCTTTTCTCTGTCCACAGGAGAATTTGTTGTAATTAGAAATCATTCTAGAGAGAAACATTTAGTCATGCGGTGTTGTTAACCTGTTTACCCATGACTAACTAATTAAAATCAGTTTTCTAGTGTTAAATTTTCCTTACACCTTTAAAATATGTGTATAATCTTACTGTGTTCTACCTCTTTCTTAATCTTGCCACTGGGTGTACTAGAATCACATGGTTTAGGCACAATTAGAGGGTGACTCAGAGAGGAAGAACATCAATCAGATTCAGAAATTTATAGAGACTCCTTTTTTAATATAGGCATAGAAGTAGATTAATAATCCTCACAATCAGTAGTTTTTTTCATTAGTCTGTACATTTAGAGGCAGGCATAAGCATAATTCTGCTGCTGATACATCTCTAGTTATTACTGGGTTTGCAATTCAATTACCCGAAGAGCCTCAAGTACCATTGATTATTCATGGGATTCTTGGGTTGGGCTGGCTACAAAACTACTCATTAATCCCTTGAGTGCCCCTGGGCAGTCAGTATGCATCTAGCATAGCAAATCTGCCACAGCTGCAGAATAAAACAGGCTTTGGATAGTGGAGTAGCTGGAGTGAGGGCAGGGCTCTAGCCAGGTCACAGACACTGATGGCTGGTACTCTCCAGCATACCAATGCTGTTCAAAACCACGTAGCTGTGGGCCTTCTGAAAACTAGGTACCTGAATGCTACATAGCCAAAACCAGGTGGCTCAGCAGACAGCCACACAATTCTGTGTGACTTATTAAGGAAATGGAGGAAAAAAATTCCTCTCTCTTATGGTTTGCATTTGCTGCACTGAAGAAGTTGTTTGTTCAATCAAACATACATATGTAAGAGGAGAGCTGCCAGTTTGCCACAGTGACAGGATTTGAGTGCTTGAGGTGCTCATCCTCATTCAGCCTTGGAGATCATTAGCACCTGTTTCCTTTGCAGGTGGTCCATGACATTTTAGGAAGTACCAAGACAGTGCCTGAAGAGCAGGACATACTGTTTCTTACTAGCTAGAGCCTTAGGTTCATTTTTGAAGTCACTGAGTAACAGTGAGGATAAAAGAAGCACTATTTTCTTGTGCCCCTGAAGTACCTAGCCTGACGAAGTCTGTAATCTTCATATTCATTGTTCACACATGTTAACTTCACACATTTTATTGCCACAATTAACTATGCTCATTCTTCACTTCACACATTTTATTGCCACAATTAACTATTATGTTGCTGGTTTTGAGGGGTTATCTAGTCAATTCAGCAACATTTTGAAGGTAGTTCCTGTTTAAATTTCTCTTATGTTGCCTAGCACTCATAAATTTACATGTGTCAGACCAGAACAAAGTCTGGGACTGCAGTGATTTCATGTCCAAATCAGATTAACCACAACAGTCAGTGAAAAGTCTGCACTGATAATTACTGCTTCCAAATACAATCACACTGCAGTTGGTTAACATGAAAATAAAAATCTCTGTTCCTTGCTCTTGTGTCTGTTGGTTCTTGTGTCTTGTCTCTTGGTTTTGTTTTATCAGATGTGCATCCAACAGAAGATGGCTTATTTTATGGCTTCAACATGCTTTAAATATTTCTACATATATTGCATTTCCCTGTGTGAGAAGCTAAGCTTTTCCATTATTTTTTTTATGTAAATGACAAAGCCCTTGCAGACCAGTGCAGTCCAGGCTGTGCAGTCCATATGGTCTAGTTTTCTACAGAAAAATGCTGAAGACATACCTGTAGGTCAGTATACCAGTACTGAATTAGGTTGGTAGAAGTACCTAGAGAAGCTTGCACAACTCTAATTTTATGACATTTGACTCAAGGCAACGCTTTCTGTGCATTGCTTCTGAGTGGTTGCATTCACTTGAATCTCCTTCCCAAGTAAGGCAGACATAAAACCAAAACAAATAAAACTAGTGATGGACTCCTGATTTTTCACTGGGCCTTTCTGCACTTATGTTTTTATGTGCACACATATATTTGTGTCCATCTGCATACAGCAGTGTATTTCCATGGTATATACCTAAATGTATAGTGGGAAGAAAGAATGGAAAAAAAAAAAAAAGAGGAAAAAAGATGAAGTTGTGGCATTACAAAACTTTTCTAATCAATACCTTACTGTCATATGTCAATGCTTGTATCTTTCTCTAGGTGGCATGTCCTTGTGGTTTAAGCCCAGCTGGAGATGAAGCACCATGAAACTGCTTTCTCAACTCTTCCTTTCTCCTCTAAATCCCAGTGGAATGGAAATGAGAATAAAAATAACACTTGTAGGTTGAGATACAAACTACTGAATAATTAAAACCAAAGTAAAATACAATAATAACAGTAAAAAATAATACTAATGATAATAAAAAGGGAAAGGAAAAGAGCCCCACATAAGTGATGCACAATACAGTTGGTCAGCACCCACTGACTGATCTCAGAGCCCACTTCACAAACTCAGATCAAGCCTCCCTTCTGGGTACCTACCCCCAGTTTACAAACTGGACATGACATTCTGTGGTTAGGAATATGCCTTCAGTCATTTCAGGTCACCTGTCCTGGCTGTGCTCCTCCCAGTTTCTTTTGCATTCTTCTTCACTGGCAGAGCATGAGAAAAGAAAAAAAATTTCTTTGATTCAGGATAAACATGACTTAGCAAAAACCAAAACATCAGTGTGCTATGAACATTATTCTCATTCTGAATCCAAAACATAGCATTGTAACAGTGATTGAAGAGAAATTAAGTCTATCCCAGTCAAAACCAGTACAGATGCTAAAACTGGGACTAAAATATGCTTAATATATTGGTCTCATGGTACCAGTGTTGCATCCAATTATGAATTGAAGCCATTAGTCAATCTCTTTGAGATCTATATGTAGATCATTATGATAGGATTTTTTTTTTTTTTTTAATGGCTTTGTGTCCTAAATGAAATATGTGACAATTTCTCCCTACTTCATATGGTCCTTGTTGTACATGTTGTCAAAAGATCTTGAGAACTTTTTCTGGTAAAGTTGAAACCAGAAACAAAATAATTGTGAACACTGAGAGAAAGACATCTCAAAAGAACAAACCTCTTTCTTTCTTGCTTGTTTTTTCTTACAGAGATTCCCCTGAGACTTGGAAAAAGTAATTCCTGAACTGGGAAGACTGACCTGTTGCTTTCAAGAAGGGGCAATAGCATTTTGACATCAAGTCATCTAGTGGCTTGTCAGAAAAATGCAACCTGTGTAACACATGGAGAGGAAATGATGTATATTTCAAGGTGAAGAAAGGCACAGGTGGGACTGTATTGGGTGCAGAAAATACTAAGGACATTATATTTCTGGTCAGGCTGCAAAGGTTCATTTCAAGATCAGCAGTGTTCTTCTTATGAGTACTTGGGTATTTGGGAAATGCCTTACAAACAACCTTAAAAATTCTTAAGCACTAAAAGGCAGGGGAAAAAACCCCAACAAAACAAATGAAGCATGTCTTTGCAATTGGGGTGGAAATCTTCTGTTTACTAAGAACTCCATTCTTATTTATCCAGTTGCTAATGTCCAGTGGACCTATTTAGGTGTTTCATGTTATGCCTGTGTATAACTGCCTTGTCTGAGCAGAGCCAAAATGTTGACTGAAGAATCAAGATGTAGGATAGCCCCCCCTGGGTACTTGTGACCTTTAGATGACACTTACGCAATTAAAGCAACATTTGTTTGTCCTGGAAGAGTAAAATCCAGGTATTCAAACAAAAAGAAAAGTGCAAATGCAAAGTGAAAAAATAAAACCTCTCTAGATAGTCATGAGATTATGATAAGTATAGTTAGTGTATTTCAATCTTTGATTTCTAAAGGTCTAATAAGGCTTATTTAGGTAAGGCCGAGATTTATCAATTATGTAAATACAACTGGAAGATGAAATAGGTCTAGTCCATAAGAAGTTGTATTATTGATATTAATTTTTGATTTATAGTTATTCATTAACCAGTTATGACTTTGTAGAGAAGTTATAAAGAACTTTTAGAGCTATTGAAAAGTTGTGAAACAGCAGGTGAGTGCTGCTGAGACTGAAATGTAGCACTGTCTTATAAATGCCTTTGTTGGGAAATTTTCGAAACCCCACGCAGAAACAGCCTCTTACAATCCAATACAGAGGGGATTTATAATTTATTAAGTGGCTTAAGGCAAGTTGAAGTACATTTAGAGATAAAAGAGACTTTGCTTCTTCATGCTTAACTTACAATGGGACCTTCTTAGCTCCTGTACCACACAGGTATGATTTTAATGGTGTACATCTGGCTAAACACCACATTTCTCATATAGGCTAAAAAACAATGACTATGTGTTAGAGATTTCTGAAAAATAATTGAGGATTTGAAAGCACATCACAAGAGAAATAACCTTCAATGCTGACAATTAGTATTGCCAGAACCATCAGGACCTAGCAGGTCAGTCAATCAGACAAAATGGCTGAATCAACTAGTGCTTCAATTCCTCCTTGTCCTGAGCATTGTATTTCTATTACAAGATCTATTTAGTCTTGAGGACCTGATTCAGAGGACTTTGAACATCTCCAAACAGCAGGTTCACTGGACTGGGTATTTCAATTGTCTACCCCAATTTTTACCTGTCAGTTACCAGTATGTAATGTGACAATCTAGGTGTTAATGCTTTGAAATATGACTAGAAATTTGGGTTTGGAAGTATTTACCATCTTCTGGCATAGCTTTTTGTTCAGTTTTTTTGGTGGTTTTGTTTGTTTCTTTGTTTTTAATTTAGAAGAGCTGACTTTCAGTAACTGTTGGACCTTGTTCTCTTACAAGGAACTTAAATTTTAAAATCTCAGACAAGCTGTGGTCAAGTGTTTTATGTGGTATTTCTGCAATTGAATGTGGAAAATGCAATAGAGTGTTGAAAATAATCTGTATGATTAAATACAAAAAAAAGGCCTAGTAGATCTAGCTGACTCTACGATATGTACTATAAATAGTAATTTTAAAGGGAGTTTAGGGGGGCAGAAGCGTGTCTTTCAGCTGGTGTGATTAATGGGGAGGATGGCTCTGCTGCTGAAAAGCTTGTTTTTATGTTTTAGCTCTGCTCTTCCATCTTGATGATTTTTTTGCCTCAGGGTAGCTTCAAAATAATTTGAAGAGAGTTCACTGGTCTCACTGTCAAGTCACTGCTGTAGGCCAGACTGGAAATAACATATCATTGTTTCATTCTTCCATTTTACCCCCTTTCAGAAGCTTAGAAAAGCAGCTCTTTCTTCCTGTTAAAACTTGACTCATCACAGAACTGTGCAGCTAGTTCTTGTTTAATAATGTTTAGCAGATCTGTGAATGTGTAAGAGAGGATACTTTACAGTGAATATGGCATACAGTTACATCTTTCAGCCTCTGCACAGGTTGCTGTCTTTGAGAGTCAAGGTGGAGAAGGGTTCCACTCTTTTAATTCCATGGTTTGCATCCAACCCTTGAAAGACACAAAACACCGACATCATGTGTTTGGGAGTGAAAATGTTGGGCATTTCATTCCCAATGGGAGGGAATGCTGGGAAGTCTTGTCTGGAAGCACACATCTCAAAAGGCAAAATCCCTCATCAATCACTCCAGCAAAATTACATTGTCATTAGAAAACAGATGTGAGAACATCTAAAGCAAGGAAACTTTGATTATTCCTGTGTGTTACTGTCTACCAAAATGTGTTTGAGTTAACTTTCCTTTGACTATATGTAAAAGAATAAAGAAAATTAATAGTGCTCAGGACCAATTTTTCAAATATCATTCATACAATTTTAACAGTACAATTGCAATCCCTCCCTTGGTGTGTTGTATTATGCAGCATTATCTAGTGTTTGCACCAAGGTCAGCAGCTTTACTTAAACTGCACTGTCAGCCCTTTTACCTGGAAATAAAATATTGATATTTTGTCCTTCCTTTTTTTCACTTTTTTAAATTTTTTTTTTAATCTATCAAATATTAGAAAACACAGAAGAATTTATTTTGAATAGCTGAAAATCCAGAAAACTAACATAGAGCTGCTGTCAAATAGCTGTAGCAACAAAGGGAAGTTTCATTTAGGGTGATTTATCAGGCAAGAAATACCAAGTTGCATTAAAGCTGACCTAGGAATGAATTTCTGTAACTCAGGGTGTCTTTCTGGAGTTTTGCCTCCCAGACTATTTCCAGGAGCAAGGGTAAACATCTGCTGCATGGTGGATTGTGAGATACTAGGGCAACTCCTGAGATGTTGTGGGCAAACTCTTCCTTCTCACATAAAAACTGAACTATTGCTGCTTTAAATTCTGGAATTATTTATGCAGGAGAGGTTAGTGAATGACTAGCAAATTGTAGGCCACATAAAGTCCTGTAGCTTGACATTTGGGTATGTGAATGTAGAAACTGATTGTTTTATTTCAATATAAATAGCAGAGGCAGCCAGTGTTATCACACAGATTTGATTGGTGTGGTGTGAAAGATAAGGTCATCCCTGACAGTGTGGGGACAGCAAAACGCTGAGTGCTAGAGGTGTAGCAAAGCACTGCTGTGATAATCCATGGAACTTATCATTGCCTGAAATTGTTCTGGGAAATACTGAGATTATGTACATGGGCATACATAGGCATGAGGTTACATGGGCAAAACAGATTTTATACACAGCACAGCCCACTGGCTAAGAACAACTCTTCAAAATGGTTTATATTCTGTACCTGAGCCTAACCCTAAGGACCAGACAGTAATAGAACTGAATTGAAAAGGATTTTTATCCTGATACCTGAAAGTGAGTCTCCTTGAAAGGGACAGAGCAGCACAACATACTGCTGCTCCTATTCATGCTGCTGTCCAGGGATGGGAGAGGAAACCTCTCTGTTCCCAGGGGCTCAGTGATATTGGGCCACCTGATGCATTTTTGAGCCGGATAGTTTTGACACAACATTCAGTGGAGCACAGAAGATTAACTTTCTGAAAATGAAAGACAGAAGAAGAGGAACTGCTTATCAAATATGCACATTTCAGATGGAACTTCACACTCCGTGAAAAGATTTTAGATTGCTGTAAGCTCTCTGGAGTACTCCTGACAATGTGTTATCAGGTCATGTTTGCATGACAGTGGCAGGCCATGCAGGAAACATTAAGCCACGTGACTCCTGAGATGGAATCAATCAAGAGAACAGTACAGATACTGAAAACTGGTTTCACCTTCATAAGGTCTGGTTATCTGTGCATCAGATATGAGGTTTGTCAGCCCCATTTCAGTCTGACCAAGTTCAGTGCTGCATTGAATTTTAATGAACTGATATTGTATTATGTATGAAAGATGACACCGAGATGATTTCATGAAAACCAAGTCCCCATGAAATATGAACTATTACTGAAGACTTCACCCCTCACTTAACTCACATAAAATGTCCATTTAAAAAGCCTTTGTCTTGTTAAGCTTTACAAGTTTGTGTAAGGCTTTCCACTATCCTTAAGCAATGTTAGAATTGCAAATGAGGGACTGACACCAACAGTTCAGAGTTTTTATGATACTACAGTAACAAGACCATGCTAAACACAGAGAATTAATATTCCCAGAACTCTTCTTACTGTCACACAATTATTAGCTCATAGATATTGAATACATTCAGGAAACATGAGCAGACCCCAAGGAGAGGTGACTGTCCCTGCTGTGAACAGTGAAATCATTTTCACAGAATCACAGAAAGGGTAAGGTTGGAGGGACCACTGGAGGTCATCTAGTCCATCAAACAGAGTCTCTAGGGCATGTCACTCAAGGCTGAGACATGTCCAGACAGCTTTTGAATATCTCTATAGTGTTCCTTACTGAAGAGTAACTGAGAACAGACACACACATACTATGCCACTAGCTTTCAGTCAAAGTTTTACTCTCAGATTTGCTTAAAAGCTGAGAAAAGAGTCAGAAATCAAATTAGAGGATTGTTAATTTTGTGCACTCTGCTAGCAAAAGTAAATTGCATAGCACTGCATTTTTTTAAAGGCTGATATTCCAAAGATGCAATGGGCTTTGGGGACAACACCAGAATAACTGTGGATGTACTCGTCAAGGTTTTGAGTAGGTGGTTTTTAAGCTCTTAGATAAACAGTTAGGAAAATTTTATCTAGTGAAATAATTTTTCTGACCATACTCATATTTCAGTTGTTGTTTCAAATGTATTTATTCTTGAGCTCATTTTCACAAAGACTGCTTTAATGGCTTTATTTATAGCAGTCATTAGGTAGAAGACGGTTTGATACATCCATCTGTTTTAGGATACTAAACTTCATTTCAGTGCCCATCCTATTGTGTGACAGTTATCCTTCCCATTAAAAAGAAATGTCAGCCGCTTATGAATGTGATGGATGACTGAACAATTACTCCTACATTTCACTCTCCCATATAAGTGCAAAGTTTATAAGCTCTTTCACTTTCTTATGCCGTTTGTTGAAAATAAGAACCTACAAAAAGAAGGAACAGGTAATTTAAAATACTTGAGAGATTTGAACGTAAAAAGAGAAACAGACATTTCAAAAACTGTTGTGTACTCTTTAATACCTGCTTATGAAATTTTGGGTTTAATTTTGAAGTCTGTTTTTCCTAATTTACTTCTAACTTTGAATAATCTTCTTGTTTAAATATTTTTTCCTGGTTTTGTGGGGATTTCTTATTTTTTTGTTTGTTTAGGGTTTTTTTTTTTTGGGGGGAGGGGGATGTTTGCAGCTATTACATTGTACAGAAACACTGTGAGAAATTCACTGTACAATTCTTCTTTAAAGCCATGTTCCTTCATGTTCTGCCACATGCCAAACATTGAATTTTATCACCATAGCCAGCTTGTTAATTTTTGATGGTTAAAGAAGTATTGTCTATTGAATATCCTTTAAACTATCCTTTTACTCTCTGAAAAGGTGTTTGAAACCTGAAACATGCATCACATATTTTAAATGTGCAAAAATTATAAAGCAAATTTGGGGCAAACCATTATATCTATACATATATACCTATCTTTCCAGTGTTGCAGTGATTGATGACTCAAATAACCTTTTTCCTTTTTGTCTTGTTGACATGTATCATTTTGCATGCTGAAAAGGTTGTCTTTGATCAAAAGTTTAAAAAGTTATATGTGATTCTGAGTCCAAGAAGGCCTTCACTTTGAAATAATGTTTTAAAATCCTTCATTCCATGTTCTCTAAATGTGTTTTTGCAATTAAAAAAAATGCTGCATTTGAATGTAAATTTAAAATGGCCTTGAGAGGTGAAAACAATTTAAATAGTTCCCCTCCAACTGTATTTTCCTGTATGTGAGCTTATAATTACATTGTACAGTGGTTAACAAAATAGATCCACATAAAAAAAACCCCCAACCCCTCACAAATTGATAAAGTAACCTCTTAACTGCCCCCCCAAGAAAAATCCAAACACCAAAACAAATGACAAAAAAAAACCCCCACCAGCAAAACAAACCAACTTAACAAATTAGAAGAAACAGGATTAGCCTGTGGGAGGACAGGAACATCTTTCTGCATCTTGGAACTACAGCTCAAGTTAATGCTAGCTAGTAGCATTGTAATTAAGGCAGAGTGATGAATTTATTGAGTTAATTGCAGGAAGTCTGCATGTTGTGTTTGATGCAGCTGCACTTTGAATTTAAAATATATGTTTGTCATGATGCTCCTGACAGAAAAAAAATGCAATCAACTTCTTTTTCTTTTGCCTTTAATCACATGACTCATAATGCAAGGCTTATTGAGGATTTTTATCATGAAGAAGAGCTTTGAATCAACATAACCTTATTTAATGTCTAAGGAAGGATTACATAAACCATGTTATGATTTTTTTCCCTAAAGTACCAAATGCATATTTTTTTATTTCAATAACAGCCATCAATATGAAGTTTAAAGAATATTTCCCCTTTTATTAGTATTTTTTTCCTTTAATTTCTTTTAAAGCCTCTTATGTACTGTAACAATATAAAGCCTGTCAATTAGCCCCACTGCCCTAATTAACCCAAAAGGATATATACTATATGTGGGAAAAAGAAAAGTGCTTGAAAGACTATTTTTTTAAATGAAAAAACACTGTGAAAATTAAATGCTAACATTCTCAGTGACATTAGTAAATAGGATTGGTTTCAGGAACTTTCCTCCTCTACTCAGAACTATTTCCTATTAAGTGGAAGAGAGGATTTAATTTGTTTATTTCTTCTTCAGAAATCTAAACACTGTAGACCACATAGGCCATCACCAATGTAAAAGTGCAGAATAACATGAGCCATAGAATCACAAAATGGTTTGGGTTAGTAGGGGCCTTAGTCTAACCCTACTGCTGTGACCAGGGACATCTTTCAGAAGGTCAGGGTGTTCAAAACCTTATCCAACCTGACTATGAACACTTTGAATTACAGGGCTTCCACAACTTCTCTCAGCAAGCTTTTTCAGTCTAACCTCTTCCTGGCTAAATCTAATGTCTAAATCCTGTCTAAATCTACTGCTACCCTTTCTCCTACCACTACAGGTCCTGGTAAGAGTCTGGCTTTGTCTTTTCCGTGGGCCCCCTTATAATATATTGAAAAGGTGCAATGTGGTCTTCACAGAAACCACAGAGCACTTCCACTCCTCAAGTCTGTCTAGGTCCCTCTGGATAGTGTCCCTTCCCTCAAGTGAATCCACTGCACCACTCAGCTCAGCCTCTTCTGCATACAGTCAATCCCACTCACTACATCATCTATGAAGATCTGAAATACTACTGGATCCTTGAGGAACACTGCTCCTTTTTGGTTGCCACCAAAGAGAGTTTGAGGAACTCTTTAGACATGGTCATCCAGACAGTTTTTTATCTATCTAACAGTCAATCTGTTAAACACACATGTCTGCAGTTCAGAAGTAAAAATGTTGTGAAGACCACAAATTAATTTAGAACATGAATAAATTTGCCATTTGTCATGGGCTGACCCTGGCCCAATGCCAGTGCCCCCATGAAAGTATATTTCCCAGAATGGCTACTGAGATGTGAGATGTGACCCAAAATACAGCAAAGCAGGCTCCATCATCTCAGGGGTAAAGGAATACAACTTTATTACATCTACTACAAACACAAAAGGAAAATAACCATACCCACACAATAGCCACAATGGAAGTCTTCAAACCACTCCTTCCCCCCCGCCCCCTGCCCTTTCCTCCATCACACCATGAGTCAAGGCTTTGCCTTCCCAATCCAGCTACCACCCCTCGAACTAAATTCTCTGTCCAGTACCACCCCTCACACACACAACTCCCAGTTCACCAGGAGAGAGGAGTCTCCCTCTTGCACCACAGGCCTCCCCAGGAAGCACGGTCGAACCCTCCTGTGCTTCCAT
>VZRH01003879.1:197861-370361 GCA_013397555.1 Urocynchramus pylzowi
TTCTCCTCCTCAGCCCGAGGTGCCAGCACAGATATCACACTTGGAGCTGGCACAGACTGTCTCCGTTCCTCTCTCTGGGGGGGGGGCTGCCCAAAGCACCCCAGGGTCCCTCAGGGCTCCGGCCTGGCCTGCCCAAAGCACCCCAGGGTCCCTCAGGGCTCCGGCCTGGCCTGCCCAAAGCACCCCAGGGTCCCTCAGGGCTCCGGCCTGGCCTGCCTCACCCCCGGCCGGCCGCAGGGCTCATCCCCTCCCCACCCAGACACAGCTGGGCAGAGGAGGTCAGGTCTAATCCCCCGCTGGACCCAAAGAGGAAGTTCCCCTGGGAATGCTCTGCTTTTAACCCCTGTGTGTTTTCAGAGGTGTATCCAGGTCTCTAGTGGCCACACCAGGTGCCAGTATTCACCTCTGGCCACTGATTGGTTTGACCACTACTTTCTCAAAAACTTCCTTCCTGGTCAAATCACCACAGCATTCTACATTTTTGTAGGAGTATTTATTAGAGCACCCCCATTAAGAGCTTCTGGTAAAAAAATAACTTTTTTCTTAAGTGATTTTGCAGTATGGAGAGTCAGTTACAGTGTCATAAAAATTGCCTGTAATAGTGGAAGGTTAACATCTTTAACATTATCTCTTTCTTCTCTAGGACCCAAATATGCAATCTTAAGTATGATGTCAAATCAGGGTTAAATTCTAAACTATTTGTATTGTTGGAAAGTGTGATTTAGTGTTGTTGATTATTCAGATTCTGAAAAAGGAAATGCATACACTCAAGTCTGCCAACCACACTTGGAAAGCTATCATATGGAATTAGATGGAAGCAAGGGCAATTTGGGTAAGCAAGGACAGTGTGTTTTGGCTTTCAGTATTTGAATTTTCAGTCCTTTCTAGTGTGTTGGGTTTCTTTTGCTTCTTGAACCATGTGGTGTTTTCAGGGAATAGTGTGCTTTGTAACTACATGCAACTTTTTACTATTTCAGCTACATTTCATTGGCTAGTACTAGATGAATCTATCTTATTGCAGTTTCCATGTCTTAAAAGAAGACTGATTCATTAATTTTGGTAGTACACTAATTGTGGTAGTACAGGGAATAAACTTTCTATGTTCTATTTGGTTGGTTTTCCTTTTTTCTTTTTCCAAACACAGAAGTTAACTTTTTAAAACTTTTTCTATTCTTAATAGCTTTCAAAATCTACTTCTTTTTAAAAGACAAATAATGTTGTTAACTCTCAGGAGACTACAAGCATAAGACATTTTTTTTCCAAAATAAGCCATTGTCTTTTTCTCATTACTTGCTCTTGGCTTACACCATAAAATAGTGTTGTTGATCTAACTCCCTGGCAATCTGACTTTGTTTGTGTGTGTGGGGCCAAGTTAACTATGCTTTTACTTCATAAACTTCAAAGGAGTCCCACCAGGCATGAATCTGATGCATGTCTTCTCTTTCCAAGGCACTGAATTAATTTACTCAACAGGAAAAGCATTCATAAAGGAATAGAGACTTATTATGTAATTTCCAACAAAAGAGTAGATATTGATTTCCTAGTGCACTATAAAAGTGCACTTTTCATTCTGTATCAATTTAACATTTATACAGTGTTTCTACAGCAAAAGGTCCAGTTAGGATGAATCAAGTTGAATTATTTGTATGGGATAAGAGAATGATTGAAATATTGTATTATTGTAAAACTATGGAAATTATGCAGCTTCTTGTAATAACTTAAGTACTTGCAGTAGTTAAACTTCCTTTAATATCTGTAATATAAAGTTGAAATTCTGGAAAGATTGGTTAAATACACTAAAGTTTCTTAAAATAAAAAAATCTGCTAGAGGCCCCTTCTGTTGTGTTGCCATGTAAGGATTTGAATTTCCCAAAAGTAGGGAATAAATTCACAGAAAGTTGATGGAGAAAGACAGAAGGCAACGGAAATGTTCCTGGAAAGAAAATTACTGCAGTTAGGAAATGTTGGAAACAACAGACTCTTGTGGTCTTAGCTGAAACAATTTGGCAGCCTTGGAAGAAAAATTGTTCACAGCTTATTGAGCTGAGGTGAATTGTTTTCTTTGCTAGAGGAAAAAGAAGTTGTAAAGCAGACAGGTAAGAATGAATGGAAAGTGTGTGATGCTATTAAGAGCTTGCATACAGGCTGGGAGGCAGAATATGCGCATCTTAAAAATCTGAAAAATTGTCTCTTCAAAATAGTCAAGCTATCTCCACAATATCCAAGTATCTCCACAATATCCAATATCTCCAGAATATGTTTTGGGCCCAGTTATCTATCTGGAATGGCACTGTGGTTAGATAAAGGGTAATTATGAACTTGTATTTTTAACATCTTGACTGATTCAAGGCAATGAATTCTTCATCCTGTCCAAGGACAGATGACACTTTCCTCCTTGGTCTAATGTAAATTGTCTGTCAAATATTATTATTCCACCATTACTCACTAACATTTAGTAGATTTACCTCATTAGAAGGGAAACTTAAGGGTGTCATGCAGCTTCTAACAGAAGAAACCTGGTGGGTGGGAATGAATAGTGTAAAGCAAAACTGCAATTTAAGTGAGCCAAAAATAAATATATCTGTGTTTCTTTAATGGTGAAGAGGATAGTTTAAAAATCCCTTTGATGCCTTTGACTCCCTTTAACATCTTCACAGATTTTTTTCACAAAAGAACAGTTTGTCCTTGGATAAAATTTGCCAAGAAAGCAGTTGCTAAAGTGGCTAAGCTAGGTCCTGCCCTAGGAATACAGTCTGCAATGAGTTGCCTCACTACAGGGGAACTGCAAAGAAGAAATTGCAGCCCAGTGACCCGTCTCTCCCTCCTCTCACTGGTAACAGGGGTATGTAATGGGGAGCTGAGGCAGCAATACTTTGCTCTCTGATGCTCTGTGTGTCTTCTGTCCTAGGAAGGAGGAAACAGAGGCTTCAGGTTGCTCCCCAGCAGGTTGCTCCCCAGCATAATCACATTTTATGAGTTTACAGACAAGTACACACAGACTCCTTCTCACTATTTACAGCACGCATCACAGCCTCTGCTGTCAATGTCAAAAGGAGAGAAGCTTTAATTTACAGGGGAGTACAAGAGGTCAAATATCTTTCATATTATACATAGTCCTAGTTCTCCTCTGATTCAGAGGGGAATGTGACCACTGGACTTCAAATTCTGAATTATTTATTGGGGGAAAATATGGATACCCAGACCCATCTCTTTACAGGCAACTTGAGTTGTTACAGTCAGAGATATCAGAGTTGGGTTTACAGTTCACCCAGTTAAGAGATATCCTTGTATATAATCTGACCCCAAATTCATGTGTAATGGAGGTACTGCACCTGCTATGTTTAACACATAAGGAAGATGAGACAATTTAGATATCAATTATTGCTTCCCATATTTTTGGCGAGCAAAGTATTTAAAAAAATAAACTACTTATTTACGAAGAAAAAACATTAGAAATGTTTGTAATGCATTTAAATATAATAACAGAGTTTTTTTCTGAGTGCTTGTTTTGCTTCCCATACTTCTAAAACTTTTATTTTTCCTTCCTGCCCATCATCTTTCAGAGGCAGATCTCTGACTTTATACATTCACTGGCAGCTTTGCTAACTATGTCCGTGCATTCCTTTACACCTTGCAAGACTGTAAATGTATTCCAATGCCAGGCTGTCAGAGGAAGCTGTGGATGTGGGATACTGCAAATCAGAGGTGTGGTAAGAGAGACAAGTGTGTGCAGCAGATAACTGTACTTGATTAGCTAGATTTAAATAGTGTTGGAAGAATTTGCCAGGTGAAAATAAAAATTGTCAGTTCAGTTTAATTTCATGGTGAATCAAACAAGGAAATTAGATTCTGCTACTCTACTAGTTTGACATCTCCGGCAAGTGACAATTAGAGATGATGAGAGAACTTATATTTATTTCAAAACTCTTGATTTATTTTTTTTTCTGATGGGCATGTAACTTTTATTTACCTTTGCTCAGAAATATAAGTTATTATTATTTGATTGACAAGTTGTGGATTTCAGGAATTCATTATTATATTAAGTTCATTTTGATGGAGTACTGCAGTTAAATTTAGAGATAACTTGAAGTCTGCATTTTATTGAAATAATTTCTTGGGATGAGGCATATCAGCCACAAGTACTCTACAAGGAATAAAAGTGGTAATGCCTCAAACAAGGAAATATTACAGTTTAATGAAGTATGGATGAAGGAAATGTGAAAGAAATTCCTTTTGCTATACTTGGCCACTCAGTTCAATCCTGATTTTCTTCATTACCCTTGGAAAACAAGATTAAATAACAAATCAAAACACAAACACATTCTTTAAAAGCCCTCCCAAAGCCCAAATTCTAATTAAATGAACTTCACAGTTAAATTAAGGTTCAAAGAGCATGAAAAATCAGGCATAACTGAAGCATGAAATGATTGTATATGAGGTTGTATTCACTTCCCAGCCTGTGCAGTGGAGTTTGTATCCAGGAAGGCTTAGATTTACAAGCAACACAGAAATAGCATGAGGAAATTATTTCCCACCTTATTTTGCTACTTTGGATAGAAATGCATTGTTGTTTGGCAGCTGCAAGGAAATCATCAAACAAACAGAAAAATGGAGAAAAAGAATCATTATGATACATTCTAAAGGAAAAACACTTCTCAGATCCTGCAGTAAGTTGCCTTATATTGTAATATGCTGTGAAGAAAAGGTATGTATTCTTGCTCAGTTCACCATCTGTTAAAAGTAGAAAATATTTCTTTTATTTCCTCCTTTACCTTGTCTCTAGCTCTTTTAAGATTTTGCGGGCAGTATAGCGTCTTTACCTACCACTAATTGGGAATCAAATATTATCAGTCTTAAGTAACCTGGGAGGTTTCCTTTGGTCCCCATTGTTCTCTTTGTCAGAAGGTAGTCTCAAACTGATAGTTTTTATTTGTAGTTAGTTTTAGCTTGTTATACACAATTGCTCAAATACTCATGTGGCCTTGTTGTGCTGTGTGATTCTTTCATAGTTCATTTGTTTGTAGATAAAAGGAGACATGCATGATTTCTGTCATATGAACCATCTCCTATTGCTTTCATTCTCACTCTCAAATGCAAATTCTTTAATAGGAAGCTTCATGATGGTTCTTAAACTGGCATCTGTCATGTCCTGCATAACTGATGTCTGGAAGGGAACTCTTCAGGATAAACATCCCTGGATGATGTGTTGTGTTTTGTTTTTCCTTAAGGATTTCCTTTAAAAATATCTTGAAAGTGGAATTTGATTTTGAAAGTATAAGACAGAAAAAAAAAAACCAAAACCCACTTTTTATTTAACTGCTCTGTAATATTTTGCACAACTATCTGGAGGGTGCCTGCAGGGAAGATAGAGAGGGACTTCTCATCAGGAGCTGTAGTGACAGGACAAGGAGTAATGGGTACAAATTGAAAGGGGAAATTTAGGTTAGATAATAGGAAAAAATTCTTAACTGTGAGGGAGATGAGACACAGAGTGTCCAAGGAGGTTGTGTCCCAGCCCTGGCCATGTCCAAGGCCAGGCTGGATAAAGCCTTCAGTAACCTGGTCTAGTGGAAGGTGCGCCTGCCCACAGTAGGGGAAGCTGAGGCTAGATGATCTTTAAGGTCCATTCCAGCCCCTTAACATTCTACAGTTCCTTGACTCTGTAAAGCCCCCTTGGAGGTCCAACAAAATAAAAACACAGGTTGTCTTTTCTTTCACATCCACTACAGAACTTTGTGCATCCTGTATGTCTGATATTACCAGTTTTTCACAGCTCTTCACTGTGGGATACCCTAGTGTTTGTGTTAGCAAAGCAAGCTATACCTACTTTGGCTGACTTCTTGCAGGGTTTGCTTTAAACTTTCCCAGCTGCTTTTTTTTTTTTTTTTTTTTTTTTTTTTTTTTTTTTTTTTTTTTTTTTTTTTTTTTTTTTTTTTTTTTTTTTTTTTTTTTTAATAGTTAGGGTTTAGGAAACAGTGTGGACAAGATTCAAAGAAAATTTGGGAAAAGTTTGTTATATCCTCAGAAAGACTTGCAGAGTGTGGAGTGTTTCAATCTGCACTACATGTGGTTTGACAAGTAAAGGAAAGAGAAGGCATTAGGAAAGCATATCTTTATAAAGCATATCATCACAGTGAAAAAGTGAGACTATAAGTTCTGTTTCAGAAGAGTGCATGTACATGAGTACATGGATGTGAATTGTTGAGATGTTCCTGAGTTGGGGATCTGCTTGCAAAAATGTGGTTTGTTTGTTGAAACTACTCTCATTCATAATAGCTTTAGAAATTAAACCAAACGAAGATACTACAGTAAAAGATTGGCTAATACACTGCATTTTTTGGCTTTTTTTTAAGCTTTTAATCGGAAAACATACAGTTTTGACAATAATGCCCTTCTCCCAGTTAGGCATAATTGGTCCTGGAAATAAGATTTCTGAAGAAATACAGTTTATGACAATATTGTTAGCTTTTTATATCAAAATCAAGTAAGCATTTAAGTGGCTCCAATCTTTACCCAGAAACCAGTTTTTTAGATTTTTTATAGATTTTGTTTTTTCCTTCTATTACAGTGAGCTTTTAAAATCACACATAAACTTGTGAAATCCTCATAGAATTTTGTGGCTTCTGACTGAAGCCAGGGCTTAAAGCTGAAATAATAAAGTCCATATAAGAAGTTGTTTTTTCCTTGTAATTAAGATTCAGCTAAAATCAGAACACAATGAATTTCAAAATGAATTCAAAATTAATTTTATCATTTTATTTCAGATGAAAAATATGATTTTGAAGCTATTGTCCCTGTTGCTACCACACAATCTAGATTTCTTGCAGGGGAAAGCTAAACTGACAGCTCAACTCCATGTGCTCACCTAATGTGGATGCAAAGCCCAAGCTATCACTTCTTCCTGAGACAGCCTCCAGCTGTGTGTTTTGTGAAGACATCCAGTACAGAGTAACAAACTAAATTTTTTCCAGAATAAATCCCTGAACGACTTGCAACAGACACAGTGCCCTCAATATCAACTGCTTTGATATTATGATTGCAACTAGTCATCCAAATTACTTAATAAATTAAACATGGCTGATTATAGTAACTGAGATACATTTTGTATACTCTATTAAAATGCTAAAAAACCTCTAATGCAATAGTTAAAAGCCAGAGGTATCCTTGATGTCCATGTCCATCTCTGGATGTCTGATACAAGACAGCAAATACCTGCAATTAAATCTTTGCTGTAATAACTTTTACAATTTAGTTTTAATGTGTCATTCCTACCCAACAAAAGCCTGTTTTCAAAACTGCTTTACATATTGTTTAAGACAGTTGCAATTAAATTTCACTGGGCTTCAAAGAAAGCTCAGAAGATATTCTTTTATATGTAATGAAAGTCTTGCAGCAGAGTTAAGTATGAATACTAGACTAGGCATCTGCCTAGAATTAGGTAGCATGAAAATAATATGTCAGGATTGACAGCATATTGTATGCTATGTTTTTATAAAACCTGAAATTGCTGGGTGTGAAACTGCTTTATACTCAGTTCATTACACAGTTTAAAGCCAAAAAGTTTTAACAGTAAAAAAAAAATTATTCATTGAGCCTGACATGGCTTGTTGAAAGTGTGTTTTTGTCAAGTTGCTCAAGAACTCAAGAGCTGCCTGGGATTCCATCAGGGTGAAAGACTGAGGTCTTGAAACAAATCCTCTGGCTTTCAAGCAGGACCTGCTCCTCTGGGAACAGGGAAGAAGAGCAGACCTGGTGAACCAGGACAGTAGCACTCCTGAACGAGCTGCTGGGTAGATGTGCAGTATTGGCACCTCCAGTTGCTTCTCACTAAACCTGCCCTGAAATCTGTCCGTACAGATCCTGCCACAGCGAAGGAAGTTGGGTGTCTGCACCACCTGAGCAGCCCAGTGGAGTTCACATGAAAACCTTCAGTATTCCTCAGTGGAATTTTGCCATTACATATGTTTCAAAAACTTAGGGTTAGATTAAATAACCCAGTATTTCTTCTTGCACAGAATATAATTTTATTTCAGTGAAATTCACATTTAAAACAATTTAAAAGTACTGAATTTCTTCAGAGACGAAAAAAAAAAATGGAAAATTTGCTTTTTCACTAGTTCAAGGATTAATCTAAAAAATAAAAAAGAGAGAGTTATATAGATACAAGTGTGTATATAGCCATATTCTGGCACTTCATGGGATATTAACAACCAAAGCAAAAAAAGATGCAAAGACTTAGATGTAATTTGTGGATGTTGGATGGTTTCATTGACAAATATAAGAACAAATGCAAGAGCAAGGTTAGTGGTGGAAGGGACTTAGGAAGCAAAAGCAGGAATAAAGAGTCACAGGACAGCCATATAGCCCTGCAGAAAGGCAGAGATGGAACACTGGGAGTTAGGGAGTTAGGGGAAGTATTCCTAATGATGAAAGCAGAAATTTCTCTTATATCTCTGGTTTTAGGGAAATGTAGTTATTTACATTATTAGTCTGTCAATTTTATTGTCTAATGGCAACTATTAGCCAAAAAATTTAACTCAGGTTAAAAACAAATTTCCTCACTAACTTTTAGAACTTTTTAAAACTTGACTGTCAGTAAGCAAACAGTACAAAATTTTCTTCATAGAAATAGGCTTATATATTCAATGGATTTCCAATAAACATATGTGCAACAGGTCAGAGAGATCAGCGATATTTTTAGAATCACTTGCTTGTCCCTTTTGACTAAATTCTCGAATATATGTGTTCAATATCTATTATACTCTTAAGCTTGTACAATTGATTTAAATGAGTGACAAAATTTCAGGGTTAGTTGTCTCTAATAATTATATTTAAGCATACTAAATATCGCATGTCCCTGAAATTTAGAGAAACTTGCAAACTCATTCTAAGGCACTTCTTATATCAAAATTCAATTGTGTTGATTAAAAAACTCACTAAGCCACTTTCACTCTTTTCCACTTTAAAAGTGAAGTATAATATTGATTAGAAACTTGACAGAAGAATAGATTAGTGCAAACAACTTAAAGGAGTATAGAATCTCCACTTTCCCATGTCTTTTATTTTACTGAGAAGGCTAATTGATGTTCAGTTATAAAAGTTGAATTGTATAAAAAAAGTGAACACTTAGTGGTGGACTATTTTTTGAGAAGTCTAATAAAGAACCTGCTGGCTCTGTTCTTCAAAAAAAAGCAACTTCCTTTCCTCCCCCAAATCCAACTCCACTAAATGTGGTCTGAATTACACACAAATGTGCCTCACTGTACACATGCATTACCATTAACGTTAAAGGAGGTGTGTGTAGTTCAATGCTCCTGAGACAGAACATCTTCTGTACATATTCTAGAGAGGTGTCTTCAAAATATTAATTTGAAAATAAATATAGATGGGAAATATGTGAAACTTATTCTAGCCTTATTAATGTAACACTGCAGTTACACTCTGATTTTTAGGGCATTGTTATTTAAATACATTTTTTGGTGTAGTTGAAGAGGATTTGGCCCATGATTTTTATATTTAAATATATCTGCTTTAATAATTTTGGTATAATAAGTACTTGTGTATTTGTGTGAGAATACAACTGCCACTGTCAGTATTTAGGCATGATTGCAAATATCATTGCAATGCATTGCAGATAGCATAAAGCAATCATCCAAAATATTAATTATCTATTTGAAAACTATCTATCTCAGCTGTAACATAGTGATGTGGTTCATTAACTGCATATACACTCTCCTCAGAGTACTAATGGCTACATGCAGATATTTCAAACGACTTCATAAACACATGAGCACAGACTGTTAAGCAGTGATTAATTTCTGCAAAACCATGTGATGTCCCATAATTCTTTAATGGTGCCAAAGTGATGTATAGCATGAGCACATTCATTGGCTGATTCAGCAACATGCCCATGAGTATGGGTGTCAGGGTTGTACCTCTGTGGGGAGCCCTGCAGGGATTTAAATCACCTTGAAAAACAGACTTGCACACGAGACTGCTCTATTGGAATGAGAATGGTTATTTTCTCTTAAAGGTATAACCACTCTTGTAATTTGCAGATGGAGGAAGTACAAAGACGTGGCTGCCCTTCACACATGGTTGTGATGGCTCATTGGGTCATCTCACAAATTCACTTCATACAGACCTATTCAGACTACCAGAGATAGCAACCAGATTAAAAGAAGAATAAATTATTGCAGGAGAAAGCAGGGAAGATTTAAGACATTTGTGGCCTTCCTCTGTAACATCTTCCTTAAATGTTACTCTTGATCGGGGTAACTTTTATGGTTATCCAATTTACAATTTCAGAAATTAATATCTAATTTAAACATCATCTTTTATTTGAGCTTCTCAAGGGTGCTGTGTGCACATAGGAGCAGAATAAGTATCACCAAGTTTTCTTGAGACCAGAGCCTCATCCATCAGGAGAGAGATTTAGAAAATCATCAATTTTGTGTATGCCTCTGCATGGTTTTCTGCAAAGTGCTCTGTTATTTCTTTTTCTAAGTACAATCACACAGATATATATCTTGTGGTTATCTGGATTGAGTTTCTATATTGTATATCACATATCTTCCTCATAAAAAGCTCCTCCTGAAGATCCACTAAGATAAATGGTAAGACTTCTTCATACTTGAATTGGTCAATGAATTCTTTTTGGAAGGAAAATGCTGTTTGTATTTCAACAGTCTTTGAGGTAATGGAAACCATTGTATTCCTAGTCAGCAGCAGTCTCCAAGTCTATTTCTTCAGCTGATCCTTGCCAGATGTATTTAGTGTAGGAACAAGTTTACTGGTTCAAACAAATCTTCCTTACATCTTTTTAATAAAAAAGGTATTTTCTATCAATACCTTTGTATTTTCTTACTCATGGCAACAGACCAGATGTCAGGTAACTTGTGGAATGTGTGTCCTGTGATCATGACAAAAGCATGCTACTTCTAGAGAAATGATTTGGGTTTTGGGCTAAGTTTTATGTATTAACACTTATTGTCTAAAAATGTGCTTTTTTTTTTCTAGCTATGCTTTTAAATTTTTTTGTTGTTTCTTTTGTGGTTTGGGGTTTTTTTTTGTTTTTGTTTGGGGTTTTTTGTCTGCTTTTTTTTGTTTGTTTGTTTGGTTGGTTGGTTTGTTTTGTTTTGTTTAATTTTTGGTTTGGTTTGGTTTTATTTTTGGGGTTTGAATTTTAGTTTTTCATTTTTTGGTTTTGCTTTTTACCCTTTCTGGGCTAAATAGATTAAAACAAAAAATAAAGGGAATACTAAGCAAAAATCATATAAACTAAAAATAAATAAAGTGAAAATACTTCAAAGTAATAATGTCACTCACAAATACTTTTGAAAAATAGAGCATTATTTTCTTTCAGATGTTCTGCAAGATGTACACAGCATCAGCTTCCATAATTTTTACTTCTATCTCCTTTGAATGATGAGCTGACATTATAAAGGAGTGAGAAATATAGAATGAGTTTTTGTGAGTCATAATCACAGTACAATGTTATTTATCAATTTATTTGTTTAATTAAAAGCAATTTCAGAGCCTAAACAAAGAAAGTTCAGTGTTTTTAACTCTACTTCATATTTCATAGAAAGGAGAAAAAGGTGAGGGGAGAGAAGGCTTTTGAAATAAAGGATGTAAACTAAGTAGGTAAAACTAAGGAGATACAAGAGATGATTTTTTTTCCCCACTGTGCTATTTCTAATGATGCAGTGTGTAGCTACTGCAAATTTTGGATACAGTCCTGGCTACACTGGAGATTATAGGAAAGTTGCCCTTAAATTTGAAGAAATATCATTACTGCATTACCAATCTTCTGATGAATATTACTGAGCAGCCTAGGAGACTGCGTTTTATCTGTGTGGTCATCAGCCAACATACATATTCCTGTCCTTCCTGACTGACTTACCTTCCTGAATAGATGACTCAGAGAATTATATTTTGGAAGTTTTGGCCTGTGGCTGATGGTTATGGGCAGTGCCATGAGGCTACAGAATGGTAGTGCCTTGGTTTTGGTTTGGGCAGGGTGTCAGAGGGGTGCAGGCTGTGTACCCAAAACTCTCCTCTCTTTGGTATAAGTATAAATTCCCCCGTGACGCTCCAACTGCTTATTTTAGGCGATTTTAGGTGACCCTACAGATAAATAGCACAGAGAATAAACTTACAGTGGTTTTGATTATATTGAATGGTTCTATTCTTTTGAGAGATGAAGGTTTGGTCCATTTTTTTCAAGTTAAGTTAGTGTTTGTTCCTTCCTTTTTTTTTAAAATATTTTTTCAAAAGGTCCACCAAAAGGCCTTGAAAATTCATAATCAGAAAGCATGCTATTAAACACAGGTTTCTTAACTCCATTAAAGCTACATTATTCTTGTTACTATTATAAATAATAAATAATTTACAGGCTTTTTTCAAAAATATATCTGGAATTTAGCTTGTCAAAGATTTTAAACATTGGAGATTTACTCCCCAAAATCTAAATCCTAGCCCTCTTGTCTCCATCTCATATTCTCTTTTTTTAAGAAAATCACAATACACCATTGTAATGACAATAAAGGAAAAATGTTTAGTATTGCATGATGTTGAGTAGCAAAATAGCACAGTGCTATTCACATGAAAATTTTGCATTATCATTAGTCTTCTAGTACGAAATACAAAGTCGTTGTAGTGGAACATTTCCACAGGTACAATCTTGGTTTCTCTGAGAACAAATATCTCAATTCACTGACAATGTTTACATTGCAGGAGGATACTATTTGCCATTGTATCAAGCCTTTTGAAGTCTATGTATTGCACTACAGGAATTTATTTGTATTAGTCTCCTGAATATTATGTTTTTAAAATCTGTTCCATAAACAGATGTCACTTTGATTCTATGACACAAAAGAACACTTTTTGTTCATCATCAAAAAAAACACCCTTCCCACTTTCTAGCCTAGGATTAAGTCTGGATGGATGAAATTAAAAATTAAATCTATTCTGTATGACACTTGCACATCCTGGTGTTTGTCACAGTATGAGAAGTCTAGGATAATAGAAAAAAGTTTCATGCTAACAATAAGAATGAATACATAGAGTATGAAGAGTGTTGTTTCATCAAGTGTTCTGAAGGCATAAAATGCAACAACACAGGCATCATGATTATCAGTACATCAGTGATTTGTCAACTTACTTCAATTTCCTGACTTCACTTGCATTTTCCTATCTGAAATGGTGGTTGGTGCTTGGTGCTTTAGCTTGTTTCCAAGAAAAGCCATAAAGACATAGAGTAAATATTTTCATCAGTTAGTGGGCCCACTGAAAATATTTTTATATGCAGAACAGGGCTTTTTGTCACTCATAGGGATCTTAACAACTGCTTTCAGTGTTACAAACCAGTTATGATTTGCTCAATGGCCTTTAGTGAAATGGTTTGGTTTTCCCCAGTCATGACATAGGTTGCATGCCTAAGCTGTAAAATTATCACAACTTATATCAGCCAGTACTTACATAGGACAGAAGTGAAACTGACAGGGGGTGGAGAATGAGGTGGAGAATGCAGTCAGTTCACCTCATGTTGTCTCTGCTGCTTGTTTCTCATTAAGTGAAGGACATCTCACACTCCTCTCACGCTCCAGCATGAGGTCACTTTCACGGGAGACTATCCCACAGAAGCCTCTCCAACATGTGTCCTTCTTCCCACAGGCTGCAGCTCTTCACAAATTGCCCCAGCTTGGGTCCCTTCCACAATTGGTGCAGTCCTTCAGAAACAGACTGCTTCCAGCATGCTTCCTCCACAGGGTCACAAGTAGTGCCAGCAAACCTGCTCCAGCACAGGCTCCTCGTTTCATGAGTCTGCAGGTCCTGCCACACTCTGGCATGAGATACCCACAGGGCTACAGTTTCCTCGGGTCACACACACCTGCTCTGGCATGGGATTGGTTTCCCACTGCCACAGGGGGGCAGCTGACCCACCGTGGAGCTCTGTGAGGGGACAGCCTGTCTCACCACAGTCCTAACCATGGGCTGCTGGGGAATCTCTGCTCCCGTGCCTTGAGCACCTCCTCCTTAATGACTGCAGAACTGTTTCTCTCGCATATTGTCAGTTCCCTCTTCTCTGGCTGCAATTGCTTCTGTGCAGTAATTTTTTTCCTTAAATATGTTATTCCAGAGGCAGTATCACCATCACTGATGGGTCCAGCCATGGCCAGTGCAGGGTCTGCTGTTGAGCTTGCAGGCACTGGCTTTGTTGGGCATGGGGAAGGTTTCTGGCGGCTTTTCAAAGAAACCACCCCTGTAACTCTGCCCACTATCAAACTCTTGACTTATAAACCAAATACACTACCTCAAAACCTAGTTTATTAATTTTCCAGAACAGTCTTCTTTGCATTACAATGAATAAAACAAAATAATAATAGAAATAAACTAATTTGGTGTTAATGAATACTGATTGTCACTTCACAATATTGTCCCTGACAATTTTCCACACTTATTCTGAGGTCAGGGGAATGCCCTTAGTTTGGTTTTCACTGCTTACCCTCAGCTTCTCAATTCTGATTTGAATCAGATCAGAAGGGGACTGTCTCTAGTAATCTGGTGTATGATGTTGGCGCTGGCTGGATGCCAGGCACTCCTTGAAGCCTCTCTGTCACTCCCCTCTGCAGCTGTACATGAATATAACAGAGAGAATATAACAAAGAATTCATGAGTTGAGATAAGGACCAGGAGAGATCACTCACCTTGTAGTGTCACAGGCAAAACAGGCTGGAATTAGAAGTATTAATTGAATTTATTACTAACAAAATCAGAGCAGGATAATGAGAAATAACATAAACCTTCAAAATATCTTTTCCCTGCCTGCCCCTCTTCCCAGCTCTACCTCCTCCCCCAGCAGCACAGGGAGACAGGAAATGGGGGTTATGGTCAGTTCATCACATCTTTATCCTGCTACTCAGGGAGGGGAGTAATTCCTCTGCTGCACTGTGGGGTCCCTCCCATGGGAGACAATTCTCCATGAAATTCTGTAACATGAGTGCATCTCACGAACAACAGTGAACTGCTGCAATGTGAGTCCATCCCACGGGCAACCACAGGCAATTCTTCCAAAACTGCTGCAGCATGGATCAGTCTTCCACAGGGGGCAGTTCTCCCAATTTCAGGCTGTTCCTCTGAGGGCTCCTCTCTCCATTGGTCTTCCACAGGGTCACAGCCACCTCTCAGGCATCCGCCTGCTCCAGCCTGGGTCTCCCCCATGGGCTGCAGGTGGATTTTTGATTCCCCATGGACCTCCATGGGCTGCAGGGGCATAGCTGCCTCGCCATGGTTTGCACACAGGCTGCAGGAGCATCTCAGGTCTGGTGCCTGGAGCATCTCCTCCACCTCCTTCATCAACCTCAGTGTCGGCAGAGTTGTTCCTCTCAGATGTTCTCACCCTACTCTGCTCTGGCCTCATTTACAACTGCAATAACCTTTTTCTTCCTCTTCTTAAATATGTTGTCACAGAGGTGTTACCACTATTTCTAATTGTCTCAGCCTTAATCAGCACCACATCTGTCTTGGAGCCAGTTGGGATTAGCTCTGCCAGACTTTAAGGGATCTCCCAGCAGCTTTTGATAGAAGCCAACCCTGTAGCCCCACCTGCTACCAAAGCTATGCGATGCAAACCAAATAATTTTTCATATATATTCTAAGGTCAAGGGATTGCTCATAGTTTGGTTTTCACTTCCTACTCTTCAGCTTCCTGATTCTGATCTGAATCAGATCTGAAGACAATTGTCTCTAGTCATTTGGTGACTGGAAGTCTTAATGACATTTCTGTTTGAAAGAGTGGAATGTTCTTCCAGGTTTTGTGTGTTAAAGAGAGTCTGCAATATCATGTCTCTGCAAGTTTCTGAGTTTACATGGGCCTATAAAGGGGTGCCACAATAATCCTGAGGTTTTCAATATCCTCTTGCCATTGCCTTCACCTTCTTTTGTGCCATAAGGAGAAAGTGTACTGAGAAGTATCTCACATACACACTTAGATATTACTTGCTTTTCCTTTGCTGTCATGTCTGAGACAGGTTCAGAGATGAAAATGCTTACACTGGTAAATAGTTGGTGGGCAATAGTGTGTTTCTTGGCATTTTATGGTCACTTAAAACCTTGCTTCTCAAACAGGACTTTGAAATTACACCCCTGAACTGCCTTCAATAAATTCTTTCATGCTGCTTGTGTTCTTCACTCAAAGCAGCCCCCAAAATAAATGTTTTACCAGCTAAGTTTCTAGCCCATGAGAAGCATATGCATTTGTTAAAAAAAAAATTGAATCTAGCTAGTAATCTAACTAGTAACTTCAGAACAGGATACACTTAGAATCAGAGAATCATAACATGTCTTCAACTGGTAGAGACTCATTAGGATTGCTGAAGTCGAGCTCCTGGCCTTGCAGAGGACCACTCTAGGAATCACACTATATGTCTGTTTTCTAAATTCTTCTTGAACTCAGTCCGGCTGCTGCTGTGATCCCTTTCCTGGGGAGCCTGTTCCAGTGCCCAATCACCCTCTAATTGAAGCCCCTTTCCTGATATCCAACCTAAACCTCCCCTAATTCAGCTTCAGGCCATTCCCTCAGGTCTATCAATGGCCACCACAGAGGAGAGATCAGTGCCTGCTCCTCCTCTTTCCTTCACAAGGAAGCTGCAGACTGCAATGAGGTCTCCTCTCAGTCTCCTCCAGTCTTTAGATTCATCAAATACATTATATTCTGTGAATATCTTGTCTATCTGCATTCAAAATTAAAAAACAAAGCTAGCCATCCTTACATGGATGAAGCGAGACTTTAATGAATAGCAATGGGCATATTCCTATTCGGCTGCAGAACTGATCTGAAAAATGTGTGTGTAAAAATAATTTATGCTAATTTGATTTATGAGTCTAACTACCCAAGAAACCACATAAGACCAGATATTTCTAAATATGTGCTCCTTTACTTACAAACTTCACATTGTCTTGACATGTTCAGGGGTGGGGGGGGGGTGGGGTATTTTTTTCTTTTTTCAGAAAACTGTGGTGGGTTGTTTTTTTTTTTTTCTTCTTTTAGCTCAAATAATGCTTTGTATCTTAAATCCACTAGTAATCAGAACTGGTTAGGCAATTGCATGGTTTAAGGAATAATTTTTTTCTTTTCTGTTGATTGCATCTTCCTTCTCCTTTGCTTAATAGTTAGTTTCTATGTTTTGCAAATGAGACAACTCAAATCCTAGCCTGAACAAAAAAGGTGTAATTATTAATTACAGTATGAACCAACAGCAAATTCCACTTTAATACCCTCTCTATGTACAATAAAGGAGAATCGAAATATTTTTTCTGTGTGTCAACATTCTCTCTCCTTTTACTTCATTAAATCAAGATGATATAAGACCCAGGAGACAGAAGTGCAAATTTTAAACCTGTATTGATTTAACCTTCCTTCTGTAAATATTTCATAGTTCTATAATGTGTAAATGCAATCATGCACAGAACAAAGGATTGCACTTTTTGTTGGTACACAGAATGACAGTATTTATTATGCCATTTAAACAATATTACATAGGAAAACGCGAGGATATTTTGTTATTTTTAAAAATGTCAAGGATGATTGATACAACACTATTTTTCAAGAAAAATGTTAATTAAGAAAAGCTATTCTAAACTGTGTTTTCCTTGAAGGACTATAATGCCATTTTTTAATTACACTTCCAATACCTTTTTCTAGCTTCTCTTTCCCACAAAAATTTGATGCAGATTATTTTGATGAAAGATTACTTCTTTCAGTGCTTCAGAGTTTTCTGTTTTCTTCCATTCTGAAATTCCAACATCCTAATCATTTTCGTAACAGATGAGTGGTGGAAGCTTTTGGCATGGATTTTCTGGTTTGTAACGGCTGTTATATGGTCTTCTGGCAACAATAACAACAACAACAACAAAATCCTGGAAACTGCATGTACTGAGGCCCTTTAGAAGCCCATAATGATTTGGATGGAGTTGTTACTCTTTTCAAAGCCTATTTGTAGAAACATCATCCAAAACTAAAACAATGCTCTGAGAATTTCATATTACTCTGAACTTTTTCTTGTGTAGTGAATGTTATATTTGTCAACACTGATATAAAAATTGATCTTGTAATTAAGTACTTTTTTCCTGAACCAGAAATGCTATGGCTTGCTGCAATAGGAGTCTGATGCTGACAATTTCAGTGCTGCCAGTGGTGGAGTTTAAATAAAAAAAAAACCCCAAGTATTCCTAGAAAGCAAAAGCATGTAGAAAATTAGTGTTTTACAATCTATTTCTGGGTTGGTTAAAAGTGTTTATTTTATGTGTAAATTTAAAATATAATTCATGTTTCCAATTCTGCAGATTTTAAATGATCGTACATAAAATCAAGGTAATAGATATCTAACCATAACTGTACCGACATTAAACTGTCAAGCCCTTTTTCATGTCAAAGCACTGTTCTCAAGAATACTTTTATTGGAGTGATACCAGTTGGTGTGAACTGAACCTTAGCCTTTTTTCCTTGTATTGGTACTTTATCAGATTTGATACTTTTTGAAGAATCAGTGCAGTATTTATTGCCATGAACTTTCACTATGTCACAGTAGCATGAACATTACTGAGGATATTCCATTTAGGAACATTAGGTTACTTAGTCTTCTCCACTACCATCTCTAAGATGTCACCCAGTCTTAAAAAACATACTATTTACTTTAATGACAGAAGTCTTTACTGTATCAAGACAACTCCTCTTTTTTAAAATAGATTTCATTTATAACCTCAAGCTTGACTGAGGTTTTCCTAGAAGTCAGGTTTCCAGGAATATGAGAAAGAAACAATCTCTAATTAATATTAAAATGTGTAATTTTTCTCTGCTTTCCTTTGTTTGTGTATTGCCACGAAGCACCAGTATACAGAAAATACATAGAATTTACACTCTGAAAAGCATCTTACATTTGTGCTTTTAAGTTACTCTTCGTTCTACATATACATATTTGTGTGTATAAGGCAAGGTCTACAAGAAATGTGACAAGATTTCGGCCTGTTTAGGTGACTGAGTAACAGGGTAACTTGCAGTCAGTCCTGAAGGGCAAGGGACTCCAGGAAGGTTGGATCTGCTTCAAGAGGAAATCTTAAAGATCCAAGAGCAGGCTGTCCCTGTTTTCCAATGAGGCAAGCCACCAGGGAAAAAGACCAGCTCTCTTGTTTAGAGACTTGTTGGTTAAACAACAAGTCTAGGATGAAAATCTGGTTAAAAAAAAAAAAAAAAAAAGGTATATCGCCTCTGGAAGCGAGGCAGATAACTTTTGGACACTACAAGATGTTACGAGGTAGGGAGAAAATTAGAAGGACCAAAGCCAAACTGGAGCTTAATTTAGCAACTGTGGTTAAGGACAATGAAAAAAGTTTCTATAAATACATTGGCAACAAAAGGACAGTTAAGGAGATTCTCCATCCATCCCTGGATGCAGTGAGTAACATTTTGTTATGGCATGAGGAAACGGCTGGGGTACTTTATGCCCTCTTTCCCTCAGTACTTAATACCAGAATCAGCTGTCCTCAGGCTACCCACCTTCCAGAGCTCCAAGTTAGTGATGGAGAGCTGAATATAATGCCTTTATAATCCATGAGGAAATGGTTAGTGACCTATGCCAATTAGACCTATGCCAATTAGACACCCACGAGTCTCAGGGCCCAGATGAGACACACATGAGAATAATGAGGCAACCGGCGAAATCCTAGCCACTTTCAATCATTTAAAAACTGTCCTAATTAACTGGAGAAGTTCCACTTGTGTTGCAGCCTGAATTGCTGCTAGGAAAATCTAGGGTAAAGAAGCAAAAAGGGTCTTTGCATGGTATCCACAGATGTTTAATTCAGCTGCCCTATGAGATGTTCAGTCCCCAGGCACACACATGTGGAGGGTCCTGGTTACTCTCCCCTGAGGGGCCAGCGGTGACCCTGGTCTTGGGGCTGTACAAAGATGAGGGTCAATCAGGGAAAAAGGAGGGAGTCACACAGGGACATAGGAACAGACATAGGAACAGCGGAAGGAGCCAATGGGGTCTTAACAGCTTTTTGAGGGAAGGTTCTTGTGTCTCCCCAACCCAGAGGATGTCCCCCAGTGTCTCCACACACTTGACTGGAAATTATGAAGTGTAACATCTGCCTCAGGAAGGGTCAGAAAGATGCTCCAGGGAACTGCAAGCCTGCCAGTCGGACCTTGGTGCAAGGGAAGGTCATAGATCAGATCATCCTGAGTGCCATCATGCAGCATGTGCCTGACAACCAGGGGATTGAGTCCAGCCAGAAGGGGTTTGTGAAAGGCAGGTACTGTTTGAACAGCCTGATCTCCTTCTATGATTAGGGCATGGATGTTGTCTATCTAGACTTGACTTAAGTGTTTTTGACACCTTTTCTCACAATACATTACAGGAGAAGTTGGATAGTCAAGGCTTGGAGGAGGGTCCTCTTTGCTGGGTTAAAAACTGTCTGGGGCTAGGTCCAGAGAGCACTGGTGAAATGGAGTTACATCTGTGTCACCGTCGCAACAAGAAGTAGTAAAACTCACGTAAGGTGTTCCAGCATCTGAACAGGAACAGGAAAGGAGAACTTTATTTTTTAGACCTCAACATCTGTAGAATTCCAAAAGTGACAGTGGATTGGAGAATGACATTGGCACCTCTCCAACCACATTGGCCGAACTAACAGCCCATCAAAATTCTCCTCCTACAGAGAAGAATGCAAAACAATCATTATTAACATGAAAGTGCGTGAGAAACTCCATTACAAGAATGTAAACATCAGAAGGCTTAGAGAAACTCAAAAGAACAGGGCAACACATCTGGTTGGTGGCCAGTCTCTAGTTGGGTTTACCATAGCTCTGTGTTGGGGCCAGTCCTATTTAACATCTTTATTGGTGATTTGGACTAGGGGATTAAATTCATCCTCAGTAAGTCCACAGATGACACCAAGATGGGCAAGAATGTTGATCTGCTGGAGGGCAGGAAGGCTCTGCAGAGCCATCTGGACAGGCTGGATTGATGGATTGAGGACAACTGCATAAAGGAAAGTGATGAGTCCTGTCCTTGGGTTATCCCAACCCCATGCAGCATTACAAGTCAGGGGAAGTGGCTTGAGAGATGCTCAGCAGAAAGGTACCTAGGGAGTGCTGGTCAACAGCAGCTGCACGTGAGCCAGCACGTGCTCAGGTAGCCAAAAGGCCAATGGCATCCTGGCTTGTATCAGCAATAGTGTGACCAGCAGGACCACACTACAGTGATTGTCCCCCTGTACTCGGCACTGGTGAGGCCACATCTTGAATCCTGTGTTCACTTTTGGGCCCTTTGCTACAAGAAGGACATTGAGGTGCTAGAGCACGTCCAGAGAAGGACAATGGGGCTGGTGAAGGGTCTAGAGAACAAATCTTAATAGGAGCAGCTGAGGGAATTGGGGAGAACTCATTGCTCTCAACAATTACCTGAAAGGAAGTTGTATTGAGGTGCAGGTCAGTCTGTTCTACCATGTCTCAAGCAAAAGTATTAGAGGAAATGGCCTTAATTTGCACGAGGGAAAGTTCAAATTAGAAAGAAAAAATTCACTGAAAGAGTTGTTAGGCATTAGAATAAGTTGCCTAGAAAGGTGGTGGAGTCACATCCAGACATCTCTTCCAGAGGTCTTCTGATACCTGAAGGAAGAAAAATTAAGACGGGCTATTGACAAAAGCATGTAGTGACAGAATGAAAGGGAAAGACTCCAAAGTAAAGAGAGTAGGTTTAGTTTAGATATTAGGAGAAATTTTTTAGTGTGAGGTGGTGAGTAACTGAGAGAGATTGCACAGAGAAATTGTGGATGTCCCAGTCCTGTTCAAGGCCAGGTTTGATGAGCTCTGAGCAACCTGTTCTAGTGAGAGGCGTCCCTGTCCATGGCAGGGGGTTTTGAACTAAATTATATTCAAGGTCCCTTCCAACACAGACCCCTCTCTGACTCTAAAATTCTAAGTTCTGTCAGATGAAGTTTGGAATGGATACTAGGAAAAATTCCTTCACTGAGAGGGTGGCCAAGTTTTGGATCAGGCTACCTAGAGAAGTGGTGGAATCAATTCCCTGGAAGTGTTCAAAAACAGTAGTTGTAGTTGTGGCACCTGGGGACACGGGTTTAGTGGTGAACATGACAAGGCTAGCAGCTGGACTCCATGACCTTAGATGTCTTTTCCAACCTCAACAATTCTCTGATTCTGTCATCCTTTCTAGCTCCTGACTGGAATTAAGAGAGCCCTGCAGGCTGACTGTAGATCCAAAAGTCCTGGTCATAAATTTACAATTCAAATATGAACCTTTGAAAGATTGACCTACTACATGTGTCAGCACGGTGTACTCAGCACCTGCTTCCAGCAACTAGGATACATGGGGACATGCAGCATTATCAATCTTCTGCCACATCAAATATGTCTTACCTTAGTTCTCACTTGCAACAACCTACAAGTAAGCCTCAGGGAAAAGTTGAAAAGTAAACCTTGGCTATTTTCCCAAGGTCATCTCCAATAAAGGCACCTTGCAAAAGTTCAAATGTATTGTTTGTAATAAATCTAGGTAAGTAAATCTGGAAAGATTTCCCCCCCAATTCCCCCCAATTAAAAAAAAAAAAGAAAGGGCTAAGCTAACTATCTCATTGCATTTGCAAGCTCAAGCTTTTAATAATGGAATCAGAAGGCTTTTGTTGTATTGTTTCAGCAGGCAGTTGAAACTGCAACATTCACAAATGGACAATTTTAATATGAAAAATCAAAGCAAACATCTTGTTGAAAAGGAATTTTAAAAAATATTTTTCTAATACTAAGTGTATTGCAAATGGTACTATTAGTAGAATATAGGTGTGAAAACATGCAAATGGCATACAGGCCTGTATCAGAAATAGTGTGGCCACCAGGACTAGGGAAGGGATTGTCTTCCCCTCAGCACTGGAGAGGCTGCACCTTGAATCCTATGTTTAGGTCTGGGCCCCTCACTACAAGAAAGACATTGAGATGCTGGAGCATGTCCAGAGAAGGGCAATGGAGCTGGTGAGGGGTTTGGAGCACAAATCTTATAAAGAGAGAATGAGGGACCTGGGATTGTTTAGCCTAGAGAAAAGGAGGCTAAAGGAAGACTAAACCACTGTACCACTCTATAAAACTGCCTGAAAGGATGCTGTAGTGAGGGGGGGGATCAGTTCCTGCTCTCAAGTAACAAGCAATAGGACAAGAAGAAATGTTGTATTGCACTAAATAGTTATTTAGCTGTTCAGCACTGTGGTAATTTGCACTGTTCACATGATTTGTATCCTATAATATCACATGGTCTTCCCCTTCCCCCCCAAGCCTCAGTGTTGGTGCTCTCTTCCTGGGTTGCCCCTCCTTGCCCCTCCTCACTTGCATCCCATTGGCTGCGGCCCCTTTTGTCTTCCCTCCTTTCCCTGTGCTTAAAATCCCCGCGGGAGGAGAACCCTGCCTCTTTTCCACCTGGGAGGTTACCTGGGCCACCTGGGGTCTCCTATATAGGAAATAAAATAGGACTTTGCTACCTAGAGGGAAAGAGTGCCTGTCGTCTTTTGCTTCTGTTCATATAAGATTGAGACAGGGGTTCCAGATCCTGAGCTAGCTGGATTGGACCCCCAAAGCCCTACTGATCAATTTTACAAGGAAACACTCTCTTTCTTCATTGTAAAGGTTTTCAAGCACTGGACAAGCTGCTCAGGTAGTTGAATCACCAGCCCCGGAGGTATTTAGAAGATGTACAGACATGGTACTTAGGGACATGGCTTAGTGGTGGGCATAGAATTACTGGGTAATGGTTGGACTCAATGACCTTAGAGCCTTCTCTGATTCAGACAGCAGCTCTAAATAGTATGCTGAAATGTTTCTATAAGAAGGTTCCCAACAGTGGTTACCATAAAAAAAAAAAGAAAAAAAAAAAGAAAAAAAAAAAAAAAATCCACCTGTCTACTGCATTTTCAAGGCCTCACCAATGTTACTTCAGAAAGGAGAGTGAAAACCATTAGATCCTCTCATACTCTGTAACCCTTCCAAGGCACTCCAAGTTTTGCACAAACTATTGAAATGACATATAGGTCAAAACAAACTAAACCATTTAGTTATTTGTTGCATACGAAGACTGATACAACTGAAGAACACAATAAAGGAAAGGAAGGATTGGATAGTGACTCTGAAACTGAATATTTTGGATTAATCTCTTTTCGGTCTGCTATAATCCTCTGCTATCCTGCTCAAGTCACTTATTGTCACTGAATTATGTAGAGCGCTAGGAAAAAGAAATGTTGAATAGAGACACAATTTTGACATAGTGCTAGTGTACTGGGAATAATTATGTAAATTTGTATTAAAATATACAATTAAAAGGTCTTCTGAATAAACAGTAGACTAAATAGCAGAAAAAGCAGTTCAAGGTGAGGAGACCTACAGCACAACTAAAGACAGCATTTCACCATATAGCTGATGAGTGCTTCTTATCACCATGTTTCTCCCCAGTAATTTGTTTCAAATTAATGCTGAAAATCCATGTACCAGTGAAGAAATGTTGACTTATGACAGATATGATGTCCACATTATTTGTATTGCAACCTAGATCTGTCAGAAGAATTGTTTCCAAACTGTTTTTTTCTAGATACAACATGTCTTTATAGCAATATTGTAGATAAGCACAGCTAAATGTGTAAGGAAGAGAAATATTTTTCTCATTTCTGTGATTACAGTATTTGGTTTTAATGAGAACTTCAGAGTTAATCTTTGTGTGCCTTCTTATCTGATCTTGCTTTGCTGAACTTTTTAAACATAAATGTCCTGAAGCAAAATACCAGTAATCTTTTAACGTGGGAGGCAGATAACATGCCAGTCAAACTGTTCTCTTTGATGCACACTATCAGAGACAATGCAAAGTGCCTGGTTTTCATCACAAAACTGAACCCTGCACCCAATGCTATGAATATAATAAACTTCTAAAGGGGGATGATGAACGTCTTCTTCTATCTTTATTTACTAGTAGAACAAAGCAAAGGCAGCCTGAGGAAAGTGGGGGATTTTTTTGGATGGAGATGTAGTAGCTAAACTGTCAGGACACATAGGTATTGCCACTTATGTAATATAAAATTCAAATTTCTTTTCAAGAACTTGGAGCTGGATCATTCGGCAGCCTGGCAATGGAATAAGGTACTCGATGCCTTATGTGATTGTCTCAAGAAGGAATCTGATGATAGAAGAAAGTTTTAAAACACATTCCAATCAAAAATTCAAAGTGAAAACAGTAGTTTTGTAGCAGTCTCTGTACAAAGTGAGGAACTGCTGCAGGAATAGGGCATCAGTGTAATGTGTCCCCAGTGACTGAGGGGCTTAATGAGCAAACTGAACTAACTGGAGTTAGTTAATCTGATTTGTTGTTTTTCCATCTGTCCAGACCTGTAAGTTCTTGTATGATTTATAGTCATAGGATTTTTGAACAGTGGAAAAAAATAGTTTGTTTCCAAGTGCAAGTGAAAAACTCAGCTAATTGTGTTTTAGAAGTTCAGTAGTTAGAAAATATACAACCTTTAAGAGAAGCCGACAATATGAAATGATGTATCAGACTTTGATCCCTTATTCATCATCATGCAAGAGCTCAGTGCTCTTAAACCAGAACAGGAAGTTGCCATCTTCTCATCCTGTTGCTAGGATAGCACATGCTCCTGTGCCTGTATGTCTACTGAGCACTCAATAACTTGACTTCATCTTACTCAGTGAAATAAGTTAACATGAACAGTGGAATAAATTAACATTAGCAGACAAATTAAATATAAGGCAGAGAAATAGTACTAAATCTGTAGAGACTGAAAGGCTGAAAAGAAATATTTACTTTGGAATTCTAGCCTTCTGATGTACCAACAAACAAATTATCACAATCTTCTCTTTCAATTTATGCTTTATGTTATCAAACAAAAGGATAAACAGTCACATTTTCAAACAAACCTTATTTTGAGAAATGGGCCAATTTACATTCAGGATTACTAATGCACAAAATCAACAGTGCATCTACAAAAAAAAATCATACCAAAATAAATGTCTCATTTTAAATTATCATAGAAGATTACAAAAACTTCACAAAAAGAAAAAAACAGCCTATAAATCAAAATCTGAAATATTTCTGAGAAGGAATCAAATATTCCTTTTAAACCTGCTTTCCACTGTGGTGCCCTTCTTGGAATCACACACCAACAGAAGAGATTGAGGCAGACCCCACTTTCCAAAATATGAAGATGATTGGAATATGTTAGCATTTATTTGGTGTAGATGAGCAGGTTTTGGGTATGGTGGGAGGTTGCAGGCTCCATTGGAAGAAGACAACAGCTGTCTTGTGCTGGATGTGGAATCCAAATCCACTGGTTTCACAATGAACTCACTGCAGTACACAGCCAAGTATACCAGTAAAGCTGATGGTACCTCAGTTGAAACATATTTTTAAAAGAACAAAAAAAAATCAGTCATAAAAAAGCAGGTTGGCAAAGGGGTGAGAAAGTGAGAGAGAAGATTTAGGCTAGAAGAGGACGATAAGATGCCATGGAACTATACTGGACCAGGTGAAACGTGTGAAGAAGAGGTAGCAGAGAGAAATTACTGTATACTAACCATGGCAGACCCCTGCTACCACCCTTGCTTTCCTGTTTAAAAGACCAAGTGTAACCTGCATCACAGCAAGGAGTATTGGGAGATAGGGGAGAAACATGGAGTGAAGGAGCGAAACTGAACCTGGTGAAATGGAGAAGTGTTTTTACAAAGTATTTTAGTATTTGGGGCAGCTGGTTTGTTTGTGTGGTGGCTTTGCTTATTAGTGATCTTGTTTGTTCTGGTTTTGCTTTGTTTCTTCTTAACAGTATCAAAAAAAAAAAAGTGTATTTATTGGTAATATATTATCTTCTGCAAGCCAAGTAAATTTGTAATTTGGTAAGAAATCTATCTTTACTTCAATCTGTGAGGTTTCTCACTCCTGCCTGTTGAGGTCAAAGTGTGAGTAAGCAGCTGGCTGCTAGTAGGACCAACCTGCTGCAGGTATGAATGGGAGCTATAGGGATGAGCAGGTGTGGGTAAAGCCTTAGGATGTCTGTCATAGCAGGTACTCAATGGACTGAATACAATTTAGGTGCTATGTCAGGATATGTCAGGATAGTCAAAAAGAGGTTGGTTGGGTTGGAAAAAGTATGTAACACCTTGTAGAACTGCCAGATTCAGGAGGAAGTGCCATTTCAATATATGATTTTCTTTACACTTGTGTGACCAAGTCCTGCTGAGCTCCAGGAGACGACTGGGGTTAATGAAGGAATATGAAGGAAATAGACTTGGCAAGGAAGATACCATCTACATTTCTATTAGCAGTTGCCATGATTTAACAGGATGTCTAATTCATGTTGGCATTAAATCTAGGTTTTGTTATTTAATAATTGATAAACTATGCCTTGAAGGTTTCTTGGGGTTTTTCTGTGGTTTTGGTTTTTTTGTTTTTTTGTTTTTTTTTTCTGTTGCTGTTGTTTATTTGTTTGGGGTGGGGGTTTGTTGTTTGTTTATTGGGTTGGGTTGGGTTGGTTTGATTTGGTTTGGTTTGGTTTGGTTTGGTTTGGTTTGGTTTTTTTTATGTTACATTGATTTTTCAGGAGTAGATATAGGAGTGGTCTACAACCTTATTCACAGATTCTGGTTTTAGTTACACAAATGATGAAAAATGACTTTGCACTGGGCTTTCCCCACATCATGGAGAAATTAGTTCATTGCCATTTCCACTTCTCTTGAACACTGGCAACACAGATGTTTTTAAAGCACCTTGTATTTACTTCTTTTGTTCTGACAGTGAAGCTTTCTTTAATGGTTGATTTTCTTTAAACTTCATTAGTTTCCAGTGGTCCCAGGTGGTTTATATCCTTCTGCTGGCTGGATCATACTGGATAGTATTGATCATGCTGCCACATCTCAGAGTACGGAATGATAGACCAGGTGTAGTTTTTCATTATATGACTGTAGATAGGGAAAGTAGGTGAAAGTCTGTGTATTTTTACCTCCCTAACCCTTCTAAACAGAAGGGAATGAGATGGATGCAATGTACTCCTGTTTATGACAATGGTAACTTTTTCTCCTCCTGAACATGTTTGCAATAATAATAAATGGTTCTGTTGCTCTGACAGAGCCCCTATGGCATTTTTCTGTCTCACAGCAGCAGTTTTAAGCTTCATGGATTTGGATGGGTCTCATTATTATTGTTTAGGTCTTAATGAATACTGATAAAATATTCATTGGCTTTTGAAATTTTATTTTTTAAAGGTTTTTGAAATTATGTGCCTGTGTGGGTAACTAAAGGTATCCTGCCATAAAGATCCATAAAAAAACAGTCAACAGAATGAAAGCATCAATAAAATTGTCTTTACAATTACTTCCAAACTGCATTTTCTGCTGACCTGGGTTTTACTTCTTCTTTAAATATTAATTGTTGATTTGCTCGTTTGAAAACACATCCTGGAGCTCCCCGAAGCGCATAGATACTTTTTTTTAATTATTATTATTTAACTCTCCTCCTCTCCATCTTCTCTTTCCCTTCCATTTTTCTGTCTTGAATCTTCCCCAACAACAAACAGGGTTAATGAAACACATTTGTGAGTGACGATAGTGCTGTACATCAATGAAATCAGTGGTAGATATTATAAAGTTACTGGAAGCTGTGTTCATGTATAATGTGCCATCTTTTTGCAAAAGATAGTGGGGAAAATATTTGACAAATACAGTAAGACCCAAGAGATCAAGGGCAAGAAATAGAACAGAGCTCTTTATACTGTTTTGTTTTTTGACTGAGTAATATTCAGTCAAATACTTTCCTCAGTCCCAGATTACATAAAGACAACCACAAAACTTTCTCAAGACTTGTGTTTAAGAGGAGTACACTGAAAGCTTTTCCTCCCTACAAAGTTTCCTTTTTGAGTCATGTTGCCTTTCCAGCAAGTCACGGCTGTAGGCTTCTGGTGCTTACCTTTCATACAATCATAAATTCACAGAATGGTTTGCCTTGGAAGTCACCTCAAAAATCATCTGTCACACGCAGGACACCTTCCATTAGCGCAGTTTGCTCAGAGCTCCATCCAGCCTGGTCTTGAACATCTTCAGGAGCATCATCTACAACTTCCCTGAGCAACTTCCCGTTCTAATATCCCGTTTTTCATCCACCAGAACACCCAAGTCCTTTCCCTCAGGGCTGTTCTCTATCCACTGTCCACCCAGCCTACAGCAAGACCACAGCTTGCCCTGACCCAAATACAGCACCTTGCACTTGGTTGTCAAGCAGGGACGTTGTCAAATATTTTGCAGGTGTCTGACTGCAGTTGCTCTTCCCTCATACACTACTGCAACCCTGTCAGAGATGGTCACCAAATTTGTCAGGCAGGATTTGCCCTTAGTGAAGCCTGCTTGGCTGTTATCAATTACCTTCTGATTGTCAAAGTGTCTTAGTATCCAAGAGAATGCTCTCCATGATCTTGCCAGGCACTAATGTGAGAATGACCAGCCTCTAGTTCTACAGATTTTCCTTATTGTCTGTTTTGAAAATGGGCATTACAGTTTCCCAGTTCCCGTTTCCCGTCTCTTTTTCTAAGTGGGAATTTCATTGAATTGCCACAACTTAAGTATGATGGATAATGGTTTAGCTACTTCCTCAGCCAGTTTCTTCAGGACCTGAGGATGTATCTTATCAGATCCATGGACTTAGGCATCTTCAGGCTCCTTAGATGGTCTTGAACCTGACTTTCTCCTATAGCAGGCAGTTCTACTTTTTGCTTCTTGCTATCTGCAACTTGGGCAGTGTGACTGGAGAACTTCCTGGCAAAGAGCAACGCAAAAAAATCCTTTAGTGCCTCAGCCTTCTCCACTTCCTATGTAAATTTTCACAAAAATAGGAGAGCTAGAAAAATAATGGAAAAAGTTAAAATTCTTCACTTGAAAGTAAGGTAACTATTTCAATCTGCAAAGCCTTAATTACTGTGTTTTGTCTAGATTCCAATGATTTTAATTGTAAGAGGAGGGCAAAGAAAACATTTTTAAACTTATTACCTAAAACGCCTTTGCAGGCTGTGCAAAAAACAATTCTTCATCTTAGTGGACCCCAAGACATATTAGTCTTTTGATTTAAATTTACTGAATTTACTGAAATTTAAAATTGAGACAGATTTATACTTCCTCAGTCCAGGGATGATCTTCAAAAATACTCTAAGATTTTCAGAATAAAAATGAATGTCTGTTCTAAGTTCAGATGCTTCCTTTAAAATCAAAGTAGTTTCTCTACTGCTACAATGTCCAGACTCCTTTCTCTGACTTTTATTGTGTCTATCCTTTGGAAACCAAGCAGATTTCTCTAATTAGCAAAGTTCCCCCATATGGTGCTTGGACTTTGTGTGAATGTGTTTTGTATGGTGTAATAGCTGGGAGCGGAATTGGGATTTTTATGATTCAAAGGCAACAGCTCTGCTTGGTGAAGCAAACGAAGCTCATCTGAAGCTAGTGGGAACTAAGAAACATCTCTGGAGCTGAATCTGCTCTTTCTTCCATTTAAGCCTTTGAGCACAGTTGCAGCCCTGTGGATATTACAGAAACGGGTATTAAAGAAGTTCCCTAAGTGACACAGCAGCTTGTCTGTCACTTGGAACAATATGCCTCTAAAATGACCATGTCTTTCTGAAAATGCAGACGTAGATTCTGACTCCTAAAAGTATTTCCCTATCAAGCTGCTTCTGAATGTAGTTTGGTTGTGATTAAAAGCAAGACTCGAGGCCATAACTTCACTTTTGTGAAGTGGGAGGGATAGCTGCAGTTAGCTTAAGTATTCTTTTACGACTTTGTAAGGGGAAGTACCCATGCCAAATCCTCCTCTAGAAGAGACTAGAACTATTTTTAAATGCCACATACATCTCCAAAGTAATAAAATGCAGACTTCTCTAAAACTGTTGTCATTGCTGTGTAGGATCTATCTTCTCTTCAAATGGTCCATAGATAGTACTTGCAGCTTGTATCCTTACTGTGATGCTGGTGGTTTCTGGTACACTCATTTTCATACTCATTTCATGATTTTGGCATTTTTTCTGTACATGAAAATTTCTTACCCATCTCAGCCAGAGCCCTTTTGAGCAAAGTGGTAATTCTGGCTCTTTGTCCCTAGAGGAACTACATGGACAGCCAAAAAGGCAGAGCTCCTCACCAAAAGCTGGTTACTTCTTTCTCAGCTATCATATATGTGGCATATTTTGAAAGACAAAAATTTTAGTATCTTTATGGAACAAGGATTACAAACCAGTCATTTTGTCATAATCCTTTATGATGAGTTTCTGTAGCAGTTAGGACTAAACTGTGTGTGCACAATATAGATTTATTTCTGCAGTCTTTCCTTTGAGAATCATGCAATTATATGAGGATCCAGCCTGTGCAGTCACAAAGGCAAGCTTGAAAATACATTGGAGGGCTACTGATGTAGTGGAATGTTCTAAACCCACAGAGAATGTTAGACAACACAGCTAAGATAACCCAGCAGTCAGTGGAACAGTTCCAATGGAAATTGTGTTGCTAAACATGTTATTTTTTGGAATCACAAACAATACTAAAGAGAAGATTTTTTTCATATTGAAAGTGGCAAAATCTGCAGTAAATTCTACTCAACAGAAAAAAACTCTGTAAATAAATGCAGATTAGACAGCTGTCCAGGCACATTCCTCTCCATGAGAAATGACAGAGAAATGACTCTGCAGCAGGAGTGTCTCTGCCCCTCTGAAAGCAGCATCCACTCTCTGCCACTACACTTGGAGAAAGGCCCTAGCCATTGACCTCAGGAGTGCAATTTTTTCTCTGGTGTGGTGGCTGGGTTGCACCATTCTTCTCCTGGAAATATGGCAGATAGCTCTTGTTGCAGCGCCTCTGCCTTAGTGTACAAGGAGAAGGCCAGATATACAACAAAAGAAGCTTCCTGAATTCCTTTAAAAAGGGAAGATTTTAGGATTTTTTCCATCTGTTACTGTCATATTGAACCAGTTTAAGTTAAAGAAAAATAAAAAAAGGTGGGGGATGAAAAAAGCATTCTAGCATTCTGTTGCTCATACATTATTAGTGGATAACTAAATAAATAGAAGATACCTGATCTGTTGTCCATTATATACCAAAAGGGCACAACATGTAGTTGAATATGTGGATGCAATTCAAATGATTATTCTTCAGGCAGACACAGATTCCTACAGGACTCTGCCTGAATGTATTAATTCATTAGGGACGAAATATTACCCATCAGGGAGGAACAGACCAAGACATAAGTAACCTTTACAAAAAGAATTTCAAAGAATTCTTACAGGTGGGGGCTTTTCTGTTTGTTGGTTTGGTTTTTTGTTTGGTTGGTTTTATTATTAGTAGTATTAGTATTAATATAAGTATTTTCTAAAGAAATTGTTTGGAATCATTTGTGGAAAAATATGACTTAAGCTCTAAATATTATTTACACAGGAGGTCTTTAGATTGCTGTTTCTGGTAAAAGTAGTAGTGTGAGCTTCCATTTGCTGTAAAAGGATTGACAAAAAAGTCAATTATATTATAAATAATTACAATGTGTCTTTTGAAGACATTTCTATTTGTATGCAGTATTTAATGAGTTTCGGATAGATGTATTCTCGAATTCCAAATCAAAAATCAAAAATTCTATAATTCCCAATCAAAAATACTTCCCTGTACATTAAAGAAAAACAAATTTTTTTAAAAAAAGTTAATATCAGTATAACTTTCTTAAATACAATCTGCAAACAGCCTTGGAACACATACCATGAAGGGTATATGCTATATGGTACTTTAAGCAGGAATTATTTGGAGTGTTAATGATTCATTTAGATGGGGAAGATAAGAAGTTGCTTGATGTCTGATGATCTGTGAAAAGAGCAAGAGAACATTTTATATTGAGTGGGATATCTTTTAATTGTCTTTTTAAAGAAAAGTAGAGAAGATGAAGAAACTGTAGTCAGAACATTAGAAATTTAATTGGACTTGGTCAGCCTTGGGTAGCCTTGGGAGAAGATGAGTAAATGTATGTGTATATAAATGTATTTAGACACAATACACATACACATGCTCACACTTAAATATATCCAGTATTTAAAACATTTATGCCTACCTCAGAGATGTCTAATAAAGTAAAAGATAATTATGAAATCTTTTGGTTAAGTGATATATAATGCACCACTTTGTATTAATACTTAAAGGCTCTGTCATGATGTATATTGTCAAAAGTGTTAAAATTTATTTCTTACTTACCAAAAAAGTTTGCTATAGACACTTCATTATTACTGAACATGATGAATTAATTTAACTCTAGTTAAGGTATGCTACACATGAAATTTTTTTTAAAAATAACATTGTAATATACCATCAAAATACACTTCACACAGCTAACACAAAACTTTTAAAGTCTAAATGCAAATCTGCATATGGCTTTCCTACACATATGCAAGTCTGAGTCACGCAGGGAGATGTCATGCAGATATACAACTGAACACAGCACGGCTCTTTTAACCTTGGTATTTATTTGGTAGCTTAAGACTCAAAATAAAAATGTTTAGGAAGAAATTTCAAGTCAAATTAAAAGGATAAATATTCAAAAATACTCAAACTATAATTTTATTAAAGGTGAACCCTTCATTTTGAAGCTTCTTTGCCAAAATATTTTCAGAATTTTAGCAGCATTCTTAATATTCATTAAGGTCCCATATTATCTGAGGCACTACACCAGTACTTTCTAAAAAGCTGTCCAGGGAAGTTTGAAGATGGAAGGCAGATTTATACTTCATACAATGCAATAAGGGTCTCTAAATAGGATTGGCAGGAGAGGTGGAAACAGAATAGCTGTTTAACTGCTTTTATTTGAACTGAACCAGTAAATGCGATGATACTGTTTGGAGCTTACAGCCTTCATTGTTACTGCCATATAGCAGTTTAATTTATGGGCAAATATTCTTCTTATACTATATTTATAGTTTTTAGCTTTAATTTGCTTGTATTACATGGTTGTTGCAGATGTTAGTTCTGGGCTCATTCCAAGTACCATATGAATATATAATTAGAGTCTAAAAAGACTTACAATCTCAATAGTCAAAACAGAAAAAAATGTCCCATACTTTTTTTACCACAGGGTAAAAAATGCCATTCAGATAGAAAAACCTGTTGTGATTGAACAGAGAAGAAAGAATCACACTATGGAAGATTCAAAGAGGGCAAGGGAAAGCCACAGCCAGTGGAAAACTTCAAAGGAAGATGTGTCACTGTTCAGCTCTACTCAGAATGTAAAGCAACATTCACCACTGGGGATAAACAAAGAGCATTGCTGACTATGAGGTTATCACCAAACTTTGAGTTGTCTAGAGATAAGTGGAAAAATTTGCAGCTTCTATCTAAGGGTTAATTTTCTGTCTGGAAGACAGTTCTGAACCCTGAGTCTCCAAAGCCTGCAAGAAGGTTTGCTTATGGCAGGTGCCCAGTCATGCAGCTTTGTCTGCTGGGCATGCTGCACTTGTCTGTTTGCTCTTTTTTCTCTTCAAGACAAGTTACATACATCTTTGGGAAATATTACAGTCCGTTTTCTTTTTTTTTTTTTTTTTTTTTTTTTCTTTCATTTCTAATAGGAAATTATCTATCTATTTTAAACTATCCTAAGAAAGAGGAAAAAAAAAAACCACATTAATTCTGAATATTTAAAAGTGGGGAGAGTTGTGGTCTGAGTAATACATTTTCATGAACTCAAAATAATGGAAGTATTGATGCTGATCTGCAATTGGTAATGTCCACTACTGTCTACAACTGAAAATTCTAAGACAAAGTTCATCTGTTGCAGGAAAAACTGAAAGTTGAAAACAGTGATAGAGAAATTCTTGACAAAATTTCCTTCATTTTGCTTTTCAGAGATAGAGGTAATTTAATAATTTAATCTCTTGAATAGATAAAAATATTCAGTTAAGCATCATTTGCAACTATAACTCTATTTCAATGAGTTAGTAAAACATTTTGAAGTTTCACTTAGGTAAAGAAGTTTTATAAGCATTGCTAATATTATTTTTTCTAATTTTATTGTAGAGAACATAAATAACTGTTGTTATAATTTTCTAAGCAAGTTACAAATGTCTACTATTGCTATTATTCCCTTAAAATATATAGGTGCAAGGATTTCTAAACTTGCACATCAGCTTATCTCATATTCCAGAGAAAAAGTAGCCCATGGAGATATAAACAAAACACAGTTTTTCACAAGTGCTAATCAACTGAATGAGACAGCAAAAAACCTCAAGAATGGCATCATTAGATGTGCTATGTCTTTAAACAGCTATAAAGATTAAAATGACAACAATGGAAACCGTGGGGAGATTGATTTTCATTGCAAAGAGTTTTAATTTTAAACTTTAAAAAATATATTTGCCTTTGATCTATCTGTATTTGTTAACAATATATTATGTATTACATACATATTTTGTATTATATATATATAAATATTATGTATTGTATTATAAATAACAATATAATGATTATTTGTTAATTAGATCTCTGTTCTATAATAAAAGACAGGTTGCTAATATCCCTAGAAATTGAAGTAGTCAAAATATTACAAAGCTATGGATAAACTTTGTATTTCCTTTTCAGCCTGTTAATATAATCATCTAAGTTACCCATGAAAAAGGTGGTAGGAAAAAAAATATATGTCAGGACCCAGTGAGGTGATTCAGGGGCATATTGTCTTCTTATTTCATTCAGGAAAAAAGTTTACATATTTTACATGTAAATGTATCATGCTCCTCAACAAACACATCTTTCATAGGCAAAAGAAATTTAATGAAATGGCTGAGAAAATAGTCATGTCAGTGGCTATGTTTCCATAAACTAGAATTTATTTTGTATCCAGGATTTTCAGTAAATAAACAGAGAAACAAATTAATAAATAATGTAGTAGAAATAGGAGGTTTTTCAGCACCTTTAAAAAGGCCTATTGGTTCTGAACATATTTTATAAATATTTCAAAAATAGTTCATCCAGCATAATGTCATAATGTTGCTGAGCTCAATTTCCATTTCATGTCCCAGTTATGTTGCTGCAAGTTTTATCATCTAAAGCTGCCTGTACACTTAAAATCTTCATATCTATCTCTTGATTTTGCTTTGGGAAATACTGGCTGTCACAGTCATTTTGGACAGCTAGTCCAAAATGGACTAGCTGTCCAAAATGGTCATGTTTGTTTTCATACTAATTGTTTAACAGAGAAGAAACAGCTGACAAATAGTACTTTAACAAATTTTTTTTGACTTTCAGTGCATGAAGCGTGAGGACAACAATATTGTAACGTAAATTGATTTTGACTTTTTTTACATTTTGTAACTAGCAAGTGATTCCAGAACTTTATATTTTCTCCCTACTGCCTTGCTGCTTGCTACTGAGCCTTTAGCAAGTCTCCCTTCAGTTTGGCCATAACAGTGTTGACCTTGGTAATGTGCTTGAAAAAAGCCCATAAACATATAAAAATAACTGCAGTAAGAGAAACATTTTGTTTGTCAGTATTGCTTGGTACAAAATACAGATTATCCACTATATTTTTTTCAGGGAATTACTGATAGAATATATTCATAGCTTCATAGAGTCTTACAACAGATCTCTTTTGGGGATACAGTGTCAGAACAAATATCTTTGCTTGGGGCAAGACTGCTTTTTGAACCTCTGGCTTCATTAGTTGTGGGTTACAGGAAACTCTCAAAGATACAATTATACATAATAAAGTCCCCAGTGGATTTACTGAAACCCATCATGTTGATAATTAAATTAATTAGGCTGTCAGTTTATGAATTTTTTACTAATATATAAGTTGACTGATAAAGAATTAAGGTTTACTACACTCAAATACATCCATAATGCTACCACATGGTGGGTGATCCTGATAATCATGTCACTCAGCTTGTCAGTGACTCCTTGTTCACCTTATGCAGGTACATCACCTTGTAGTACCCACTAAAAGTGAATCACCTTTCAAGTCACATATATTTAAATATATAGTTTTTTCACAAACATGTAAATACAGAAGTATCATATATAAGTATTTAAGTGAACTGGGAAATACATCTTTTCACATACATAAGTGATGACAAAGCATAAAAAGGGGAAGTATAGCATTTTGTAACACTTTGTTAAGATTTATAATTTGATAAAGCCCATGATAACTGGATTTCAAAGACAGAATGAATTTTTAGCCTCAAATATTGTCTCTAATTTTAGCTCTTAGCTATGTGACAGCCTCATTTTTTGACTTGTCTATAGTTTAATCTCACAACTTTTTTTTTTTATTTTGAGGACCACTAAATGCATTTGTGGGAGACATGCATTTTTGGATAAGAGCATTAGATGCATACAAAATATGCAAAATAGGGTGTGTCACTTTTACCATACTCCTATGATAAATTTGTTTAAATTATGTGAAAAGCAAAGTAACACTAGTCCCAGAGCCCTTATAATAAAGCTAATAATTTTTAAGAAAGAAATCACTACTGGAATTGAAGTATGTTATAGGTAAGATAAAAAAATCACACTTCTGCTGGACTTGCTTTTGACACAGATCTTAAAACTTGTGCAGAACACAACTGCTTTTGTTTTGTGTGACCTCCCTCACTAATGGATCCTTGGGCACTCTTTCTTATGTAATAACAATTAAAAAAAAAAAAATCTGTATATTACTTATTCCATAATCATTATTACACTTTAAAGATTTTCATTAGTTAAAATGGAGAAACATTATATGCAGAAATATGATAAGGATTAGTTGAGGACTTGTGTGCATCTGTGTTTTTTGTATTTACACATCTAATACCTGAAAAGCAGATTGTTCTTTTTTTGAAACACATGCCAGCTGAATGCATGAAAGTAAACACATAGAAAGACATCAGAAATCGAGTAAGCAGTCTAGGTAGTAAAACCTGACTTTATCTCAGATCATGTGTGGATAGGTAACTGATTTTCAATATTGTCTACATAATTGAGCACCTTGAGTGCCTAGAGAAGGGTAACAAGGCTTGTGAATACTCTGGAACATAAGGTCCTACAAGGAGCAGCTGAGGGAGCTGGGGTTGCTTAGCCTGTAGAGGAGGAGGCTCAGGGCAGACCTTATCACTCTCTAGAATTGCCTGAAAGGAGGGTGCAGCCAGGTTGGGGTCAGTCTCTTCTCCCAGGGAACCAGTGACAGGACAAGAGGACGCATGCTTAAGCATGCGAGAAGTTTAGGCTGGACTTTTAGGAAAAAGTTCTTCACTGAAATAGTGATTGGGTACTGGAATGGGCTGCCCAGGGAGGTGGTGGAATCACTGTCAGTGGAGGTGTTTAAAAAAGAGACTGGATGTGGCACTTAGTGCCCTGGTTTAGTTGATAAAATGGTGTTCGGTCATAGGTTGGACTCGATGATCTCAAAGGTGTTTTGCAACCTAGTTAATTCTGTGATTTGGTGATTCTGTAATTTTCACTCACTACTTAACAACCTACTTGGATCACAAATGTTAGGGTCAGGATCTGCTTACAGCCTGTCACATCTTTTCTTAAATTTGCCATATTTACAATTTGAAATGAAACTTTTACAAAATTCTTTGCTTTATCCATTCCTTTACAATCTATATATTTAGTGGTACCTTCTATGATCACACAGTAAAACAGAATTTATAATAACATTTTCTAATATATCAATGGGTATTTAAAGGTCCTGAAAGGCTAAATTGATTTAAATTACTTTCTCTTTGATATTGAGGATCAGTATCTGTTTTCTGGATATCATATTTGTACATCATCCTCCATAAAGCATAATGACTCTGACAGTGTTGGTGCTACAAAACTTTAAAAAGTACATATTTTTTCCAAGGTATTCTTAAAGTTTGTGTGATTACAAGCAAACCTGGTGTGGACATAAGGTATTTGGTGCCCAGAAAATTTTCACCTTAAAGGGTCACCTTCATGGCTTTTTGGAGGAGCAAATAGAAGTGAGTGGAATTTGGTTAAAAAGGCTTATCAAAACACTAAGATCTTTATGGCAAATGAAAAGATTCTCAGAGCTGTGTTGTAACTAAAAAAAAAAAGGTATCAGATATTTGATTAGAAGTATTTATTTTCCCTATATTACCTTTCTGGCCTCAGGTGAAACAAAGACCTTTGAATAATTTTTTTATAGCTCTCTACTCAGTTCATACTTCTAAGTAAGACTCTTTCTGGAAAGGAAGATTGAACACAGTCTGTAAGCCACAAGTATCATATTTTGCATGTGGAAATAGCATTGAAATTGGATGGAAGTTCTGTTATTACTCTAGTTTGGTAAAGCCCTAACAGGTATTAAAAACATGTTTGTTACTGCAGCAACTTCAACTAGTAAGGAGAGAGAATTGTATAAGGTGGAGTTTGAGCATTCAGGACTGATTGGGCTCTGCACTTCAGTGCAGAAGCTATGACAGAAAAATTACATTTAGCTTTATCTTATGTCCAAAGAAGTAAATAATAAAAGCACTCACCTGTCATTGTAAGTCACTGAGCTATTGGTTTGCCTGATGATTGTTTTCTTTGCTCCAAGGGAAGAGGTCTCATTACTACTTTTTACATTCTAAGACACGTATATATTTGTATGTATATATACACATCTATGCAAACATATATAAACATATATGCAAATATACGACTGCTCCTGACTGCACCTTTGCCAAAAGAACTGTAAAATTACAAACTGACAGTAGAACACATCAGTGCTCTGTAATATTTCTCAGCCCATTCTCAGGCTACAAAAGGTAGATGTTTCTCTTTAGAAAAAACTAGACCAAACGATGTTAATTTATTTATAAAAATTATTTTTCCTAACGTTTCCTTCCAATTATTTACCAGAAAGAAATTTTCCGTGAAGTAATAGCTATTGAAAAAAATACAAAATACCCTAAATAGGTAAGTTTTTGTTGACAAGACATGTTCACAACTCTAATGTGAGATTTTTTCTCAAGCTATATTCATAAGGGAATTCAGGAGTCGCTTAGAAGACCCAAACCAAGAAAATCATAGCACTGTTCCATTATTCCATTTAGTCCAGTAGTCACCTGAACTGTGAACAAGACAGTTTTGAATTGTTACTCTGAATGAGCAGCTCAGCTATTGGATTAAACATAGCTTTTTAATTAGTTGCTGTAAAAAGTCTGACCAAAAAAAATAAAATAAGGAATAGCCTGACAGAAATAAAGCAATGAATAACATTTTCTAAGGTGTTGCAGTGCAGCTAGAGCAGGGTTGGGGAAACCTTCAATTCCTGGAGTGGGAAGCACCTTCATACTACAGCAGGCATACTACAGCTTTTGCTTTGCTGTATCTAGTTTGAGCTCTGAGAAATTCGGGTAAATTTGCAACAGCAGCACAGCATGCCCATGGGTCTACAGACTATGTACATTCTGTCATCACAACATCAATGTCAAGCAGCAGTGTTTAGCTGCTTGGGAATACTGGAAGCTTTAAGGGTAGAAAGAATATCATAAATTGACAGAGGAGACTTGGTGGTCAAAATATCTTTTCTGTTTCCTATTTTTTCCTGAACTGCACTGTCATCTTGCTGAAAGATCCCTGCTCTCCCACAAATAAAAGGCACAAAACCTGGGGTTTTATTTCTAGTGAACTACTTTCCTGTCCCTTCTTGGCTCCATGAGGTCTAACTGGAGAACTTTTTTGAAACCTCAAAGCAAAAAGAAGTGAAATTATGATTTCTCTTGCCTTGGCATTTTTAATAGCTTTTTTGTAACCTAAATACCTTCCTAAAATTGATCTTTCTCTGAAATTTGCTTATAAGCAGTACAAACATAACAAGTTAGCAAACATCTTTAAAATTGTCACAAATTCTTTAAGAGTTGTAAATTTTTAGTTTCCAGTCATCCTTATCTGCGTCTCAGATGAAAATCTACTGATGAGGCAATCATTGTTTAAGATAATTTTCATGGTAAATATAGTTTCCTTCTATTTTTGACTTAAACTGGACTCCAGAAGAGGCTCATAATGGGAAATACTTTATCCATGAATTATGAGTAGTCTAACATTCATTACACAAAGATGACAAAGTGTAAAGAGAAATACATTTATCTTACCAATGTTTTTGTGATTTTTCAAGGATTTCTATATGGTTTGGGATGTTTTGGTTTTTTTGGGTTTTTTTCCAGGTGTGTTTGTTGTTTGTTTTTGTTTATTTTCTTATTAGCTTGAAGTTTCTGGTCATAGATACTACGCATAATTAAGTGTAAATGTCATAAAAAGTGACTACAATTTGTTTTGGTCTTGATAGCCAGAGAATTCTCTGAAGGTTCATCCAGGCCTCACACATGCAACTTTACTTAATTAGAAGCAAAAGCAATTTCTCAGAGCATATTGTACAGGAAATATCTGTGATCCTTCCTGTCCTTTCTTATGTATGATAAGAAAAATCTGATTTTAGCATTTCAATGAATAAGCATCTGAAGTAAAATTTCACTTAGATAGCTTTGAATTTTTTGTTTGTTCATAGAATTTCGACAATTTGGGAAATTTCTGTAAATTTTTATAAGACTAAGGTTTATTTAATATCTTCAAAAATTCTCTGAAATAACAGAATCCAATTTTTTAAATTTATAATACATTGAAATGATGAAAATTGGATAAAGAGCTTTTGTGGCATATGAGTGGTTGTATTTTGATAAATATTCAGAAGTGGATACAATTCCAAAGCCCTTAAATATTAGTGATGAACAATTCCTTTCTTTTCCAGTATATATTCTTTTACATTTGAAAGGAGAAGACAGTAGATAATCAGGTACAGCTGAATGTTTTGCAAGGAGAATGTGGAGATGTAGATGTGGTTTCAAGAACTTATTTTCATTAAATTATTTTCTAATTGACTGAGGATCAGAGAGAAACTGCAAGTAGAACTCCTTGCATAGAATCATGGAATCATCAAATATCTAAGTAAGAAGGGACCCATTAAGTCTGACTCCATGCTCCTTGCAGGACTGCCTAAACTGTATGACTTAGAGCAAACTGTATGGCAGAGAATTGTCCAGACACTCCTTGAATTCCAGCTGGCTTGGTGCCTCAGCTACTTCCCTGGATAGCCAGTTATGGTGACCAGCCCCCCTCTCAGTATAAGAGACTTTTCTGAATCTCCAGTCTGAACTTCCCATCATGTAGCCTAATACCATTTCCTCTTGTCCTATTGCTGCTCACCAGAGAGAGAGGGAGAGTCCCCCCTTGGCTACAACCCTAGCGGAAAATGTAGATTGCCACAAGGTCATCCCTCAGCCTTCTCCAAGCTGAACCAGCCAAGTCACCTCAGCCATTCCTCTGAATTCTGGCCCTCGAGGCCTTTCACCACCTTGGCCATCCTCCTCTGAAGGTCCTTGGTCATCCTCCTCCCTAACAGTCTGCTGTCCTTCTTATATTGAGGTGCCTACAACCACACACAGGACTTACGGTAGGGCTGCACAGCCCAGAGTAGGTGGGGCAATCCCCTCCCTTGTCCAGCTGGTGATGCTGTGCCTGATGCACCTAGGACAGGGTTGGCCTTCCTGGCTGCCAGGACAGACAGTGCACTCATTTTCAACTTGCCATCAACCCAAGACCCCAGAACTCTTTTCATGGGGCTAGTCTCCAGTCTTCCATGACCCAATCTGTATGTAAAATAAAGATTTCTCCATCTCAAGCAGAAAACCCTGCTCTCTAAATCCATAGAGCTGTTGATTGATTGTCCAGCTCTTTAGTCTACTTAGATCTCTCTGTAAGGCCCCTCCACCCTCAAGAGAGTCCACAGCTCCTCCCAGTTTAGTACCTTCAGTAAACTCAAGTATATGTGATTCCTGTGTCCAGATCATTTATGAAAGCATGCTCCCCAGGAAAGCAGTCACAGCACCAGCCTGACTGAGTTAAAGAGAATCGGAACAATGCTCTTGGGCACATGGTGAGACTTGTGTGCTGTGCAGAGCTGGGAGCTGGACTTCAATGATCCTTGTGATTCCCTTCCAACTTAGCTTATTCTGTGACTCTATGATTTAAGAGCATTGACCCTAAAATTGAGCCCCGGGGAACTGGCACCAGCCTGATGTAACATTGTGTGCTACTGTTTATAGAGAAATACTTCTTAAAAACAGACAAAAAGCAATGAACTAAACTAAACCAAAACAAACAAAACACCACAATCTCTCTCCTCCCACTCTCCCACCACCACTTTTAATTATTGCTTTTTAATAAATGCTTACTTTTAATTATTTAATATTTAATTATTTAAACGTCAAACATGGTCAACTTGCAGGTCTTGCAAGTATGTCAAAGCTATTGGGACACAGGGAAGCTGAATTCCAAAGTTGCTTTTCTGCAATACATATAACTTAAAAGGCCTGGCTACTGCCAGAAATTTCAGTGGAAATTTTACAAAAGTTGATTGTAAAATCCTATTTCTTCTGCTGTCTTTTCTGTTGTATTTCCAAAATGTGTGTTTTGCCTTTTGGAGCGTCTTTTGCAAAGAAGAGTTGCAGTCCCCTTTATCCACAAGCACTCTCTGAGCACTTCTCCGTATAACAAAGTCCTGCCATTTCAGATTCTCAGTGTTTTCACTAAGTGGAAACATCATGTATATATAAATATATTTGAAAATTTTATGAGTATAACTCTAATGGAACAGTTTTTATATGCAACAGTGCATTTTTGTGTTCACCTCAATTTATCTTTTGCAACTGAAAGATGAGGGATTCCAAGGATGGCTTTTATACCATCTACATGTAAAAGTATTTTGCCTGTCTAAGCTCTTCTAGAACAACTTACACCCCTGGATGACTCATCCAAACTACTGGAGTCATCAGGATTTTATGTCTATGCATTCCTATTTTAAAAGGGAAACGTCAATACAATGATGTTTTATGATTTTTGTAGCACCCCCTAAAATCATCTGTTGCTGTTCTTTTATCTCTATTATTGGCAGTGTAATTTCTACTTGTCAATACATTTTTTCCTTTGCACTGTATTTTTTTTTCTGGATGCATTTTTAATGTTAATATTTCTTTGAATCAAAAAGTTTCCTCTTATGATTACTAGACAGCATTTTCCTACTAGGTATTTCAAAAAAACTCAGACTAATGATTTATCTCTTCTACACTTCATTTCAATATTCTAAATGTTTAAATTTTTATTTAATAAAAATATATGCGTTTAACCATGGAACAACCAATTAATGACACTAAATTATGCACATAAAATGAATGAATCATAGATCAGGTTGCTCAAGGCCTTATCCAAAATGGCCTTGGACAGCAAGTGGATAACATTTTCTGCAATGTATCTGCCATATGTAAGAAAAACTTTTAAATTGCTTTTCTATAAATAGACTCTTTAATTAGGTTTTGAAATTAAATTTGAGTAAAAGTAAGAATCTTAGATGAAAAATTTCCTCTGTTCCTAAGACAAATCTTGAAAAAAGAGATTGGAAAAACCAATAAAAATACATGATTGTGGAAAATTTGTGATGAGATGTTTCATGCGAAATAAATATATAACATATAAAATATAGATTATAAAACATAAATTTTTGAAGTGATTTTCATGAAAACAAAGTTAGGCTATTTTTCACTTGATTGTTATTCATAGTTAATTTCAAAACCTATACTTTGTGACCAGAAATACAGACTGCTGGTTTTAAGTGTTTTAGAAAAGAATGGTAGAAAGCTTTCCTCCACCTAATTTCATCAAAGCCAAGTTTACAGCTCAAAACCATCATTATTTAGTACAATAGAACAATACAGTACTACTTACATGTACACCCTTGATAATCATGTCTTTACCTATGTACAAAAGAGCAACTTTTTTTTAGTACATATATTGTGGTATTGTACACCCTTTACTCCTATGTATTCTCTATATCCCGGAGAATCCAGGAGCAGAGGCCCTTTTTGCCATCCAATAAACATTTTATATGATTGACAAATCAGAAAATGTTAAATCATAAGACAGTGATAAACACGTTTTTAATCTCCAGTAACAGCAGGACACTAACAGGAGAGCTAAGAATACCAGGGGAAAAAAAAAAGGCACAGGAAAAAAAAGTGAAAAAGCCCCATTGATTTGTTGACAGAGGCCTAGCAGCTGTCACAGTAAACCATGGTTCTCTTGCACTTAATCAATGCCACCCTCCAAACAAATCACTCTGCAGCCCAGATGAAAAGCAATCAAGAGGAACACCTTCATAAGCATGAAGCTTGCTAGATGGAGTTAAATGAAGTGTGTCTTTAAGCTTAGGCACTCCAAGCGTGATCTATGACCCAAAAGCTAATGACAAACTCTTAACCCTTTTGAAGAAGGCAACAAATATCTGTCCCTTTTACAAACAGATTACATTGTAACATCTTCATCAATAATTTTTGGAAAATACCATGTGCATCTTTGGTGTGCAGTCTTTTCTTCCACCGTGATAGGGTCACAAGCAATTATAGTTTGTCTCTTCCAGTGAGCAACTACTTTAAATGTATTTTATTTTTGTGGAAGCCAGCACAGGAAAAAATTACTAATTTTAACCCTTACACAATGCTTGCATAGAATTTCTAAAGGACTAAAATACTATTTTCTGTTCTTTTTATTGGAGCTTAAAAGTGCAACGTGTTGAAGACTTAAAAAATCCCCTATTATAGCATTATTTCCAAGGGGAAGTCTAAACACTGCTCTTGCCTGTTTAGTAGCAGTAGATTGCTTGACAGCCTGCCACCAGCTTATATTTAATTTTCTTTTTATTATTTTTTTAAATTGACCAAACAGAGGCTAAAACAGACTCTAGAATTATGCTGTCAATTTCATTCACATGAGACAGTAACTCAGACAGAGGGCTTTATTTTACAGTTCACTGAAGGAAATTACTTCATCAGCAGTCCTCATGGCATGCCACCAACAGAGTGCACTGTCATATGCTCAATACTTGTACCAACTAGATCCTTAACAGTACTATTGTTATGGTACTCATGTAGTATATTATAAATGTGCTAGGAGCTCTTTCCATGTTAAATTAATACAGCATTTTAGAAACAATTAATTATTTTTTATTGATAGCTTCAGAAAATAGATTGTGCAACACATTGCATTTCTGATACAAATGGTGGAATGGAGATAAGCTCTTTTTTATTAGTTTTGTCTCATGCTGAATATTTCTTTTAAGATGTACTCTAAAGTCCTTTGCTGCTTGACTATGGGCTTACACTATACCAATTGCTCCCATGTCACCAGCCAGTAAACATGCCACTATTGATGAGCACTTGGATCCCTTCAGAATGATACAACTGACCTTTTTATTTAATTTATAGTCTGTTGGACAGCACATATTTCCTGCCTAAGGGTTTAGCTTATCTCTCATGTAGTCAGTGGAAATTGACATTTCACTACTTTGCAGGTTAACCTAATGTTAATTAAAGCATGAGGATGCACTCCTCCTTAGTATTTTCATGGAATTCACGCTATTCTAAAATCAAGTTATTTCAAAATATGTATGCATATTTGAATTCAAAGGTCAGACTACTGAATATGAATGCAAATAAGAGGGTACATATACAGCTAAGTTGTCATGGTTTAGGAATGGCACTCCCTAAATTACTGCTCCTCTCACTGAGACTCCAAAACCACATGCAACTCGTGCTTCTCCTCGCCCTTCTCCTTCCCCTACAGGTGGCTGGGGAGGAGGATTGGAGACATCAAAGGCAAAGGTCACAGGCTGAGATAAGAACAAATTACTGGAAACAGCAATGAGATAAGAAAACTGACAGTAAAAGCAAGAATGTTACTAACAAAAGGTGTAAGACAAAGAAATGGTTTACAAAGGAAAACCATGATAAAATATGACTGTCCCATTACACCACACGTTCTCCCACCTGGAAAACGGATTCCCTTCTCAGAAGTGAGAGTCCCTTCCTCCTGCCCTGGCAATGATGTAAAATGGTATCAAATAAGAATCAGGTGCTTGGCCATGCCCATGCATCTCCAGGCTCCAGTCCCTCCTGGCTATTGCGAAAAGTTAATCCTGTTGTCCAAAATCAGGACATTATCCACTCTATATTCTATGCTGTCTACATCACACCCAGATCCTATACCTTCCAATCATATACATATATACACAAGCACAGATATAATTTTCACAGTCAGTGGCTGTTCCTCCAAGTTATCTGTTGAGTTTGTTTAGTGCACGGCTGTGGGTCCTATCTGCCTTAGATGTCTTCCAGGGCAGGAGAGAGAGCTGATGAGCTGTCAGGTGGTTGCCGTTGGGATTACTAGCTCACAACTGGTGTATCTGGTGCAATCCATACTCATTGTCCATGGTAGTTCTGGCATACACTGGCAGCGTCATTCAGCAACAAATATTATACAATTCAACATTACAGACTTTTCTCACTGCAAAATCAAATCCCCTTGAGGGGCAAATTTGGTTTCCTGGTCCCTCTGCATTACTCACCAAGTACACCCAGAATCTCGAGCCAAAACAACCCCACAGATGGCCATCTGTTTGCTTGAGGCAGGACTATTTCTCATATGCACAATGAGACTTTATCCCCTTCTACAGGACAAAGAGGTTTTGACTGGGCAGAGCCATCTCAATTAGTACAGCCTCAGGTGTTAACTACCCTGGTGGCTAGAAGCGGAGGGTCACATGAAGCACCCTTTCTACTCCCCATTTCATTGACATCAATGCCACTGAGTAGATACATGACAATAGCATGCTCCATACAAACTCCACCATATGAACTATGCACATGGGACCTCATCTGGATCTACAGGGCACTGCTTGTGATGTAAATCCCTATACATTTCCGACATCTTAGGTAATTATCTCAGGTACCTGACACCTTTCTCCATAATGTTCTATCTGCTTGGGCACACCACTAGTTCATCCTTGAGAGAACATCTTTCCCTCACACTTGACAGGAGTTGCCTGCAGAGGCTGAGACTTTCTATACTCTTTGCAATCCCCCTGTCAATGCCTACATGCTGGGACAGGGATCACAGTTGCTTGGCTTTACTACCATCTAGTTTCATACCATGGGACATGACAGCCCACCATCAGAGCAGACAGGTCACTGCGAGCTCACCTGATTGGCAGCTGAAATCACAGTAAGATTATTAATGAATTCCCAGATGTATCACCCAAGTCCAGGGCAAGAGAATGACACTGAATACACACCCCAAATGATGTTATAATGTCATAAACTGGTATCACATAGTACAGCAACAAAGCAATCCCGATCCTTCTCCCACTGGAAAAGAGTGCTGTGAGGAGCATATAGAAGAAGGTATGTGTTAGGTACCACACCCACACAAACAGTCAAGGAACATTGTGACCAGGGGCTCCACACCGAACACACAAGTGCTTAGACCAAGCTTGTTTCCACGCCCATAAGGGCAGCTCTGTTGCTATTTCAAACCTTCATGCTCAAGACTTGACACCACTTAAGGCTTTCATAATTTAGAAATGATACTCCTCAATTTCCTGTCCCCCCCAACAAGACTCCAAAGCCCCACCCACCTCACTTGCTCCCCCTCTCCCATCTTCTGCTCACAGGTGGCTGGAGAAGAGCACTAGAGGCACACAAGGCATGGGTTGAGGTAAGAATGATTTACGGGAAACAGCAATGAGATAAGAAAAATAAACAGTAACAGCAACAATATTATCAACAAAAGGTACAAAACAAAGAAACTATTCATACAGAAGAACCATGACAAAATACTGACTGACCAACTGTCCCACCACGCCACACTTTCTCCTGGCCTTCTTGGAAGTGAGAGACTCTGTCTCCCCTGTGACTCACCTGTGACTCTCCTGGCACGGATGTAAGATAATACAGAATAATATTAGGGTCTTGGCTATGTCCATACAACTCCAGGCTGTGCCACCCCATGGCTAGTGCAGAAAATTAGCGCAGTCCTTGGCTGAAACCACACATATATATTGTGATTCAAGAGGCCTATAAAATAGTTCTTGTAAATTTGTCAGCTAGCTAATAATAATAATAATATTTAAAACATGCCATGTATGATAGATGCTATATATGCTATGCCTTAAATGCAGTAGGATAAGCCCATAATTCCATATCACTAGAAGGATAGTAAGGAAGCCCTTAAATTGGAGATACAACTTTGTTAGTTCACACTAATTTGGTTGATGTCCACTGTTTGGAACCATATTTTCTGAGTACTAATCATCTCTATCTTAGAATTTTAAAGAGCTATTCTTTGTTGACACTCTCCATGTAGAAAAATGGGAAAGGGCTCTATTATAAAAAGGCTAAATAAGGGTAACATTTTTGAGAAATATGACTTGTGCTTTATCTGACTTGTCCTCAGCTGTCACCTAAGGATTCTGTACTGATCACTCCCAGAATCACAAACCATTTTGCATGGCCCTTTTGTCTGAGCAGGGAGCAGATATTCTAGCCAAAACATTCAAATATGATGCAAAAGACAATTCCTTCTCTAAAGATCAGTTTTAGTATAATAGCAGATTACACAAAGGCATTAACCTGAAATCTATGTCATTAAGGGAGACTTTTAAACATTAAAGCATTTTAAACATTAATTTTCATATCACAGGTTAGGGACACATTTGGCCAAAGCTCTTTTGAATTATCTTTCTTGAAAATGATCAAATACCCAAATAACTGTCAGAGAAAATATGAATGATGCTCACATTGCAGTGTTGGTGCTGGCTAACTAGTCTGTCTGGGGTTATCCCTCAGAATGGTCTTCAAGTGGGGAACCTTTGTTCAGGGCTGCAAAGATTTCCTGACACAATTGTAGTATGGGCAAATACTAGGCCAGGAAGCAGCTGCAATGCAGAATGTGCCAGATGATTTCCCTTTGCAGTTTAAATATTTTTTTCTGTCATATTCATGACTGATTCAAATTCAATACAATTGAAGCTGATGAAAGGTAGTCAGCTGGTGTCAGATTTGTTGCCAAGTTCAGCCAAACCAGTGTAGTTCAAAATTCTGGTAAGTCTAGATAAAGAAAAAAAACCAAAAAACAAAACAACCAACTTTGGAAGATAAGGACAGGGAAAAAAAAATATTTTTGACTTTTCCTCATTCTGAATCAGAATCCTTTCCTGAATAAGTTTTGCTCAGCTGAGAATTTAAATGATACTGGGGGGAAATAAAGCTGCTTCCAGTAATACACTCAAAAATAATTTTGTGACTTCATTTCATGACATGAAGCTACACAGCACATCATAAATTTATTTCCCAAAGTCTAGGATTTATGTCTGCTTTACATCCACATCACATCATAATACGATACAGTTTGACACACCATAATTTGTTTTTAATAATACATTATTTCAGGAGCTGGAAAAGTGTCAAGCCTTTGTGGGATTTATTTATTTATTTTCTGTGCAAAATTAGTGACTGCTCTGATATTGCTGCAACTCCAAATTAATCCAGTTATTCTGTGATTTGATAGCATAGGGGGAAGTGTGTTTAGAATTTCCTGATGTAAAAAAAAGAAATTGCAAGAAAGACAGTGCTATTCATCACTGCATGCTTTGTACTTACATTCTGTTTAGTGCAAATATTTCATCAGAACAGCACATGCCACATGGTTGACTGAATAAGAGGAAGAAGGAAAGGCTTAGAGGTTCTTTGAGTTCTTGCCTGCAAACACGCCTCAGAAAACAGAAATAGAAACTTGCAAAACAAAGTATAATTGTATTCTCCCTAACCATCATTCTTTGTTTCCTGTGTGCCTAATGTTTCATCTAGTGCATGATTGCACCATTCCCTTTTTCTAGCTGTCCCTTTAATTTTTTAATGGTATATCACAGGAGTAACTTTTATATTAAGGAGCTCAAAGTATAAATGGCTAGCATTCCATATCAAGTTTTACTGGCCACCAGTATTTGCCTAAAAATTATCCTCAGTATTTATATAAAAAATATAAGCATGTTTTAGTATTTGTGGATTTTTTGCCTTTTCTCTCCCTTTATTCAGTCCTTGATTTAAACTTTTTCTTATTTTTTTCATTAGAGGCCTCATTTTGTTTTATTTTTAATTAATGATGATTATTACACTTACCATTTCTTCAATTGCTAGTACTAGCAACAACCTGAGTATTTTGAAACATTGCATTTAATTCTTGTCATTATAGAAAGAAAAGCCTAGCTGTACTTTGAAAAGAAAAAGAGAAGAGGCCTGAAAACCTATCTAGTTCCTTTATAATGATAATTTGAAAGGAAAAAAATCTTTGTTGGATAACGCTTTTTTAATCAGAGTAAATTGATCATTGTTGCTTCTCTGGAGAGCTCGAAGTGATTTCACTACTTCACCTTTCTCTGAAACATTCTTTTGGCAGGTAAGACATTTTAAAGCCTTTCCTCTAATGTCTGTTTCTCACAGCTTTACATTTCTTCAGATTTAACAGATCATGCTTGATACTTCATACATCTTTGACATACGGTACATTTCAAGTAATATGGCTTTTATTGCCCAGGAAAACACAAGCTACAGATTGGAGCATGGTATAGGTATACTTGAGCTCCTGCACAGCAATATCTTTGCTTCAAAGCCTAGTCAGGAATCAGGCCTGGATTCTTCTCAAGGACAATTAGCTCAGAGAAAGGTGAACAGAAACAAGAAAAAGCATTGCTAGCTTGTGGTAGCTTTAACTATTTCAAGGAAAAGTGAGATATATGATGATGTGACAAACCTTAATAAAGTGTATTTGCAATTTCTGTAGTAGGTTCAAGGTAAAAGAACTGGAAAATGCATGCCAGGTAGCTCAAACCTGATTTCCATATTCTCATACAACACATGTTTTGAATTCATGATTCCTAATCTATAGTTTTACAGAGTGTTTTAGTAATATAGCCACTGAACACTGAACTAGTAATGTGGCATTTCTGAAAAGTTTCTCTTTGGTTTTGGATTTTAAATATAAAATCCCTTTGTTTATCTTTTTCTTCACTTTTGTTACATTTTATGCTTATCTGTATTTACACTAAGATTACAGGAATAGGACCTAGATGCCATTTTCAAAAATTATTTAGGAACTGAATTCAAATAGAGAAATCAGTGGATTTAATTGCTCAGATAATTTTCAATTTAATATTCAGGCTATTAAGGAAGAAAGAATCCTATTGAAAATTTCACCTTTTTTTTCAGCATTAAAAGTAGGCATGGTTTTACTCATCATTTAAGTTATTAAATTCTGACTTACTACAGTTCTTTAGTTAGTCTTCTTGGTACAGCAGACTGGCATGGCCCGCTGAAACTTTATGACAAAGATACGTTAAATATATTGCTCTTCGATACATTTCAAATTGACACCTCTCTGTATCATGCTTGTATTTGTATGGATGAGCATCTATTTGGAATAGCTTTATAGAAATGCTGTTAAATTTTCAGTCTAGACTATGCAGCCTTTGTGCAGTGTTTGGAGGTTAATGCAGGATTTTCTTCGGTCATCGGAAGTGTTGAATTCTTTTATTTTTGCAATGTTTCATGTAGAAAAAACAATGAGTAATGAAGTGGTTAGTGTATCAAAAATGAAATGAAAGAGAAGCTGTGTGTGTGTGAATGCTGTGGACTTAGAAATTAAACCAGGAAATGCACTTCCATATGGAAAGTTTGAGTCCATACTAACTTCACTGTCTTGTTTCACCTCATCAGTAGCATTTTTCTACTTTTTTTTCAGTAGTTTTAAATTATTAAATGTATAAATAAGTACCATATATTAATACAAAATTATATCTTGATAAAAAGCATAGCATCCAATTATGGTGTTTATCAATCTATCATGAATTTCACTTTATGATCAGTGTCAGCAAGAGCGAATCTGAGTAAGCCCAAGACAACAGAATGAAGAATTTCACAACAGAATTTTCTTTTTTTTCATGGGTTAATGCTCTCTTGCTAAAAGAGTAAGGTAATGTAGAGATTTTGCTAGTTCTTGCTTCAATGTTCTACTGGAGTTGACAGAAGCAGAAGTGTTGGTGTTTTGAAGGGGCACAAATAGAGTTAGTAGGAGAAACATTTGTAAACATTTCAGAGTGCAAAGCACCAAAACACTTAAAAATGCCATTTCATAGGGAAAAGATTTTCTAGTCTCAGAGTATAACAGGAGTTCCAGGAAATTAAAATCAACCAGAACCTCTGTTTGGCTAAGACCCTCAACTGCTGTCACTAAGGCCATGCAAGTATTTAGAAAGTTACATTAGATCATTCTGCTCATCACTGACCACACTTCCTAAGAGGCATCTTGTAAGCACTGGACCCACTGAGAACCGTAGGAAATATGCTACATGTGGTAAAAGCAGACATAGTACCACTGAAAACTGTAGATTGCATGGGAGCTGGATGTTCAGGCATGCTTGACAGATAAACCTTTATGAAATATTCTTAATTATCTTAAGTGCTTAACAGGCTTGTACTTGATTTCTTTTGTCCAGATCTTAACATGTCATTTTCTGTATCATATTACAAGGAAAGTGACATCAGGCTCTGATAGAGCTCAGTGGTTAGACAACTTTCTACATCACAGACTAAATGAGTAAGAAAATATTTTACTACCCTCCATCAGACATAATTTACAATACAGTAAAGAAATTTTAAACAAAGCCCCCTTTGTGTGGTCCTCTTCAAATAGAAGTTTTATGAAGAATTGTCTTTAATTGTAGCAGCTGTCTTGACTTTTATATGATTTTTTTTATATAAACACAGGTTTCCATATACACTATTTCTGACTCTGCTTTAAGTGAGCTCTACATATCTTTAAAATAGAAAACAAAGAAATGTCACTCACTGGGAATAAATTTATCCATTAACTCTTCCAAAGAAATTCACATGTATGTTTACGTAATATAGAAAGCTGCTACTGAACAAACCCACAATTGATGTACACCTAAAGAAAATTGTTCATTTTCCTCAGAAAATGGTGGAAAAGCTGAATAGGAAGACCTTACCCAAAGACAAACCCATTTGCAATGAAGCATGGATTTTAAAAGACTAAAAGGAATAATCTGGCAAGATGAGTTTCAAATATGTTTAAAGAGCTGTACCTACATCTTATTGTTGGATCTAAAATGTGCTCCTATAGAATTAGCAACTTAATTAAACCTGTGTTTTCCTTCAGGGAACCAGTTATTCTGCCACTCTATTTGAGACTGTATCTGCAATACTGATTTTGACAGAAGGCTTATATGCAACATGCAAAGACCTTGTCTCAAATCTGTTAATCAATTTACATATTCCACTCTCTGCTTCACATATAATAAGGCACATTGGAATCTCTAAATGCAGTGGCTTATTCGGAAGTAACAAAACTCGTAGGTTTGACGTGCCAAACCACAGGCAAGTGTCATGTGCTCTTCCACTTTAAGAAGACAAAAAGAGTTATCTATGGTGTCACATCAGGTTTGCTTTGGAAATATTGTGTATGTTTTGACCAAATTTCCATTTTCACAGGATGCTACAAGAAGATATTTTCATACACAAGTTAGCCTTAGAAGTGGTCATCAAAACAAATTTCTTAAAGTTTTGAAAGTTTTGTCAATGCAAGTATCTATCAAGCCCACTTAGGAAAGTAGCTCATATTCTGATAAATAAAGAGGATTTATAAATAGAATAAATAAATAACTTTTTAAAATATGATATTTTCACATTTTAGTTTAGTTTGAATTTTAGTTTGAATGATGAGGAAAAAAAAAAAAGGAAAAAAAAAAAAAAAACCACAAACTGAAATGGGACATTTTAAATAATTTTCAATATGCCTCAGCTTTATGAATTAATTTTTAGCATGTAGATAAGGAAAATAAAAATAAAGTTAGGAGAACAAGTGGAAGAAGTCATGTATATAGCAGTATTTTGCTCCATTTTTAGAATAGGGTAGTGCTGAAGCATGCCATTCCTTTTCCTCAAAAAACTTTTCCTAACTCTTCACTTAAGAATATATTAATCAGAAAAATTAGACTTTCATTATAGCTTTATAGGACTGTAGTATCCTGTATTAAATTTTGAGAGTACAGTTGGCCAGTACTTTTGATAAGCAATGGATTTTTTAAAGTAATTGGGGATTTAGAGAGTCTGTGGGAGAACACTTCAAGTTTGAGGAATAAAAGAATACATGCAAGTAGCTAAGAGATGGAGAAATAAGTGTAAAAAGAAGAAATTAAAGACATTACTGAATATTTTCTATCAAGTCACAGGGATTAAATTGCAATGAAAAACATTTACTTTACAGAGTTATCTGAATTTTGTACTGATATGCCTAAAGGTGTATATGACCCGGGGTAAAGTTTCACCAAATAAAAATTTTGAAATATGTAAAAAATTCTGTAAATTATAAGGCCACAATTCAGGTGGAGTCACTTAGGATACACATAGGTATCTACACACATGTACACACACATACACATATGGCTGGAAGTTAACAGGGAGACAGAGCAGAGAAATGCAAGGTGCTTACAAGAATGGAGAATTTTACACACTATCCTCACTGTACATTTGTGAGGAGCACAACCAAGAGGCAGGAAGGATGGTCTAGTCAGAAATCTAGGGAGCCTTAACAAGCAAAACTGGAAGACTGACTTTCACCTAATAGCTAAACAGTAAAAGTTAGTTTAAGGGAGGAAAAGAAGAAGAGAAGCAAGACTTAATTTAAAATATATTGGGAAAGGGAAGAAAATATTAGTATTTCAATTTTTTATTTTTTCTAACAACATTGCTCTAGAGTCATCTAGATAGTGTCAATGTCAGTATTTCCTCTTGCATGCAGCATTAAATCAGTGAAGAGACATTGTCTTGAAGATTTTACATCAAATAAAGAGAATTTTAGATATTTTCTCAACTTTGAAGTTCTTTCAGAACTTCAAAGCTTTTCTTGTGACGCTTTTTTTAAACTGATTTTTGGTTTTTAGGTTTTTTTTAAATTATAGTAATTCCACATAGTTCAGGCTTGGTTTATGTTTGCATTGTACTGAGAAAATCCTTAAAACAGTATTAAAAATATTGACAAGTAATTTAATTAGGTAAATCTTATGTGTGTCATCTTTCTTTTTTTCTTGATATCAATTTGGTTTATTCAAAATATGGAGTAGAAAACTGTACGTGTTCACAGATATTTGTGATTAAGTCTTCAATTTTTAATGGAATATTTCAGACTATTCCATTAATGACTTGATAGGTCTTGCCGAGGGTGACCTGATCTAGTCCAAACTGGATACTGCAGCCCCTGTTCTATAGCAGGAATAGCATTGTCTAACTTGTTTAAATGTAAATTTTGAAGCCATCAAAATGCTGCTTCCAGATGCATGATGTACACCAGTCTTAGAATGAGCTGACTTGTCCTTGTCTTCACTCATTCACATAAGATTTTTTAAATCATGGAGACATTCACTGGTGTGCTTTGCCCAATTAGTACTTTGGAAAATGCTCACTATTCCTGCAGTGTACAAGACTGTCCTCCATTCTCAAATAGCAAGAAATTTCTGCCTGTTGATGGTTTTTTATGCCTGCTCCTGGACTTGGAGCTATCTCATAGAAAACCAAGCACTTAACAGAAGGAAACCTTTCATTTTTATGCTTAGTATTTCCTATTGTGCAAAGTTCTGTATTTCTGAATTTGCTGTTCATCTTGGGCATTTTAGTATCAGCTATCTAAAAGACCACTCTAAGTATAAATAGCAAATACATCAGGTAACTCAATGATGCAGTAAGGCAACTAAGTTAGAAATGAGATGATTTCATTAGCAACTGTTGAGGTTTGACTAAGATGTTTACAAAAATGATGTATCCGGTTTCAGTACTTTAGCGATCGACAGAAAATATATGTTGTTAATTTTTCTTTCTTTGTATTATTTTCATTATACTAAAAGTATTTCACAAATTCTTTAGTTTGGTATTCATTTACTCAAAATAAAATTTTAAAGTTACTTTCTTGCCTATAATACAGAAAAGTGAATAGTAAGAAATACTTTTTAGCGTCACATATGTTGGCATTTTCCAAGTGACCCATGTTAAATAATTAACCTCATAATATTAAAGCTAATACAGCTAGCAAGATTTTCTTGCTTTGGAGTTTAATAAGACCTTAAGTGTTCTGTCTCTGAAGCCAATGGCTACAATTACAGTAAAGCAAAAAAGGAATTCATTATAAGCTAGGGAAAACCTTTTCCAGATGATGAATTGTTAAGTTATGCCACTTTGAGGATAAAACATTCAGATATTCAGTGTAAGACTCTGAGAGGGATATGACACTAGACAAGCCACCTCATTCGTTATTAGGGACAACAGTGTACTGTGTTAATTTGTTTGATGTGTGCATGGTTCTGCTCCTTTGTATTTGGAGGTATTGCCTAGATTTTTTATCCAATGTTCTTTTATAAAAAACTAGTAACCAAAACTAGTAACACTAACCATTGTAAGTGTAGCATTCTAGAAAGAAGAATGTCTTCTTTGTGGGATTCCTTTAAAAACCCCAAACATTTCATTTCCTTCCAATAGGTAACAAATAGGTTTTAAAAATTGTTGTTTCCCTAATTTTCCAGTATTAATGATTCAGAAAGGGGTTCCAATTTTGAAACTTGCTTTTTGCTGTGGTTCCTTCTTTTCTTTCTGTTTCTGTTTTCATTTGTTATTTCTTCATCCAGAATTTTTCTAGTCACAGTTGTTATGCTTGAGGATAACTGAAATAGATGGAGATTATTTCCTTATCTGTCCTTATTTATAACACCTCTGCCATGTGAAAGTAGAGATTTTCTCAATCATTTGTGTTTGATTAGTCAGTTAGTGCCAGAGAAAAGCTGTGAGACTCGTGTGCCCAATCAGTTGACATCCTTTTATGGGGATCCTTCTCTGAGCAGTCCTGTTGGATTGGAGGGTGGTTCAGCTGACTTGTTCAGGGTCATGTGCAAACAGAAGGCCCCTCTCATGGGTTTCTACACCTTAAATTGATCTGTCAGTAAAAGGAAGGATTCAGGGAACCATGCCAACAGCAAGAGACTCCGTTCTGGGTCTCTATAGGCAAGTGGAGAGTTACTGCTGCCAGCAACTGTGAAAAACCTTGGAGGGCTTGAAGGGCTCACAGTACTTTATGGAGTAACACTCTTTATCAATATATTAGAAAATTCTGACAGGTTAAGTTTTAAAGATTGTCAGTGATAGTATCTGTCTGCAAAAACATATTCAAAGCAAATATAGATAAACACTAATCCCTAACAAAAACTAGCTTGGGATAATCAATCAACACATATATAGTTCGTACCCCACAGCCATCCCTGTCAGAGAGAAGACAGGTTCAGACCATTAACTGATCCCAGGAGTTACTATGGATTCTTCTCTAACTTCTCTCAATTCTTAACTTATTTTTATACTATTTTTATGTTTAGATGCAGCTTGAGTGAATCTAGCCATACATCATCTTTGGTGTGGGTGGTCATATCTTGGAGGTGGGTAACATCAGTAGTGCATCTGAGATAACCTTTAGGATGAAGGTGGATATCTGTGATCTTGCCACAGCTGCTGGTTCAACAGCAAGAAATCTTTCTTCTTTGGCTGAACAGCTGCTATGAGCCTTATCAGCTACAAGGTACCACTGAGTTCCCTCCTCTGCAAGGGTTTTGACAGAGAACGGTCATGGTGTCTCCACTCCGTTCCACCCTCTGTTTTGTCCACCTTAGGATGTATTGTGTGTGGCATGCTGACTGGATGTACTGCAGGTGGTATTGTGGTTGGGCATGCTGACCGTATCCCACCTGGAGGGTAGCAATTGTATTTCACCCTATAATTTTCATACTGTTATAATTTCTGTTAGAGTGTGAGTTTAACTTCTTAGTTTTATCTCATTTTACCCCTAGTCATTTTCCCACACACCTCTGATGAAAATGAATATGCTATGCCTTTTATTCTCATTATAGTCCTATTATTGTATTGAAATAATAAATGCTATGCATTTTTGGATGTTCTTTCAAGCTTTGCAACAAGACTGACATGCAAAGCATTCAGAGACGCAGCTGTTCATTAAAGTAAGCAAGTAAGTGAACACTTCCACTTTTAAAATATAATTCCTAAACCATTTCTCCACTGAATATTTTGTCAAAGGAAAATAACATCTAGCACCGAAGGAGCTCCCTCACTTCAAGTACAGAATCCACACAGAGGCAAGTAAAATGGGCTGCAGAAGAGAGAACAAGTAACAGGATCATCTAACAACCATTCTAATAACGAAAGTAGACAGTTAAAATCAAGGAAGAAGAACATGTTAAAATCAACAGAAGAACATGATACAGCTCCTATATTGGCTCAATAACTTTCAAATGAATTCATATGTACTGCAGAATCACAGAATGGCTGAGGTCAGAAGATACCTCTGAAGGTCATCTGGTCCAACTCACTGGTCCTGCAGGGCCTAGGCCTACTATGTAGTTTGAGCTCCTCTTAAATGAATAAAATTATTAAAGGCTAAAACATAATTCACCAAGCAGAACTAAAAATAAACTGCGGTTTCTTGAAGTTTTAGAAAATGTTATTTTTATAGGGAGTTTTATTGTTTGGAATAATTAAATGATTGTCTCGTGGTATTGTTTGAAACAATATTTTGTTAAAGAGTCATACAATGATCCAGATGCAGAACTCTGGCTATTTTCCTGTTCAATTGAGAGAGCTTGGAATCTGTAGCCTTTTAGCAGAACTTTTAAACAGGCAAAGCAAGGTTATCATATATTTCTAGACAGCATACATTAAGTGAAGTTAATGTGCAGTCATAGTCATAGTCATAGTAAATAATGGGAATTGTTTTCCCTGGAATAGATCATAGGTTTTGTTATATTACAGAAATGGAACTACCTTGGAACAGTGAAACCATGTATTTTGACATATAACATATATAAATATATAACATAAAAATAAAACATAACATTTGCCACAGAGAAATCTGTACTTCAACTTCCATATATATTTTAAAGAAAATGCCAGAGAATTCCAGAAGCTAGCATTTGGTTACTACCAGGTGGATTGGAAAAAATTAAGATAAGTCACAGTTAATTAACCACACAATATAGCTGTAATACAGTTTCAATTAGAGCATTATCTTCTGCATGTGGGTTAACTACACTGTCTCAGTTGGCTTCCTCTGGAAGGTCTTCCTGAATTACAGACTCTTGTTTTAAGGCTTCAATTCTGATAAAATAAACTAACCCAAGCAAGAGCCAGTCCTTAACTAGACTAAGACAGAGATGCATTGGCCACCAATAACAGTACTAAATGTCAAACTCCCTTCTTTCAAAGGGGAGATATCTGCTACAAGGGCATTCTTGCAGTAGATAACTTACTGGTCTGTGCTGGCTGGTGAGGATACAGAGAGAAGGGCAGCAGACCTGGGACTGAAACTCACTCTGCAGAGAAGAATACTCACAGGTCATCTTCTGAACTTGTGCAGAAACATCAGTTTATCAAACTACTAAAAGTGCACTGCTCAAGTCTCTCACACTGAAAAGGCATGTTTTCAAAGCTTAATTGGTGAAAAGCTAAGACATCAATTACTTTTGGAGTTGAATGCTGCATATAGTATGGGCTTTCAATGGGGTTGTCCCAGCAGGGCCAGAATTTGGTCTTAGTGAAACTTGTGGACTCTTTCAACTCAGGATATTTTATGATCCTATGAATCAAAGGGTTGTGTTTTCTCTATTTCTATAATGCATGCCATGGACAGAATAAATTATATTAAATCAGAAATCAATCTATATTTTCCATTTTCCTTTCTCCTTGATTCAATGGGTAGCCCTTGGACATAATACTTAATTCTATGCTAACTATTTTTCAAATAAATACTTACTTATTTACATGTAGTCTTTCTACTGACATTTGCCTTAGAGTATTTCCCTCAAATTAACTCATTTTTTTCCTTTGAAAACTGTATCCAGCTTACAGGAGCTTGTTATCATGTTTTAAATATGAATGAGAATAACAAGAGAGCTTAAAGCCAAAAGTATATACGCCATTCTCATCATCTCTTCAGCATAAAGAGTTTTTTTGCTTTGCTTTTTGTTAATTTTGGGCTGGCTTTTTTTAAAAGTGATTATTACTAGTGTACTTTATGAAAATTCAAGCACAGTTTCTGTTGACTTCACTGGACAAACCTTCTAAAAGGAGATAAAGTCTTGAATTAGACACTCATAAATGAAGAACTGACAAGTGTTAACTGATGTTCTGAACTATTAATATTCAATAAAATGGAGGTATCAGTCGTGCAAAGACAGAAGCCAATACTTAAGTTCTCCATTTAGTTGTTATCATCATGAACATAATATTTCTTATCAAGAAATCCACCACGTATGGAAAAGTGGTTACTAGAAGAAGCCACCCAAACATTCTAGACAAGTCTTAAACTTTTCTCAAAGAGTTATGATAAGGGAAATCATAGGTAATTTTGACAAGACAGTTGGTATGTTTTTAAAAAGGATTTAGATCATGATTACTAGTGATATCAAAGAATTACTTGATATTCCAATATGTCTTCAATTTTGTGTCCAACTTACAGACACTTTCATATGTCCTAAGGAAAAAAATATACAAAAAACCCATGTCATCATCCATTAAAATTATTAGTAGTATCATTTTTTACTATTTATACCTCTGATGTAATTTGCTTTTCTCTTTATATATATACACAAAGTAGAGAGAGTATAACTTGCTTAAATGCTGTTTCAAATTGACAGATTTTACAAATGGTATTAAGAAAACATGTGAAATTAACTGTAACTATAATACTTTTCACTAATAAGATCCTGAAACAATGATTAAATGCAACTATTGATATTTTCTTTTGATGTCTATGTTGAGAAACATCTTTCTAACATTTTTCTGTAAAAATGTTATATAAATAATCAATGTACTTTATTTCTTTCATGTTTAATTGCTTGCAAATCTTTGGCATTACCAAAGTATTAAAACAGCAAGGTTTCCCCTAAGCTGCAAATGTTCTCTAATGCAAATGTTGAATTCTTTGCAACCACTGAAACAATATTCTTTGATCTGAAAGTGTGTAATATGGTTATGCTTAGGAATCCTTCAACCTTTTGCCAGTATTTTGCTATTACTTGGAAAAATTTCATCTGAAATGCATCATATGCTTTTGGTCTTGATTTTCTTGTCATCATCCCATATAATGCCTGCAGCCTTTTGCATTCTGTACTATCACAGTTCCCTAGACTATTTCCATGTCTTGGATGGTCTCTCAAGAGATTGTGCCAAGGTCATCTTCTGGATTTCATTTGACTTTAAAATTTTTTATCATACAAATCTGAATGAAGATTTTTTTACTTTGTAATATTTAGTCAAAAATCAGTTACAAATTTAAATTCAATCACATGTAACAGGATATGAGATAAAGTTCCTCAAAAGCAAGTGACCATTTCTAGATGATGAAATACCAAGAAAGTATAGGCCTAATGTTGAATTCTCTTCCATTCATTATTAATGAACAGCAGTTACTAAAATTTAATCTGAAGGTTTATGAAGTAAAGCTTTGGTAATCAGAAAGCTTGAGCAGTTTTTTTCTCAATTGTTCTTCTTAGTGCCTTGCCAGTGCTTTACGTGCTCTGATGCACGTGCACCTTTCCCACTATAAGACTTTTAATACTCCATTTTCAACAGTTATATGAAATACCAGCATCAACAGTGTCTTTTTTTTTTAATCTAAAAATTAATCAAAAGAAATATTTAATGCAAACAATTTTTTTTTTTTTTTGGCCTTGTGCACTTTATTATTTCTCTGGCAAGAAACAGAAAGAAAAGGAACTTCAAAACGTTGACATTCATTGACATGAAACACAAAACACATTGTGCATCACAGATGCTTTACATAGGTAAATATCTGCAGACTTTATTATTTCTAATATTGTTTCCATTTGTCAATGCTTTGAATACTTTTTACAGAGGGAAACACAAGCAAAATAAACTCACAACTCTTGCCTACTGTTCTTCCATGTATATCATTCTTTCCTCCCTAAAGCATACAGTGAACTTTGTACTGAGTTTGTAGCAAATAGAGTTTGTAGCAAATATGCATGCCATGCAAGTTCCTATGTTTTACCTTATTTGATAAGAACACTTGCAAAACAAAGATTAAGCCTGACCCATCAGTAACTGAAAAGACTTTTAAGTTGAAGAAATTGTAGCAAGCCCACCTTTTTTTAATGCTTGTGACCTGGTAAGCAAAGCAAAAAATAGTTTGCATTCCATGTGGTTTTATAAAATTGTCAGAACACTGTAGTTTTAAGAGTTCAAAGACTTAACTGTCTTAAAACTGAAGAGGAAGTAGCAATTGCGTAATGCTAAGTGATATATTAGAAGCATATGAGAGGTTTTAAAGTGGTTTTGTGTAGAAAATAATGAGCTACAGAACCATATATAGCAGTGTAGTGCTAAAATTTGGAAGTTCTAATATAGTTTTATAAAATGTTATAATTCTGAATCAGTAATGTACTTTTTGTCTATTTTTTTTTAATATATGACACTATAATTTCTGGCAATATACTTCAGTAGCTCAACAAAGCTTGCATGCCTCTGCAAGGAACCATTCAGAAAAAGTGACTGAAGGGGCTACTTTCTATGGGTTTTGGAAATGCTTCAGAAACTCAGCTGCCCTGTAGAAATTATCGTGGTTTTCCCCCCCACCCCAACTTAAGAGAAATAATGAATGGTCATTTTGCATCATATCTTTGGCTAATGTAAATTGTTTAAATGTCAAGGAGGTGTGACAATTTTGAGCAGAAAATGCCAGTGCATATAAATAAATTTGCTCACCTGTGTCCCAAGCTAACAGATTTTTGAAAATTTTAAAATAGCATTTCTTGGATATAGATGATATCTACGAAGCCTATGAACTAATTTATATGCCTGGATTAAAACACCATAGAAAATTATGCAATGTTCTGGATACTGCCTTTTTATATTTTGGGGGGTTTATTATTTTTTTTTCAACCTGAAACCCCAAATATCACATTTTCAACATCAAAGCCATAATGGCATTATGTAATGTTAAAAGGCCCATGTCAGCAAAGTATTTAGTTCTTGTTTACGTTAAAATTCCAGAAATATTTATTATATATGTAAATTCCTCTGAGAAAAAAATTAAGCACATGAATTAATGTTTTGTTGCATAGAGCAGGCTCAATGGAGCTTAATTTTTTAATGACTATTTCACATTTAAGAGATAAAACATTCCATCTGATCAGTGGCTTCAGTGGAGCTTTTCCAGGTCCTATTTTTTGAGGCTTTACAACTGATTTTATTTACCAGCTTTAATTTTTCTTATTTCACCAATTATATTCCTAGTGAGTAACAATGTTTCAAGTACAATTCTATGGCTATTGAAACTAACTGGCAATCAATGTACACAAGCAGAACTGATTAGAATTTTCAACATGAGAATAACTAATGAACAGATTTCTATCTGTGAAAATCTACATTTTGCAGGAATATTTCAAGTTTCAAAAAAAAAGATACTTAGTTTTTCACTCAAGCCAAGTCACCTTCATTACATGAGGATGAATAAAGCAAAGATTAGCTTCCTCATTGTAACAAGAATTTAGTGTAAGATAGTGCACTAAATGCACATGAGAAGCCATTAAAGTATTTATTGTGTTCACTAAAAAAGGGGCAAAAGAGTTTCCTCCTTTTTCAGTGAACACACTAAAGACATTAATGGCTTCTCATGCTTTTCATAGCCCTTTTTTGTTTATCTGATGAGGTAGTATGTACCCTTTACATTTCACTACTGGTTTAAAAAAGGAAAATGTGGGGGTTTCCCTTTAATTTTGGAAGAAATTAATCCATGCATGTTTTTCAGGTAATGGAGGTCTTTTTTTTTATTTAAGTAGGGGTTAGCGTAATAGAGACAACTCTTATTTTTCCTTTGTGCCATGAAGAATCTTAGTGGTCATAAACTTCTCTCCTTTGTATGTTTCCACCCTTCTCTCCTTTGTATGCTAGACATATGATAAGATTGGTTGTATGCACTAAGGAAATGCAACATTATTTTAATGTCTTTTGGCTGACTAATTTTCTTAAGCTCAGTTATTTTTCGGTTTTTTGTAGCTCTTCTGAAGAACCTATTTGTGAGCCAAATTTTCAGCAACCTGAAATTAGGATGCTGTCTGACAAGTAATATGCAGTGGAAATGTGCATTTGCCGTCATCAATAACTGAATTACTTGAACTGTCAATTCAAACACAGAGAATTCAGTTTCAAGAGCTTGAAACTACAGTGTTTAAGGCACAAATACTCTTTAGGTATCCCATTTCTGCATACAGATCTTTGCTCTACATTCATCATAAGTATTCTTTCCCCCAATAATTTAACAAATTAAAATTTGAAAAAAATTGTGTTCTTTCCACTGAAATTCCTTTCCCTTATTGTATGCACCTGTCAGCTATTATAGGTTACTTGATGACATGCTATACAACAAAACCTTGCTTATACGTGAGACATCATTTTCCTCTTTTTCGCCTGTTTTATTACTTCTCCACCTTTTCACTAGTTTTAATTTCTGCATTTACCTCTACCTTTTCTTTGCATTGCCAAACATCATGACTGGGAAAGCAGCTGAGGGATATCCTGTTTCATTAGGGGTTTGTTTAGCTCAGCACTGTGATGTCAGCACAGGACGTGATTTTAAAGCACTTGCAAATCTAATTGGGTTAAACTTTGAGTTTTCAGTATCTGAATGTAAGAAATACCGAAGTTACTTTAGCAGGATAAATATCATTCCTTCCAATCATATTTTATATTTGTAGTGGAGCAATACTTCTGAAAACTGCTGCTTGTATTAATGATGTGACACTGATTATGACTGGTGATGGGTGAAAGCCAAGACAATCCAGGTAAAGCTATAAGAGATTACATGCTATTTGCCTGACAGGTTGAATTTTACATCTTTGTTCCAGATCCATGAAATCTAAATGATTGCAGCACAACGAAGTATCTTACTATGTATAGGTATCAGGAACACTTATTGTTACTGTGATCCTATGTGTACCACTGGACAACCTTGTTTTGCCTTTTGTTTTTCTCTTGTTTACATTTATCTTCAATTCACAGTGTGTAAATAAATGCTTTTAGCTTTCCCTTTTCAACTTTTAACTTTTTGAACTTTATCAATAGTTTCTCATTTCCCCTTACTTTTGGTATTAGTCTTACTTTTTTATTTTTCCACTCTTATGTGACAAGTTTTTCCCCAAAAAGTTTACAGTTGTTTTTTTTGTTACAGTTGTTTGTGGGGGTTTTTTAAAAAAAAATTCTATGGGGTTTTCTCTCTCTCTAATTTTTTTTCCCTCTCTTTTCTTTCTGTTCTTTTTATTTGTTTGGTTTCCTCTTTGTTTTTTAATTTTAGCTGAATGATCTATAAATATTTAGGTGTATGCCTTGTGCAACAGAAATACTATGCCCTGTGTGGTTTGATTACATAACTTAATGATCATTGAGTAATTCCATGGAAGAGAGTGGATTATTTGCAAGTCAATGGCTATTTTAAGAATAATGGTAATTTTTATTCACCACAATTAAATAGTTTCTATTACACATTTTGACTTATATGAGGAAGAAAGTATTTTCTTTGTTTTTCGTTGTACAAATGACCTTGAAACAAGGATAACAGGTCAATATGGATGAGTTACTGAAAGTCAGAAATAATTCAAAGGCATTTCATTTCTACATTCTGTGCAAACAAAAATCTATGAAGAGAAACTGAAACATTGTAATAGTTTAGAAACTTTTTAGATTCTTCCTTCTACACCACACTCACCTCAAATGCTCTTAAAAATATTAAGAATCATATGCTTTTGCTTTCTGTCTCTTCTTATTTAAAAGTTCTGCCCCTTAATTAAAACTGGATCAAAAGCCCCAGACGTTAAAAAAAAGAATTAAAAAAATTTTGGTTTTAGAGTGCCTTGCTGTGGCCGTTAGCACATAGAGCTTACTGCTGGGAAAGACTAATGCTCAAAAGACAGAGGAAAATAGCACCTGCTTTCTCACGCTGGTTTATGTTTGCAGTCTTGATAAAAATGCAGGACAGCATATGCAGAAACTGTGTGGAAACACTATTCACATGGTAATTCCTTTGTATCTGAATAATTTCTTTTCAGGTGCCTGAATGAATGCCAGACTAGTGGGAGGATTTGAACATCCCTTCCCTTAAGTTAAGAAGTTCCACATATATAATCTAACTGATGTCTTAGATCAAAGACCACTACTTTGGGCAATCAAAAATTAAATGTAGACTCACTGATTGAAATCAAACCCAAGTTAAACTAAAACATTTATCTTTAGATAAAAAACTCAAATGAAATTTACCAAACCCCTAATTTTTCTAGATGAAAGGTAAAGGCATTGTAAATTTTTCCTCATGCCATTTCCATTCATGTCTAATGACAAAACACAGAACTGGGCTGACACTTGCTAAATCTCAGTCAGATACAAAGCACTATTTTTAATTAAGTTTATTTCATAGACCAATGTAAAATAACCCTAGATAAAAGGTAACATTCATGATATGAGAAAAATAAGTGTAATCAAACTGGTAACATGAGTCAGGACAGGTGGATCAGAACTGACACTGCACTTTTCTGAACTGTCACAGCATCTTAACCTTCATTCAAGTTAGGAAAATGCTAAACCAAGTGCAAGTATTCTGTACCAGAGTTTCTGCTTCATGTTTGATGTGTTTGAAAATTAAAGTAATACTCCTATATGAGCATGTCCAGTGTCATTCTGACAAGTTTCTTGAGACCAGCCAGTAATAACTGATAAAATAATACTCTGACTGGAATGAAATAGCAGGTCAAAATCTATAGCCTCTCATATGCTGGAAGGCTGGCTGAACATGACGTCATCAGTTTTAGTTCCAGTGTGTAGGTGTAGTGGTGTGTCACTTAAAATCTATTTTGCAGCATAAATTAAGCTAAAGGATTGCACCATTGCAAGTTAAGGATGCACAAAGTAGCAAGTGGTCATTAGACTGTAAGTCATTGAAGCCTAAGTCCTCGTCCTAAGTCCTTTTTTACCTCTCAAGCATTCTCTGTTCCAACATTACTGTTCAGATTGGAAATGGGATATAGTTTAAGGTAGGAGTAAGGTGCACTTTCTTTACAGTCCATCATGTTTGCCTGTTTCTGTCTGTGTTGTTTTACTGTGTTTTCATTACACTTCTGCTGACCCAAACAACAAAAGCCATTAATTGGTGTCTTGATTGCTTCATTTCAACCCAAAAAGCTAAATCAGTTTTCATGTTTTCCTACATGTGGACAGATAGCGAATCTGCCTACATCCACACCCAAAGCTTTTTAAAGATTATTAACAAACCATGCCTAAGTATGCTGATAGTTCTGGCAAACCCTTTGGCATCCGTAGCTAAGTGTCATTTTCTGAGCAAAACAATAAACTGGGCTTGGATTTATATCATTTAGTCTTGCTTACATAAACTTTTTGATTTTCTAACTGTTGACACAGTACCCCAAAAAGTTTGGTTATTTTTCTAGGACTAAAGAAGAGTATTAGTTCTACATAGAACTAAAACATTTTGAATTTGGCCCATGTTCCCGAAAGTAATAGCTCGATTTTCTTTTTAGATATACACCACATAAAGGGAAACAAAAAGAACTGCTTTTAGCTTTGTTTATTTAATGAAAAATGTAACTTCCAAAATAACTCAAAAGTAAAACAGAAAACTTGCTCAAGTCTGGGAATCTGTGTGCGACAAAACAGCTTATGATAATTCAGTTAAAAACAATAGAGAAAACATGCAAAGATGCACATGGGCAAACTCTTCTGGTTGCCAAAGGTGTTGAATGTGCCTGACACAGGTTGTGAGAAGTGTGCCAGGTGCCCTATTGTGAGAAGAGTTACAGAAGTCTACTCTTGCACCAGTTGAGTTCAGCATGCAAAGGACTAACTCTTGTTCAGTGCTGCCTGCTGGAAGTCAGAGGTCCACAGACCCTCTGACTCAGTGGCGTGACTGAGAGTGCAAATGATCCCGCTCTCATCCACAAAATTGTGTGGATGGTACATTAATGCCATTGACAGCCATAACACAATAATAAGCAACAATAAATTAGATTATAAGATTCCTGTACTTTCTTTCTAGTACTGGGTAAATCAACAGATCTTCCCAGTACAGAGATACAGGAGGTAGTGTCAACTAGAAATGGAGAACTCTGTGTATATAAGAGGAAATAACTCTTCTGCAAACTCAGGACAAAATGTGAGGAAAGATAACAATCTACTGCCTTTTACAATCCTGTGCTAAAAAGCCATTCCTGAAATGCATTATTTTCTAACTCAATTTGAGTAAACTCAATTTTCACAGTAATGTAGAAACTGATTGGCAGAAGGACAACATGCATTTAAAGACATGGAGAAAACCCAGCTAGATCTTCCCCTTTTTCCTAGTCACACCAATTAGTCATCTCAGCTTCAAGGAAATCAGGGACTTTTAGTGATGCAGACAAACTTGCCTAGATTGGATGAAGAATAAAGGACAAAATAGGAGGAAAAGATTGAGAGGTAGTATTGCCAAGGAAGACTATGGCATTTGAAACACCATTTCAATGATCAGTATTGTCTGAGATAGGAATAGTAAAAAAACCTCTCTCCACTGAATTTTTACATCCTTTAATGTTTTTTCATCTTTGTCTTGGAAGAGGGATTCATTCTACATTTACATTAAGAACTGGGTTTTTTTTTTATTATTATTTATATAGGTCTCTGCATGTTTGGAATGTTTCTCAAACAATCTTTTAGTTGTGGAATAACAATGTTATGGCCTCTGTAATTAGATCTTCCACATTGTGAAGGGCTTGTTGGATATCGTGTCAGTAAGCATATTATTAGCCAAGATGAATTACAGATGAGGATATGTGTTTGTGACTGTTGAGGTATTGTGTTGGGAAGCTGTTCTGACTCTCTCTGTTTGTAAATGTGAAGGGAAGGGATTAAATGCAAATGCCACAGCCACTGCGTTACTTGTAGGTTAGGGTTTTATGTTTTTCATTTCAGTTGTTCTCAAAATCCCACTGACCTATATTTATCAGGTGTAGCCAGGAAAAAAACCAAAACCAAACCTCATCTCTTGTCCTAATGCTGATGAGACAGATTTCCTGAACTACAGTCTGAGGAAAAACATATTAACTGTAATAAATAAGTTATATAAAAGTTTTAAATCCTACTCTAGATAATCAGTTTGAACAAGACATTTAAGCTGTAAATAGCTTTTAAAAGTAAACAGAGCTTTGCACTAAATGACAGCTACTATTACATTTTCTGCTTCTGAGTGTGAGAAAATTAATGTACCAAGAAAGTGCCTACTATTTAAAGACATCTTGCTCCAGACATTTTTAACAACTGAAGTGTCTTGTCATTAAATTATGCACTGTACATTAGAAACATATGTACCACTGGAAACCTTACATGACAGCACAGTCTTCAAGATCTGCCAATTTAGCATGCTGCTAAAACAGAAAACACAACATGAGTTACAAATTAGCTGGCCTACCTAAGAAAAAAAGACAGAAATGGAGCAAAGATTTTCTGTTCTGCAATACCATTCTATGTTTGAGAATTAACTAGTGGATTAAGATTTCATCTGAGGAATTCAGCAGTCTGAATTTGGAGAAAAAATTTTAACAGAGAAATTAATGTAACTTAAGGTGATAAAGTCATATTGGAACATTATGTATAAATTTACATAACATTGGTTTTGTGAGGAGTGATTCAAGTTCTGCCATGATTCAAGACCAGTTCCTTTACTTATCTGGCATTGTTAGGGTGTAGACTTTTTGTTTGATTTTAGTTAGTTAAAGAGAAAAAAAATTTGTTATGCTGTCAGTCAAAATGATTTTTATTTCGTCTCAGAAACTTTTGTGTCTCCAAACCTCAGAATATTTATATTATAGAAATACAAATTTCTATTTTAAGCAAACTACCTTGTGTAACCTTATGCTTCTTGTTGCATCTTTATGAGAGATGAGGCTAAAATGCCTAATTTCCCTCTTGTAAAAGAACAGTGAAATCAAAAGTTGCTTTAAAGGAGGATTAAAAGGCTAACAAGAAAGCTAGTGTAGGTGTGCCTTAAGTGCCTGATCCAATAGCTGTCAGTGTTCTTTATGTTCAGTAGGCTTAAGAAGATGAACTGCAAATAGGCTTTATACATGAAAAGAGTTTAACTCAATTTTTTTCATTTTTTGAATATTTGTACTGAAACATATTACAAAATTTCTGCTCTTCTAAAGGTTCATGATCTTCAAGCATGGGAAAGAGCATGTGTTTCCTGAAGTGATGACGATGGTCAGCAGTGAATATTGTCTGGAGAGTTTGTCAGTTCTATCAAGGAAAATTGGTTTTCTGAATGAAGATGTGTAAATCTTGCACTTAAAATTTGTGATTTTAACATGCATTATGTTATCTGCCTCCTTCCCTTTAATCTCTGGGCTGCTTCCCTTTGGTGATGGTGATAAAAAACCTTCCATAAAAAAAAATCAGGACCTTCCATTCCTCCCCCTCCCACCAAACACCCACCCCCTCTCCCATTCAGCTGTCTCACCTGGGCAGTATGAGTTGTCCTAGATTAAGAACACCAGGTCAGTATTGCAGGAGGAGATGTTTGGATGGTTGCATAAGTAATGAATTCCAGAAATGAGGGAACAGAGATATTAGCAACTGACTGTAGGTGCACATTGGCCTGCAAAAGGACATAAAAGACTGTTGAAGACTGGACCAACTGGGTAAACTGGTCTTTCAAGACTGCAGGCAGCTTCTAGGTGCATATCATCCTCTCCCCCTCCCCTGCCTCCTCCTCACAGGGATGCCGGCAGGTCACTACTGAAGACTGGGAACACTTTTTTGGATAGCTGAGTGAAAGAGCTAAAATCCAGTGAAATATGGAGATACTTTAATAATCTTAAAGTAACTACATAAGCATTTAGTTGCTTCACTTTTATGAATTCTATAAGGCAAAAAACCCATAAACCAGTACATTTCTAGCCCAACCTATTTACAATTCTTTGACATAGACCATTGACCAAACCTGAGATGAAGCAGACCTAGCCATACACAGACTTCCCCAAGTTTAGAAAGCAAGGGGGTGTCCTAAGCTCATGACTAAACAGTCTCATTATCAAGATCTGATTATATTACAATCCATAGAAATAGATGATGAAGTTGTTAATCATACTTTGCATTAGTAATATTTAGATATTGTGTTAGCAACAATTCTAATTATAATCATCCACCATTATCACCTGTTTCTCATGCCTGGTCAACAAATTTCTCTCAACCACTCTGCTTCACCTTCCTGAGCTTTATTCTGCTCTCACTTCAGTTTTAAGCAACTCCATTTGTGGGAAATGTAAACACAGAGAGCTCCCAAGGCCTCGAACATACAAGCTCAGAGATAGAGATGGATACAGTGTTTGACCTAAGACCTTGGAGAAGGCCTGGAGCTTTAGAACAGAATAGTGAAACAGACATGAAATAAGAATAAAGATTTGTTGTTTAAGCAGAAATATGTTTTAAGCAAGTAGAAATATGCCTCATGTAAGCAAATAAATATGTTAAGCAAGATAGTAGAAAACAAAGTCTAACAATAGAACTTGTTACAGAATTGGTAAAAAGTAGTAGATACAGCAATAAGTTTCTGTAGAATTATATGACTGGATAAAAAGAGACGCATTGTGGCAAACAGTGTAAAATGTAGCAATTAATAACTGATTAATGAAGATGCTAGTGAACTTTGTGGAAGTAGCTGATTGAAAAAGAAATTTATAAAAGACTATGTAACTAGAATTGTAACAGCTTCTGATGCACGGCTTCTGGTGTGATGGCATGTGTGGATGTAACAACCTTACAGTCTTACCCTTCCATCAGACTGACTTCACAATAAACCATCTTTTAATTGCCTCATCAGTCGACCCCGTCTACTCAATATCCCAAATATCCATCAAAAGAGATATGGTCAGGTGGAAATAAAGCTAATGGCAAAGTGCAGCTTTTGAAGAGGAGATTAGTTATCTGTGTCCAACATCAGTGATTCAAATGACAAAATTGAAGGAAATAGATTTGGAATAAACTGCACAAAATTCATCTTCTCTTACAAAAACAGGACTACAGAGAAGGTTGGGATGCAGTGTCACTCTGTTCTTTTGAGATTTTCTAAGCCTTCTGATGTTTACATTCTTGTAATGGAGTTTCTCACACACTTCCATGTAAATAATGATTGTTTGCATTCTTCTATGTAGGAGGAGAATTTTGATAGACTGTTAGTCTGACCAGTGTGGTTGGAAAGGTGGCGATGCCATCCTCCAATCCACTGTCACTTTTGGAATTCTATAAATGTTGAGGTCTGAAAAATAAAGTGCTCTTTTCCTGTTTCTGTTCGGATGCTGGAACATCGTGTGTGAGTCGTGTTATTTTGTATCGTAGCTGTGACAATGCAGGGTAGGAAAGACAAGAACATAAGTTTTAGAATCTTTCAAAAATTATGCATATGCCAGTGATTCATGAAAATAAGGCCAAATCTGCTGCTGACAATTGCTAAAAATAACATTCACTGGAATAGCTTGTAACAGGAAAATGCTACTTAGTTTACAGACTTTAAAGCAAAATTAGGATCAAAACACTCAATTAATTTATGAATGGTATGATGGATCAGCACTCAGTGTACAACACATTCAGGATCAATAGCAATAATATAACAAATGAACTATAACACCTGACAAATAAAATAACATTAATATAACACACAGTCACATATGCAGACACAGACATGGTTACATGCATANTTCTAAGCCTTCTGATGTTTACATTCTTGTAATGGAGTTTCTCACACACTTCCATGTAAATAATGATTGTTTGCATTCTTCTATGTAGGAGGAGAATTTTGATAGACTGTTAGTCTGACCAGTGTGGTTGGAAAGGTGGCGATGCCATCCTCCAATCCACTGTCACTTTTGGAATTCTATAAATGTTGAGGTCTGAAAAATAAAGTGCTCTTTTCCTGTTTCTGTTCGGATGCTGGAACATCGTGTGTGAGTCGTGTTATTTTGTATCGTAGCTGTGACAATGCAGGGTAGGAAAGACAAGAACATAAGTTTTAGAATCTTTCAAAAATTATGCATATGCCAGTGATTCATGAAAATAAGGCCAAATCTGCTGCTGACAATTGCTAAAAATAACATTCACTGGAATAGCTTGTAACAGGAAAATGCTACTTAGTTTACAGACTTTAAAGCAAAATTAGGATCAAAACACTCAATTAATTTATGAATGGTATGATGGATCAGCACTCAGTGTACAACACATTCAGGATCAATAGCAATAATATAACAAATGAACTATAACACCTGACAAATAAAATAACATTAATATAACACACAGTCACATATGCAGACACAGACATGGTTACATGCATATTCCCCCATGATACAACCTTTGGGCATTGCAGTCACATCCATAAAAGTCCCCAAATCTCATTTGATGAGACTATTAGAAAAGTTTACAGTTTTTTATGTATTCTGAGTTAGATGCCAGGGAGAAATACTGACAAGAGATTCCCAAGAAGCTAAAGCAACATAATACTTTACTGGCCAATTCAGAAAATAAGAGAACTTTGCCAAAAGTTTAGAACAGCATCCAATCAACATTGAACACTTTACAAAGCACTAACTCAGCCTATTTAACTTAGCAAACTGCAAACCCATCTGATCTTAAGATACTCAGAACTCCAAGAATAGGGAACTAGAAGAAGAAGCAGAAAAAGAGAAAGAGAGAAAAGATGTAGAAAAGGACAAACATAACTACCAGTCCTGGTTCCAGTGGGTGATCAGTGATAGGATCTCCAAGAGGAGGTAGGGTCAGGGCGAGTGCTTACCGCAGGCTTTGGTTCAAACCCCCTTTGGCCTTCCTGGGCCCTTCCCCCCGGTGGGACCTGCGGTCATTTGGCCCCTGCGGGGCCAGCCCGGGCCCTGCGGGGCCAGCCCGGGTCTCCAGGGCGGGTGTGAGCACGGCCCCGGGCGGGCCAGGGGCTGGCGGCCCNGGATGGATATTTCAGCATTACTTTCACCTGCACTATACCCTACACCATGCTGACCCATGATTATTTTCCCTGAGATTTTAACAATAGCAGCTGTGTTTGCTAATATTTGTCTAAACAATGGTTCCATATTCTGAGTGTATTTCTTTTATAAAGTGCATATGTCAAAAAATACCAATTTTAAGAGAAAAGCCAGAAAGAAACAGCAAAACACACAATGACCTGTAAGAAGCAGATTTTTTTAGTAAAGCCTAGTAGAATAAGCTAGTCACTATCCTCAAGGTTCTTCTTCTTTTGTTGGTAGATTTAAAAAATTTTTTTGTAACAAAAATTACAATTTCTTTCTGAATAGATCATTGTCTGGAGTTAGGTTTTGCCTATTCCAGGTGGCCCAGTGATGTCTAATTTGAAACAAAGTCAATTTTTGATACAATCATTAACTCATGATTGGTAGCATCCTTGTAGAAAACCACCCACAATGGACAATCCAATATTCTGTGGTCTCAGCAAGGAAATAAAGTATCACTGTAATTGGACCTCATGTAACTGCAGATTATTCTCTCGGACCTAATTTTTTTATTTGTTCTTGTATCTTACTGGACAAAATACATGAGATGTTTTAAGATAAGTTTTTTTGCCTGAAGTTTAGCAGGAAGGCAAAGAGAAATCTCTTTTTATTTATCAAGTGGGGGGCTGGCCATAGTGCAGACCTGGAAGGAGTCTCTAATCCCTGGCTGTATTTTTTCAGTTGCTTAGAAACTAGCTCTTAATTTTGATGAAAGATTTAAAAGGCAACTTATCCCTTTGTGGGTATGTTACTAATCAAAGATTTGATGACAAACAAGAATTAATACTAGATCTGCTTAGAAGAAAACAAGAGATGAAGGGAAGATGAGACCACAAGCAGTATATTAATACAACACTTTCCTCTGTTTCTTCCTCTTACTGCATGGTATTTTGAAGCTGTCAGAGATGTGATTAAACATCCCTAAAGTAGTAAGAAGCAAGAGCCTGAAATCTTGGGTTTTTTCTGATTTGAAAAGATAAACTAAATGTAGGTTTTACTGGACTACTTCAACAGAAGGCATTGGCTGAATATCTGCTGTTTATGTTATAGTCAACTTTATATTCTGTTTTCATTGAACAGGGAAGAATAATGATGATGCTTTATGGAAACTGTTATGACTTAAGTAGAAAAGTTGTGAGAAAAAAAAAGAAAAAGAAACTGCTGGAAAGTAAAAAAAAGGAAGTGTCTCTGAGAAACTAACATAGGGATAGAAGATAAACAGAGTCTTTGTGGTGGAGGGCTGAAGGAGGAAGTACTGATTTTCAGTAACATTAGGGTAGTGTTGCCACTTTGAACATCAGTCAAGAAAGAATAAGATGTACCTTTTCTCTGCAAGCCTGATAACAACAAGGCTAAATTCTAACTTGTGTTTTAGGAGGTTGACTTTCTAGGCTTGCAGAAAGTTGTGTGTGTGAGCAGGTGTGCCAAGAATTGGACTGTTATTTGTTAGATGCCTGAGATATGAGAAGGCTCAGCTTTCTCATGTTATGATGAGAGAAAAGAACTTTTTACTATGAAAAATTGATGTATTTGCCATTACCAAATGTTCATCTTTCATTTACACTCCTTGGCTTCAGCCTCAGCCATTGACAAACCTTTCACTACTTAGTAATCTGAGATAGAACGATTATCACAGAATGACAGAATCAATTAAGTGGGAAGAGACCTCTGAGATCACCAAGTCCAACTTCTGACTCAACACCAGCTTGTCAACTAGATCATGGTGTGAGTGCCACGTCCAGTCTTTTCTTAAACACCTCCAGGGACAGTGACTTTGCTACCCCCTTGGGCAGCCCATTCCAATGCCCAGTCACCCTTTCTGTGAAAACCTTCTTCCTAATGTCCAACTAAAATTATGTAGAATTCCCAAAGAAACTGGGACCTTTATTTTGTTAAAGAATTTATTCCTATTGAATAATCTTTTCCCAGCAGTTTTGTATCTATATGGGCTACAGAGAATCCATTGATAACAGAGTAACATGCCCTTTGGTCTAGTATGTATTATGAACGAGTGGTTTCAGAACTACAACTAGGCTCTATGCAAGGCTTCCTGTACAACAAAATACAACAGATGAAGGAGGATGAGATAAGGATAGAGCTGGGGGATTCTCCACTGCATTCGTCTTTATTCTGTAGCCACTACCTCTCACAGATCTAACATTTTTTTTTACACAAGTGATCTTTTTGTTATCAGCTGTCTCATGTTCTGGCTTACAGAAGACTATTCCCTGGGATAATGCAGAACAAAGCTTAAAGCCCATCATTATTTTGTTTGCAACACCTGAGTATAATTTGGAGTTTTTCATTTATAGAACTCACATAAGCATTATTGTTTACCTTGAAATAGCTGATCATTAAATTTTCTGTGGCATAATGTGTCATTGCAGAACCATTAAGTTTCTGAGACATATTACTAAGATTTTAATTTCTGCTGGAATATGGAACAAAAAAAAAAAAAAGACTTGCCATTAGTTTTATTTCTAAATGAATTTATTTGGATTCTTTGTTCTTACAAATCACTGCTGATGTAGAACTGAATTATATTTCTGAGAAGTTTTAACTGCTGAAGTTTTGATAATTTCCTTAGTAGGGGACTGTTTCCTTCTAATAACTTGAGCAAGCCTAAAGCTGCCAAATTTTGCCCTCCCCTGACGTCTATTCTTCCTGAGCCTGGCTGTGTTTTTGCTAGAGAATGCTGAGATCTGGATTTCATTGTCAAGGAATGCCTTGGAAGGTAAATTTTCCCACGTGACAGTGGTAGGTGTTTGGCTTTCAAGGCCTCTCTATTATAATTCTTAAACTTTTATTTCCAAATGGGGAACAGAAGGAGTCATAAAAATGTGAAAAATGTATGTTCTGGGGGAGAGGTGAATAGGTAATGTATCACAAGTTTTAGTGTGCATACAGTTATGAGATAACCACATTTCGGAAAATCTGACACAGTTCATTTGTTCATGTTTTCTTTTTACTTTATTCCTTCACACTTCTAAACACATTGTAATGCAGATCAGAGGAAGATGATGGACTGAGGGCTTTATATTAGCAGGGTATGGGCTTATTCACTCATGGGTCAGTCATAGGGACAGTCAGTAATGGTACCCACCTGAATTCACTTCTCTCTTATTAATTCTAGATAAGGCTTAGGAGTGAATTAAGAATTTTTTTTTTATTTTTATGGAGGAAACCCACTGCTTACTTTCCAGATTTCCTGACAGATGCAACAGAGGCCAAGATTGAATGGTGACTTGCAAAAGTTTGTAAGAAACTGTAAGTCCTTGTACGCTGGGTGAAGTCCTTGGATCTTGAGTGATGTAGCATGCCTCTTTGAGGCATTTCCATGGAGAGATAAGTGTAAGACAAAAGCTCAGCAACTAACATATTTGTCAAGCTAATATAAGAGACAGTTGCAACTGACTGATAAGTACTAGTAGGGCTCATGAAGATTTCCCGAGGTCTCTAAAAGGAAACAGGGTGGTTTTCTAAATGTGATGTTTCAGTGGCCATCACAATGGACATAACATTTTCAGTACACTGAAGAGTGGGCTGTGAGCAACACTAGCCTGAATGGGCTAGTACACTTAATGAGATGCACAACTCCCATCTCAGTTAAGCATATATGGGATGCCCTGCTCAAGGACTCATGATTGGTCATTTTGCTTACTTTTAGATGACAACAGATTGTTTAAACCTCTAAGGAGAAAGTAATAACCAGAAGCTAATTCTCTTTTCCTATTTACCTTACTTCCCTTCCCACACAGGGGTATTTTTGTTAAAATAGTGTACAACACTTATAATACAGAACCTGGGATAGAAAAAAAAAATGACCAGTGATTATCAAAAGACCCCCAAAACCATATGAGGGGGTTTTTGAACAAGGAAGTAAGACTACCTTATCTAGTGTTTCATAATTGTAGCAGAATTGTTGATTTTTTATTTTCTGATAAGATAAATAGCTGTACTCCTTAAAAAAAAATCACAATTTTGAAAATCAATTTAAGTAAAGATATTTAGGAGGTCTAAGCTATTTTATGTGAACAGTTGTTAGAAATCTGTGTGAAATCAGAATACAAACAAGAATTTAAATTCAAACCATCTTGTTTGGAAAGCTGCAGTCAAAATCAAAGCTTTAAATCAATCTAAATATGTAATAGAACTGAAAATTCTTCTTTCAAAAGTGTATCCAACTTTCTGCTATTAAAAAATATATGGGTTTTGCTCCACTTGTTAAATTCTGCCAGCTCTATTCAGACAAAGTGCTAGGATTAATTTTTTCCTCTACCATTGCTTCATTTCAATACTTTTTCAAAGATTGTGTTTTGTTGTTCTTGCCATAAAATTTAATAGGCTGCTTGCCCATCTCAAAAAGAAAAGGGAAACATTACGCCTGAGGTCCACAATGATTTTGGGCATAAAAATTCGACATTTACCCAAATATCTTTGACTGTCTTTTGTGACCTTCATAAAGGTGAGGCGATTTTGAAAGTAAATAGGCAAACTCTTCTGATTTTAGAATTTTCTGTAACTAAACAAATTAATTTTCTGTTTTTTAGTTTAACTATTAAGTTATGGAAGTGTTTTGCTGACGTATTGGTCTTCATTCCCTAAAGACCGGTAAGATATCATCAAGTCCAACTCTCTGCTCCTCTCTAAGGACAGCAAAACTAAAACTATATCATATAACAGTACACAGATGCTCCTTGAACTCTGACAGCCTTCTCAGACTTTACTCCTCCAAGGTGAACAAGCCAAGTAACCTGTGTAGAATTCCTTCTCTTGAGGCCTTTCAGCATTTTCATCACCATCCTCTGGACACATTCTAATACTTTGACATCAGTCTTTTATTGCAGTGCTCAAAACTGCCCCCAGAACTCACAGTAAAGGAGATCCAGCACAGGATAGAGGGGGACAATCCCCCCATTAACTTTCCAGTGACGCTGTGCCTGATGCAGCCCAGGACATGGTTGACCCTCCTGCTGCCAGGGCACTGCTGACTCATATTCAACTTCCAAAACCCTAGAAGTCTTTCTATGGGGCTGTGCTCCAGCCTCTTGTTTCCCAATTTGCAGGTATTACTAGGATTACCCATTCCAGGTAGACAATCCTGCACCTATTAAAATGCATACAGTTCAGGACTGCCCAGCCCCCTAATCTACACAAATCTCTCTGCAAAGTGTCTGTACCCTCAAAGAAGTCCAAAGTTCCTCCCATCTTTGTATCACTGACAATCTTTCTTAATGTATATTTTATTCCTGCCTCCATATAATTTGGATGAAGAACATTTTAACGTTAAAGAACACTGACACTAAAACTGAGCCTTCAATTTGAGTCTCTCAAATAATTTGTTATCAATAACAGACATTTACATATACAGCAGCAAGCCCAACCATATAGGTAAGTCTAAAGTGCATAGAAGATACACAGGGATTGAAACATTGTGACTATTTGTGTGTATAATGAACTCAGATTTTTCAAGATCTGAAAAATAGTACATTGAATTAGTTCTTTAAATATACCATCTTTTTCAGTAAATGTGATAACAAGAATGTCTCCCAAATATTTTAAATCTGGATAATTTAATGGCCAGAAATAGTAACACTGGTTTGCACATTGCAGCAGAATGTAAGAAAAAAGATTTAAAAGTTTGTAAAAGATCACTAAAAAGCAATACTAATTCTAATAAATGTTTTAAGTTTGTTTTCTTTTACATATTGTGGCTAGTTAATGTCATCAACTCTAATACATGTTATCAGTTAAAGGATGTTTCTAATTTGTCCTTCTTTTGTGAATCATTTGCTTACTTGCCATTTGTTTTTCTTTCAAAAAGTCTGTTAATTTCCAGTTTCTGCAACTATCAATATCAATACTAGGATTGTACTTCTTTTGAGAAAACAAGCATTTATAAGTTCATTTTTCATTATCTTTTACTCTTATCCCTGAAGTTCAGAAATCCTAAATTTTTTTAAACTGTGATGCATTCAGATTTCCTTTGTTCTTTACTGTTTCTTTGCACAATTCAACCATTACTTTTATGAGTGTCTCTTCATTAAATCTCTTCATTAGATATACCTATTTTGTAAGGAATTCCTAAAAAAAAGTACCTGTAGTGCATTTGATGTGTCTTGGTAAACTTTCTGTGCGACAAGTTTTCAGTAAATATGATGGATGCTATGCATATAAACTTTATTGTGAAGGCGTTACATGTTTTATCTGTTTGTTTTGCTCAGTCAGCATTCCCGGAAATAAAAACAATTAAAAAAAAATTAAAAATTAAAAAAAAAAAAATAGCCGAAGGTTTTTATTTTAATTGGAACAAGAATTTTCCCTGTGGAAAACATCTTGTTTCATTGGTCTTGGTCCAGGGATTTTCAGTCCTGGAATCGGTGTCAACCTAGAAATTCAGAATGAAATCATTCACATTGAGAACCTGATGTTTGTACTGCAGCATTTAATAGTCTTTTTAATTCACGCAATTGGAATGCATCCTCTGGGCTTCTTTCATCCACATGTTCCAGGAGTGCTCCATGATATGAACCAAAATATAAATGCAGACAAACAGAATATTTGTTTCAAGATGATACTCCTGATCCAAGTAAAACACTGAAGTAGATACATCCACAAACTGTTGGTTCTGCTTATCTGATTTCCTATTTCTTTCAAATATTTTCCAAATCACTGTTCTCCTTTGCATATCTGAAGCTTCTCCTTCTATAATTATCAATTGCTTTATTTTGTGGAATATTTTGAAGTAAGTTTACCTGAAATCTGATGAGTCATGTTTAGAGGCTTATAGAGGTATGTTTGGGGAAAAAAAGGCTTAATTTCATGGAATCATAGTCCTTCCAATAGTTTGGGTTGGAAGGGACTTTTTGAAGGTCATCATCAAGGGAGATTTACTACTAGATCAGTTGCTCAGAGCCCCATTCAACCTCACCTTGAATGTTTCCAGCTATGGTGCATCCATTACCTCTCTGGGCAACTTTTCTCATTGTCTCACCACACACATTGTAAAAACATTCTTTGTTACAGCTAATTTAAACTGATTCCCTTTCAGTGTAAAGCCTTTCTCCCTTGTCCTATCACTCCATGTTCTTGTAAAAAGTCTGTCTCTCACTCTTTAGACCCCTTCTAGGTACTGAAATCCTGCTATAAAGTCTCCCATGACCCTTCTCATAACTAGGCCGAACAGTTCCAGCTTTCTCAGTCTGTCTTCATCAGAGATGTGCTCCAGCCCTCTGATCATCCTCATGGCTTCTTCTGGACTCACTCTAGCAACATTATGTCCTTCTTCTGTTTGGAGCTTCAGAGTTGGATGAGGTCTCAGCTGAGCAGAGCAGAGGGGCAGAATCCTCTCCATCTCCCTGCTGGCCACGCTACTTTGGATGCAGCCCAGGTTGTGTTTGATTTCCTGGACTACAAGTGCACATTATCAGGTCATGTCAAGTTTTTTGTCCATCAGCACCCCCAAGTCCTTCTAGGCAGGACTTCTTGTAATCCCTTCATCCCTCAGCCTGTGTTGGAACAAGGCTGACCTGCCCTGACCCATGTGCATTACCTTGCATTTGGCCCTGTTAAATCTCATGAGATTCCCGTGGGCCCAGTTCTCAATCTTGTCAACAGCACCATTCAGCTCAGTGTCATCAGCAAATTTGCTGAGGGTGCACTTGATCCCCTTGATTATGTTAATGATGAAGTCAAACAGTACTGGTCCCAGTATAGACTACTGATGGACACCCTTTTTTAGCAGTGTCCATTGAGATACTGAGCCACTGCCCTCTAAACTCTGGATAAGATTGTCTAAACCTCATATTCATTGAGTGGTCCATCCATCAAATCCATCTCTTTCCAATTTAGAGAACAGGATGTTCTGGGTTCTGGGACTGTGTCAAAGGCTTTACAGAAGTCCAGATAACTGCCCAGTCTGTAACTCTTTCATGTAAATGAGATCAGTAACTGTCCACTGATGTAGTCAATCCATCATAGACCACTGGGCTGGTCAGGCAGGACCTGCCCCTGGTGGAACTGCACTGACTATCTCTGATCACCTCCTGTTCTCCCTGTTTCTTAGCACAGATTCTGTGATCTTCTGAGGCACAGAGGGGAGGATGACAGGGTGGCAGCTCCCATGGTCCTCCTTTTTATCCTTTTGAAGATGGGTAAAATATTTACCCAGTCTGGGTAAAATGTTTACCCAGTCTGGGACTCCACTTGACTGCCATGACTTTTCAAATATCGCAGAGAATGGCATGGAAACTACATCACTGAATTCCCTCAGGACTCTGAGATGAATTCCATCAGATTCCATAGACTTATGTATATTGAGGTTTCTCAGGTAGTCATGGACCTGATCTTTACTTACAGTTGGAATTTGCTCCCCTAGTTCTTGTCTTGCATAACATCCAGTTGATAAGTGTGGGAAGACAGGTTGCTGTGGAAGATGAAGGCAAAATTTGTTCAGTATCCCTTTTGTTCTTGGAATAATGTTATTTTTATTTTAAAAATATCTTATGGCAGATGGATTTAGGAGCAATAAGAAATGGTGATTTCTTTTTGATTTTATATCAGAAAAAATGACAGATTTTTACGTGAATGTCAAGGAACAAGCAGTTTGGACAGTCACATAATATTTCTTTGCATAAGTGACAGGACATAAAATAGTGTTGCCAGCAGAAACTGAGCAGAACAAAATGAACTAAAAGGTAAAATCTGAAACTTAGCAATGGATAAAAAAGTCACCGAATACATGGTGTTCAGTCAGTAGCTTCCAAGAAATTTCATGTTTCTGGAGTCCCTGTGTCTCTGAACAGAGTAAAAGCAAAAATGTCATTATGAAAGTGTTGACAGATGGCTTTTATGAACTGTAGAGTAAGTTTGACACATAATACATTTGAAGAACACTGCATGGAATAAACTAGGCTGCAATATTTTTTAGATTAATTATTGTAACTGTGATCTTCCACTATGGTTATAAACATTCTTTATATAATTTGGGGTTATGTGTTTTCCTTTTGAACTTTCCCTTTGACAATAACACTTTATTCTTAGCATGCAATTTAGACAGCTTATGCTTAATGAAATGTGGCATATTTTTTCTGGATCTGACGTGTTTTGTATTGTGTGGTCTGTTTCTTGTGTTTCAAGATCTCTGTAAAAACAAAAAGTAAGAAAAAGACCTTGTGAGTTTTTTTTTTTTTTTTGCCTTTAAACCATAATCTTACGCATTGCTGAAAATGTAATTTTCAAAGTATACTGTAATCTATCACCTCAGTTTCCTTTTCCATTAATTGAGACTAAAATACATTTTCAAACACTGATTGTGACATGATCCATACCCTTGTGCATAATATCCTTAGAAAGTAAATTAAAGGTAAAGGTGCTTTGGAATTTTGTGTCTCTTTAAGCTGTTGTTATACATTGATCACAGTTTGTGCAGTATAGACTAGAAGACATTTTAAAAGAAAATCTAGTTATATTTCAGATGTTATAGGAATATTTTTCATTTTTTGCTTCTAATATGTTCAACTTCTCTGCTAGCACTGAAACATGATGGGACACTTGCCACTTAGAATTTCATAAATACAAACTGAAAAACTTCAAATTAAAAAAAATTTTGCAATATCAAATCCCAAAGTGCTCAGCTTTATTCTGTATTGATTCTGTGATTTTATTAAATTTATCATGGAATATAAATTTAAGGGATATTGAAATAATTGCTGTTAGAGATCCAAATTAATATTAGATGGACATTATTCCCTGTTTGTCTGCTTAACTGGGATCAGATTTTTCATTATGTCACCTTTTGCCAAGAGCCATTATGCTAGTAGGGATATAACCTCTTTGGTGTGTATGTGTTTGGTATGCATCTTCACATTGCTTAGTGAAACGAATAAATGAAAGGGCTCTATTTTTTACATACTTATATATGTGGTTTATACTTTGTATGTTTTTAATTTAATAGGGCAGTACTTTCCATTAAAAGATGTCTCTCATTACAAGGAATGCTGTTATGGAACTGTGTGCATTAAGGTTGATTCTCACTCAATTTAAAAGAAATACTTTGGAAACAAATACATCAAAGCAAGGAAAATGGTTAGTAGGCATTCTGTTTTTTAAACAGATGAGCAAATTCATATGATGAGTGGGGTCTCTGGGTCAAATAAAGCACCCAAAGAATCTTAAATGAGGTGGCAGAATTTGTGTAAATGGCCCTTCTGATCTATACACAGCTTTCTGGCTTTTCTTTAATAACTGCTTGTCCTTTCCCTGCTACTGACAAAATTATGTGCTTTTTAATTTTTTTTTTTTCTAAAGCTGACAAACTGTTTCATTCTTCCTCTGTAAAATGCACTAGTTAGCAAGTGATATTCTTCCTGTCCAGTTAGAAGCCTATATACATTTTCTATTGCCAAAACCTTGTGTACCCTAGTTTCAGCTTTAGGACTGAAGTCTCATGATCGCTGTCTGGTTCCTGGTGAATAGTTGCTCATACTGCAAGAAAACTTCCTAGCAGATGCTACAGACTTTCAGTTGTGTAGAAAAACTTTTGTAATGGTACAACAAGCTGAAAGGACAAAAATACAGAGCTATTCACTCATCCTTCAAAGTTACATCTTCTAAGAAAAATGCAGTAAGTTTTTCGTAAATTTAATGTGATTTTTTGCTAATGTTTCAATTACCTTGTCAAGTTACATTTCTATTATAAGAAAATTGTTATTAATTATATTACAAATTTAGCACTCTCCTAAGTTCAATATGCACGGAGAAAGTAAGAAAAACCACAATTATTACATTCTCTAAAATCCCTGTGAGAAAAGATCTGAATTTCTAATCATTCTACTTATCTTGCTTTGAATACTTCCACACCTGTATCTGGAGCAAATCATCACTTCCAGGCTTAGTTCCTGATTTTATGACTAATTCAAATAATCAGCACCCTGGACCCATGAGGAAATAATTGCTCTCCAATTGAAGTTTTTAAGGGAGCACAGCTAAAACAATACAGAACTTGTACCTGTGTGGATAATATTGTTCGGCCCTCTAGTATAAACTTCTTTTAAAAGATTAATCTTTTTTGCTTTTCATATCTCCTGAAAATGTGGGGGGTGGGGGAGGGTTGTTTGTTTGTTTGTTTTGGCTATTTTTATTAACATAAAGAGATATTTCGGGATTTTAATTAGTTGAAATTTTATGGCTACAAGGAAATGTTTTGTTTCTTAATATACATTTTCTCATACTGCTATGAAATTTAAAGCTCTCATATAATGGTATATTGCTTCTGGCAGTAAGTAGTATGTTTATTCTTTGCTTTGTTTTATTTTTTTAAATCAAGAAATAAATTTAGATTAATAAATCTAAAATGATATGTAGTCTTCTGGAGGCAAAGGGGTACAAATTCTCAAGTATGATGTGGATTTAGAGGTGGTTTAAAAAATAAACCATTTACTCAGTAGTTCATAAGGGTATTCATTAATCAAGTCTAAGGTGTTGCTGTTGAATACAGTAATTTTAAGAGTTAAATACGCCTTAACACCCTATTATTCTCATTCCTAGTTAGGTATCTGTTTCTGAGTCAAGAGGTTTGTTATTAGATCCTGCAGAATTACAAATTTCTGACCCTGTAGGACTGAGACATCAATCTCTGTGTTACTGACATTTTAAACTTGGTGGCAGTTTTTAGACTTTCGTCTGTTTTGCCAAACTCAGTCATTATTGTTTGAGCCAGTTGGACAAAAAAAGCAGGTCTGTCTGGCTGTTCTGGCAGGCATTTGATCCCAGCTGGTCTGTCTGTAGTTGGTTTCTGCTAGATCTCCAAGTAATTAGTAATTCAGCCTTAGTGAAAGGCTTTTACAGTCTTTAATGTGTGAGAGGTGAGCCTTAATGTGAAAGGAGGTGTTCTAACCAGCCAGTAAATCATTGGTCCTTGCCCTCCGTTGGGCCTAATAAATATAATATGGTAGATGCTACATGTTCCCTGACTACTTAATGATGTTCTGCTTTTAGAATCTCCACTGATTCCTATAGGAGATTCTTTTTTAGAGAGCTGAACAACTTCCTGACAGAACTTAATGGCACAAATTACACAATAGATATTTTGTCTTTAAAGAAAGCATACTAATAAATAAATAAATAAGGAAAACTTCAAATGCCAAACAAAACAAAACAGCCAAAAAACCCTCCAAACCACAACCAACATTTCTCCCCATGTCTCCATATCAACAACCCCCCCAAAAAATTATTTTTTTGCCTTTTCATGGATATTGAGTAGATATGCAAAGGAAATTTGATATGCATAGCTGTTCACGTAATCCCTACCTAAAGTTAAAAGTTTAGCTTTCCTATCCAAAGAGTGGATAGATCAAATAGAACAGTATCTTTGACACTTTGTGACAATGATAATTCATCTCTCTCACACTGTGTGGATATATTTTCAGTAGAGAAGTAGATTCCATAGCTTGTGAAGGTGCTTTCCTAAAGGCACCTTTTGGAGAATGGTTAAAAACACTTGGTGAATGCTCAGGTATCTATGGATTGTAATGTGAGTATTTTTTTAGTGTGATAAAAGGCAAGGTTTGTAGGGGGAGTTTATAGCTTTTATCTGACTGCACCTTTTTATTGATGGAAAAACAGCATAGCATGCTACACTCATCATTGGGAGAAAATTATGCTCAAAAATAGGATTTGCAAAAGTAAATTTGGTATGAGCAAGTCAATGGAAATCTGGAGGAAAAATATATGTTTGAAGGAATTCAGGTGCAAATAATTTTTTTTCATCCACAATAGAAATTCACAAACATAAAATTTGTAATTTTTAGTTTTTATTACATTTAAATTTCATTTTATGGCATGTGGTTTACATCTAATACAAACATAGGAGCACACAGGTGAAAAGTATCTACTAAGGACATAGAAATGAGTCATTTAAAAAGGTGAAAATTGCATTGAGATGTGTCTTTCACATCCTGAGGACTAAGTCAGTCTGAATTTCAGTGCAGTGTAGCTGACACAATGGGCCACATTTTTCCCATTAGATATATAATGCTAGAAAACCTCTTGACGTCAATGAAAGTTCTGTATATGCCTATGAAGGGAGAATTTGTCCTGCTGTGGTTTTCTATATTATCATGCATTTTCCAACAATAATAAAGGGCAGCCTCTGTTTGTCTTTCAAAGTACAACTTTGCCACCCGGATTTCAGAGGTTTTGGCTGTGTTGTTACTCAGTGTGGAACTTGGAATAGAGAAGGAAAGATTCACATGTGCACAATAGAGCTGCATTTTTTGTATTAAAAAATTGCCATTCACATGCTGGGGGTGGGGTGAGGAGGGACGGGATATGCCAATCCAATAGTTAAGCATCTTTTTCACATATGACACCACAAGTGGTGTCATATAGCCTCACATCACAAGTCTCTGGGAAATTATGGCATACACTGGTACATAGCACTTGAAGTGAAAGGAAAATGGCAAATATATTGACCTTATACTCACCAGCAGAAAAGTTACTTTACAGAGACTGTGGCCTGCAGATCCATTAAAACTTGTTAGCTTGAGTGTAAAGTCATTGTTTTAAAAATTCCTGCTTTACAGTCTGTCAAAATAAGCTGTAAAGCATGCGTACTGTATATAATTACCTCTTCTGGTCTCATTCCATACACCAGAGTTTGGAAGGCATTCAAATTTATAATTTTGTTTAATTAAAGTGTTATAATTAGCCTACTAATACAGTCATTCACTCATCATGTAACTGAATTCCAAAATGCTTTACATGCACATTTCTAATCAATTATGTTGTATGTTTTTGTAGATCTTATCTCTTTTTCTTAATGGGTATAAGAAAACATTTATTTTTGTCATTTACCTTCTCCTCTTATGATCTGCGTACATATCAGTATGTTGGACTAACTGAAGCCTTTAGGAAACAATATGAGTTCAGAAGAAAAGCTTCTTTTCTTCTTAGAAAGATAAAGACAGAAGTCTACATCATGTTTTGATAAATGGATTGGGTTACAACAGAACCAAAAAAAAAAAAGATATAACTAAAGTTAGTCATGACAAAATATGTACTTGAGCTAAGAAAAATTATAGAGTATTTATCACATTTTCAAGCAAAATTGCAAATGCTAGAGGTATTTTGTTTTGTTTATGGAGAATGATAGGTTTAAGCCATGAAGTTATGGAAGACTCCCCTTTTTTCTTTTTCCAGTGATGGTTGCTTCCACAATTACATCTTCTTACTCCTTCCATTTAGATCTGTATATATCATAGGACAATATATATCCTTATTTTCTTCACTAGGAGATGACTACAAGTAGGGGTATTCATATAGTCATGAGTTTTGGTCATGTTTGAAATATGATATGTTTGAAATACTTCCTCATTCTTTTGTTGGTTTGTTTTTTTGGATTGGCTTCTTTCATGGTTTGTTGTTTTGGTTTTTTTAAACTGATTATAATAAATTTATGATTGTACTTATAAGTAAATATTATGCATTATTCTGAATGCAAAGGAACTTGCTTTGTGATTCTGAAAAACTTGCAGTAACAAAAGAAGGGTAGCCTTATAACTTGCTAAAATAATAGTCTTAAGTTCCTGTTGATTTTTTATTACCGTTTCTTTCATATTTGAATACTTAAAGATTATGTAAATATCATTTACATTCTTCAAGCGCAAATGTGGTTTAATTTCTATTCATAGCAGAATCTGATACCTTTTTTATCCCTACAGGTTTTGGATTATGTTTAGGAGTACGACCCAGTCAAATGTTGGATTGTGGATGTCTGATCCTCAGACAGCTCTTTGTAAATACATACTGTGTCATACAGTGTCTTCAGTGCATGGAATTTGTTTTGATTAGAACTCAGAGTGAAAGAATGGCTGATTAGCTTGACATACAGAAAAGTTATGTGAATGGTATGATGAACATAACTAGGGAATGCTTGCATATTTTTACTTGTATAATAAGTAGAAAAAAAACTCTATCAGGATTAACAAACATCAGTTTTCAAGTCTAAGTACATTTTCTATGGCACATATAGCTGAACTGTGGAACTGAAGAGCACAAGATTTCCTGCAGATCAGAAACACAAATAATTCAAATGAGTAGGTAAGCCATGGAATAAATATTCCACATGAAGGCTATTTATCCAAATATTTCTAAATAACCATTATCTCAGAAAGAGTAACACTTCAGATTGTCAGAAAATAAACAGTGACAGTATTGATGACATCCTTTCTTGTTCATGAAGTCTTTTCTTAAAAATATACTCTTGGCTGCTGTTAGAACTACCATTTTTAATTTAGATTGCATTTTGATCTCACATATTGCTGGACATGTATGAACTGCAGAGAGTTGCTCTTAAGCCTGGAACATTGGTTAAGTTAGCAACCATCATAAGTGCTTCATTTTTAATCCCATTGGAAACTTTCAGAAAGCATTGAAATAGTTAAGGGTGTTTGCAAGCAACACATTGATGAAAAGAAGACTGTATTATGAGAATAAAATCAGAAAGAACATATCTTGTTCATCTACTAAATAATAATATAAAATCTTTAGTGGGATTCTCTGAGCTTTGAGACAGGCAGTGGAGAAACAACTCCAGAGAGCACGTTGAGTTTTTATCTTACTGAAGCCCATTAACTAACTAATTAACATGCACATCCTTCTCTCTTTGTGCCCTTGTTTGCTCTGTGTAAACAACTTGGTATAGCTGGTTTCCCCTTGTGTTCAAACAAGCAAAAACCTTTGATACTATGAAGAAAATTAGTAACAGGTGAAAGACCATGTTTAACAATGTTGGGACAATACAGGCGTTTGCTTTAAAGTATTTGTCCTCTAATCTTCTTTAATTCCTAACAGATAATAACTGTTGTCTGTCAGCAGAACTCACATATATCAATTTCTCTAAAGCCCCATGTAGTGAGAATACACATGAAAATAAACACTTCAGTAATTTTCATCATACACACTAAAGAAGTGTGAGGGAACATATGAAATTATTGAGATTTAGGTAGGCACATTTGGCTTCCTTTTCATATTTACTTGAATTGCACAAGAAAAATTGAATTGGAATATCTCACTCTAAAGGATAAACTACTATCAGAATACATATGTGCCATGATCAAATGCAGTTAAAGTGTTTGTGGTGTAGAAAGAGATTATTATTTACAATGCTCTTTATAGATTTCAATTTTGAATTATTCAAATTGTGTCTTTCTGTGTGCTTTGTCACCATTGCTTGTGCTTTTTTGATATTTGTTTTCTCAGACACAAAGAAGGTGGAGGGTTTGAGGGTTTTTTGAGGTATTCTAAATAAGTTCCTATCTATTCCAAAAAGTCACATAAAAGGCAAATATTCTCTTCAGATTTAAATTTCCCTTAACAGCCACTTCTTTTGTATTCTCAACCTAGAAAATATTCGCTCAATTTCTCCCCCAATGAATTAATTTATTTTCCTATTGTTAAAATAAAAGAGGCCTGGTAAAACAGATTAGATCATTCATAGCCAATTTAAGTTTGAAATCTCAGTGACACCATTATGTTTGTTTTCAGAAACAGAGGTTTCTACTGAAGATTGTTAGCAAGAGTTTAGCAGTTGTTCCTAGCTGTTGAGCTCTGCCAAAAAAATGAAGTCTAATCACATCATCATGCATTCTAAAAGGATTTCTAAAGACTAGTATTTCAACCTAATTCATTGCACTAAGAAATGACACAGAAACTCAACACAAAAGCAGCTTTAAGATGGCCTTTCATTTTAAGATGGTCTTTCATTTTAAGATACCATTTCTTAGATCATTTCATTTTAAGATACCATTTCATTTTTGTTTTAAGATACCATTTCATAGATCTTGCTTGGTAAAAATCAAGCAAGGGGAATGAGAGCTGCTCAAAAAAAAAAAAACAAACCAAAAAAAGCACTTGCTTGTCAACTTATTTTGAATAACTCCAAAGAAAAAAAATAAGTGCAAAAAAAATGCCTGCTTTGTAGATACTTTTCTGGAGACTTTCTGAGCTGCTTGTGGCAGACTTTGACGCCCAACTACCACTTCAGTTGGACTACAGAATTGAAGCTTCTAGTACATACCAGAAATTGATTTGCAGTAATTTAGCCACAGTTCAGTAAGTGGCTGTGAGTGGCATTGTGACTTTAACAAATTCAGCGTACTTTGCAAAAAAATATGAGAATACTGGGCTTAGGTCTGAAATTCTACTGTGTGGAAGTTCCCTACACTCTTTGTTCTTAACAATGTACAATCATGTCCCCACCCCGCTCCCCTGGCAAAAATCCTCAAACAATCAAAAGAACAAACAACCGCTGCCCCAAATCCATTCAAGCAAGCAAGCAAGCAAGCAAGAAAACCCCAACCAAACAACAACAAAACCCAATTTTTTTTTTTCCTATTATTTACATGAAAAATATTGAAACCATTACTGAATTGTAATTAAAGTTTCTATGGTCAAAACTGACAGAAAAAAGACTGCTGGTGAGAGCATCAGTCTGATGGAACGAACAAGAAATGTTTATCTAGTGTTTCTCCACTGGTAAACAAAGATACTTTCTACAGAGAAATTAAGTGCTGTTCTGTGTAGGATAGCATGGGAGACAAGCATATGTCGTGGTCTGAAAATAAGATGGCATATTGCTCTAATATGTAACATGAAAGAACTTCATTTTGGCATGTGGAATGTTCAACTTTTCCTTACCAAGAGACTTCTGTGAAATATTTCATAAGGTTTAACTTAAACATGTTTATTTATACAACACGTGCTATTTTGCAAAAATGTTCCCTAAATTAAGAAAGTACCACAAATGCACCTAGGATCAGAAACCTATAGTCCAGGTGTTGTGAAGAGGAATCAACTTTTATGGAGAGAAATTGTTTGCTTGCTTACTTAATTTCAAAAATACTCAACATTCTGACTGAAAGAGACCTAAATATGAGGATTCTCAGCAAGGAAGCTGCTGGTTTTTTCTCTTTCTCTTTACATCTCTCTACCATGGGCACACTGCATGCCACATCAGAAACATGAGCAGACCGGGGTTTTAGCTTTGGATTTTTTTAGCTTTGGATTTTTTTTAGCTTTTTGATGCAAGCTCATTTGGGGTAAATGTTTTATTTCCTGCTTTGCACTAACATAAAAGCAAATGAAGTCTTTCAAAAACAGGAGAAAAAAAAGAAATAAAGACATTCTGTGTTAACTAAGATATTAAATTAAAAATGACAGTTTGCTGCATACTTAGAATTGAAAATATTTTTTATGTGCTCTTGATATGAAAAACCAACTAAAAAATCATTAGAGCTCTTCATCCTTTCACTTACCCGCTTTTCTTCTGTCCCTTCCTACCATCTCTCTTCCTCATCTCTCTCTCTCCCTTTTCCTACAGCTCCCCTTTTTGTTCCTGGAACATTCTGTTTCTCTTATGAGCTAACAAGTTTTCTGTGGCCTTGTGTCTCATTCCCTTCCAGGCTTGCAGCTGTTTTGGCAACAGAAGAAAAAATCCCCATAACAAATCAAATAAAAGCCCATTCTGTGAAGAGGAATTGAAAACAGCAGGCCTCAAAGAGGACTGCACATGAGATGCCTTGTTCTGGCTTTCAACACGACTCAAATCAGAAACACATTACCATAATCTGAAACAGCCCACTGCTAACACAAGACAGATGGTGGGTAATAACCCATGCATCATTAATAAATAAATTCCAGCATTAAAGGCTTTACAAAGTATGACAACATTATCTGGGCAAAATTACTGCCCCTTTTCCACCCCCAGCATTATTTCACTCTCTTGTGGGTCTCTTTCACTCCCTCTCTCTCCCTTTTAAAGTGATTGTTCTTTTGAAGGAAATTAAACATGGTGCAAGTTTTAATCACATGAAAGCTATCTTAGTGTATAAGTCTGAAACTCCATAAGGGAAAAATAAAATAGCTGCCAAAGTGTAATTGCTCCCATGTACTTCTATTGGATCAGCAAATGATGATTTATTGCATTGCACTCCACTAGCTGTCTTTGCCCTCTCTCATATTCTACTATTTTATTTCACTACAAATTTCAGGCAAGAATTTTGCCTTGTGTTTTCTACTAAATTGTAGAATATATGTATAATTTCTTAGCTTTCCTACTACAAATTGTGCCATCTGTCTTCTCCCTTTTCTTTCTCACTTATTTCAGAGATAATTTTGGGTACAATATACACCTTTAACAAATGTTGGAGAGTATTTATAATAAGATGGACCTACCACAACACTTTTTTGCCTGATCAACATGAGTATCACTTGAAAAGGAAAGAGAGAGCAGACTAGATGAAATTTTTACAGTTTGTTTCACAGTTACAAATACAGAGCTCGAATCCTAGGTGAATTTTGAAATCTGGGTCTCCAGAGTTCATGGTGTTGCACTTACAACAGGGCTGCAAGTCTGTCATAAACACTGAAAAAAATCTGAAAGTCCATTTGTGTCTGTGTGGTGTGTTAATCTTTACTGGACACCAGATGCACAACAAACCATTCTTATCCCTTCACCTCTTCCAAAGGATAGTGGGAGAAAAAACACAATTAAAAGATCATGTGTTGAAATAAGGAAAGAAGATCACTCATAATTACATGGAATCATAGAATATTCTGAGTTGGAAGGGACCCACAAGGATCACCAAGACCAAATCATCAGTGAATGGCCCATATAGTAATTGAACCAGCAACCTTGATGGTTCAGAAAGCAAACTCAGTAAAAATATAAAACTACTACGACTGTCAGTGAATGGAATATATTTTACTCTAAACATTGTCTTGATTTCTGGATTTTTCTGTTGCTTGCTTTGACAATTCACTAACCAAAAAATGCCTGTGAACAGAGATGAGCAGGCACCATAGTTGGGAGTAGTGGGTTGGCTAAAATTCTACCCAAGTAAATTCCAGTATGAATATTTAAATTTGGAATCTCATATATAATTTAGATAGTCTATGTATTTATTATATTTTTTAATTCCTGATGTAAATTGCCCTTTTACAATCAGTACAACTAACTGTTATTTCCCATAGTAGTAATGATTTGAATTCTTCCTGTTTTATATATCTGTTTACTATTCTTTCACAAGACAAGTTAGATAGATGCAATTTTTTCTATATAATGAAATATCCCAAATGAATTTTTTTCCCCAGTTGATTGACAGAATTGCATAACTTTCTTCCACAGGCACTTTTAGAGGGCACAAAAACATTTCTGCTTTGCACGTATGCTGCAGCTATATGATAGTGAGTGTCTTTGGTCATAACTGTCCTTGTGACTTGTTACCATAGTTCCTACAAAGAAGAGCATGAGTAGCTCTAAAATACCTACAGAAAACTTGTGCACAACACAATGTTATGTTTATTAATTTTCATGGGATTTAATGAATATTACAGTGTTGAACTGAAGTTTACCAGATAATCTCATCTACACCATACATTTCTAAGGTCAATAATGGAATCTTATTTATTCCCAGGTTCTTTTATTCCCAGGCTATTTTTGGGGGGGAGGGGGGGGGTTGTTTTTCTTTTTGGTGGGGAGTATAAAAGTTGCTTTAGCAGTTAGATATAGCTATCTCAAAAATCTTCCTTACACAGGAGTAATAAATAGAGTCCAGAAAGGACTCTATTAGGTTAATAGGTTGCTCAGCAAGAGAGCTGAGCTCTCTCTGAGGTTCTAAGGGCTCTGATGAACAGGTCTCAGTTAAATATGTACTACACTGTCCATTTACTTCTTGGCTCAGTTTTGTGGGTTTGTTCACTTTTAGGGCTGCTGTTGCATTTAAGTAACCTGCAAAACCAGAGCTTTTCCTATATCTTTAATTAACTCAAAGCAATAGGAGGAATTATTTAAGATAGTAATGATTTAAGATAGTAATGATATGATATATTGACTCTATACCCATATTATAATGCATCTTATAAGAAAAATTAAAAGGAAGAGTAGTCTTATATTCTTTTCAAAAGCTACTTGGAGAGGAAAGAAAGCAGGAAGGCAGGTGGGAAGGCAGGAAGGCAGAAAGCCAGGAAGGCAGGAAGCAAGGAATGAAGGAATGCTAGTTATGAGTTTTCTTGTGGCTAAAATATTGGAAAGGAAAAGACCAGAAGAAGGGAAACATTGCATGCAAATGAAATCAGTACATTTAGCTGCATAACTTTTGAGTGGTACTTTGCGTGGAAACTGAATCAAATCTGGTTTCAGCTTTAATCACTAGTAGTAAGTGATTAAACTAGTGTTTAAACTAGTGTGACAACTAGCCAACAGAAAAAAACCACAAAAACTTTTCTAGAGAAAACTTTGGATAGGCTTTTTAAAGCTATCTGGATGAAAGCTTTTTAAAAGGCTTTCATCCAGATACTTGACTCTATATTGGATTTGTATAGTCAAGCTTTGGTAGCAGGAGGGGCTACAGGGGTGGCTTCTTTAAGAAGCTGCTGGAAGCTTCCTCCATGTCTGGCAAAGCAAATCTCTGGCAGCCTCATAGATAGGCATACCACTGGTCAAGGCTGGGCCAATTAGAAATGATGATAATGCCTTGGTGGTAAACATATTTAAGAAGAAAAAACACTGCACAGTTGTAATTGAGGCCAGAGAAAAGCAGGTGAGAATATGTTAGAGAAACAGCCCTGCAGACACCAAGGTCAGTGGAGAAGGAGGGACAGGAGGTGCTCCAGGTCCTGGAGCTGAGATTCTCCTGCAGCCCATGGTGCACCCCATGGTGAGGCAGCTGTGCCTCTGCAGCTCATGGAGGTCCATGGGGATGCAGTGATCCACCTGCAGCCCATGGAGGAGACCCACACCTGAGCAGAGGGATGCCTGAAAGGAGGCTGTGACCTCATGGGAGGCGTATGGCGAGGGGAGTCCCCCCTACAGCAGCCTGTCCTTGAGGGACTGTACCCCATGAAAGAGTGGCCCTCTGCAGCAGTCTGGGAAGCACAGTTGCCCATGGGATGGACTCACACAGGAGAAGTTCATGGAGAGCTGTGTCCCATGGGAAGGGCCCTACACTGGAGCAGGGGATGGGCATCTCTCCCTGAGCAATGGGAGTAATAATGTGATGAACTGAGCATAACCCCTATTCCCTGTCTCCCNAAGCAAATCTCTGGCAGCCTCATAGATAGGCATACCACTGGTCAAGGCTGGGCCAATTAGAAATGATGATAATGCCTTGGTGGTAAACATATTTAAGAAGAAAAAACACTGCACAGTTGTAATTGAGGCCAGAGAAAAGCAGGTGAGAATATGTTAGAGAAACAGCCCTGCAGACACCAAGGTCAGTGGAGAAGGAGGGACAGGAGGTGCTCCAGGTCCTGGAGCTGAGATTCTCCTGCAGCCCATGGTGCACCCCATGGTGAGGCAGCTGTGCCTCTGCAGCTCATGGAGGTCCATGGGGATGCAGTGATCCACCTGCAGCCCATGGAGGAGACCCACACCTGAGCAGAGGGATGCCTGAAAGGAGGCTGTGACCTCATGGGAGGCGTATGGCGAGGGGAGTCCCCCCTACAGCAGCCTGTCCTTGAGGGACTGTACCCCATGAAAGAGTGGCCCTCTGCAGCAGTCTGGGAAGCACAGTTGCCCATGGGATGGACTCACACAGGAGAAGTTCATGGAGAGCTGTGTCCCATGGGAAGGGCCCTACACTGGAGCAGGGGATGGGCATCTCTCCCTGAGCAATGGGAGTAATAATGTGATGAACTGAGCATAACCCCTATTCCCTGTCTCCCTGTGCTGCTGGCTTGGAGGAGGTAGAGCTGGAAGAGAGGAAGGTGTTTTGAAGGTCTATTTTTACTTCTCATTATCTTGCTCTGAGTTTCTTATTAGAAAATTCAATTAATATTTTTAATTCTATTTTTTTTNGGATGCCTGGCATCCAGCCAGGGTCAGCCCACGACAGACTCTTAGGAAATTCAGAAAACAGAACAATAATCTTTCCTAAAAATAGTTATCCCCCTTAAAAAAAGGTCACTCTCCAGACCAAACCAAAACATAATGGTTCAAAACTTGAAACTCTTTGGCTCTGTGATATTTGTATCATTACAGTAAATAATGTCGTTATTACTTAAAAAATATTCACATTTATGTAAGTAAACTTTCTCTAAATTTAAGAGAATTATATTACCCTGTTAGAATGACAGAAAAGGCATTTAGAACAGTTTTCAATATCTTTTAAGATCCAGATGTCTCAAATGTAATGATGCAAAGAACTAAAATAGAAGAAACAGATTTTTGATGTCAAAAGGCAATGTATATACTAAAAATTTCTGCTAGAACTTCATGAGAGCTCTAAGTCCCTGACAGTCTGACCACCTCCTGTGAGAAAGTACATTAACAGCTCTTTTATCTCACAATATAGAATTTCACTACAAGAATGTTTTTAGCCGTAACATCACCTGAAGGTTGTGCTGCCATTCAGTGGGATTTTGAAAGGATGTAGAGTTGGGCAGAGAGAAACCTGATGAGGTTCAGCAAGCACAAGCTCTGGGTCCTGCATCTGGGGACGAACAACCACAAGTGCTAGCACAGGCTGGGGCTGACCTCCTGCGGAGCAGCTCTGTGGAAAAGGACCTGGGACTCCTGAAGGATCACAAGCTGTCCACGAGCCATCAGTGTCCCCGTGGCCAGGAGGGCCAATGCCATCCTGGGATGCATCAGGAAGAGCATGGCCGGAAGGTTGAGGTCTCTACTTGGCCCTGGTGAGGCCGGATCTGGAGTGTTGTGTCCAGTTCTGGGCTCCTCAGTAAAAAAGAGACAAGGAGCTGCTGGAGAGGGTCCAGTGGAGAGCCACAAGGATGATCAGGGGTCTGGAGCTTCTCTCTCATGAGGAGACTCTGGGAGCTGGGACTGTTTGGTCTGGAGAAGAGAAGACTGAGAGGGGATCTCACCAATACATACAAGTAACTCAAAGGCGGGTGTCAGGAGCATGGTGCCAGACTCTTTTCAGTGGTGCCCAGTGGCAGGACAAGGAGCAATGGCTATAAAATAAAGCACAAGGAGTTATACCTCAACATGAGGAAAAACTTCTTTACACTGAGGTTGACAGAGGACTGGCACAGGCTGCTGGAGAAAGTCATGGACTCTCCCTGTCTGGAGACATTCAAAACCCACCTGGACACATTCCTATGTAACCTCCTCCAGGCAATCCTGCCTTGGCATGGGCGTTGGACTAGATGATCTCCAGAGGTCCCTTCCAACCCTAACAATTCTGTGATTCTGTGATTTTTGGTAGTAGCTGGGTAATGGCAACCAGGATTATCAATCTGTATCGGAAATTTCTGGACATGAGAAGAAAATTATTGCTTTCACAAATGTGGATTTAAATGTGAGAAATTAAATGGACTGATCTATTAATGCTTTGCCTATATTTATGTTCATGCAAAATAATTTTAGGTCTCTTTAAGGCAGTAATCAGCACAAAAAAATCTACCTAAGCAATAATATAAGTGGAAAAGTGATGTAGTGGATAAGTGATTACAAAATAAATCAAGATTTGCCTAAAAGTGGCCATTTTTATGAAAAAAAACTTTTTTCTTAGATATTTCAGTGGTTAATGCCAGCTTCATAACAGTGACTTAGTTCAACATATGAAACATCTGTCAAGATCCTTCAATGGATTATTTTGTCAGACTGTACTGGGCCAGCTGAGCTGGCCCACTTTGTTCCTAAGTGTTTTAGTTATAAATTGTATAATATTGAAATTGAAAACTTTTTCTTGTAACATTAAATTTCTATAAACAAGGGATACATGAAGTACAGACTCATTAAGTTGGATAGAAACAAGAATATTAAAAAAGAAGCAGTTAAAAATGTAGGTTTAAATTTATACAGAAATTTCATAATATTAACAGCATACACATTTTTTGCTGTTGAGCAACTTTTGCATTATATTCTTATCACTGGCTCAGTTTTCCGTACTTAAGTGCTTACAAATGCCTGTCAGCCATTTGATGCTTATGGAAATAAACTGATGTTTTTATTTCAAAAGCTGCAAATAAATTAAAGGTGTAAAAGAAAGGTAAGGGAAAGTATAACTCCAGTTATCTGCTGGTATTCTGAACAAATAAATGTTATGGTTGAAAAGAACAACATATCTTTTGTCTTCTAGCAGTTAACTGAAATCATATGCATACCTCAATTTCAAGAGTATGGAAACACAAGAATAACAGAAGCTTGGACTAAATAATGTTTAAATGAGATATATATATTGCAATTCACAGGGTTTTGGGAAATTTGCCTCTGAGTGTTAAATGGCTAGCTGAAGCAATCTGTGAACCATTACCAAATATCTCTAGAAAACTGTGGATGATGTTGAAGCCTCAGAAGAGCAGTGAAGGTCAAATGCAGTGCTTATCATCAAAAAAAAAGGGAGAAGGAATACCTAGGGAGCTATAAACTGTTTAGCCTGGCTTTAATACTGGAAAGCTGCTGAAACAAATTATTGATCAATTTGGAAGTTCTTGGAGGATAATCAGGTGATAAGGAATGGTCAGCAATAATTTGTGAAGAACAAATGGTGTCAAATCAATTTCATTTTCCTTCCCTTCTGTGTACTGGCTTTGTGGTTAAGGAACAGTCAGCAGAAATGCTGTTGCCTGTCTCTGTTTAATTTTCAAATGCACCACATCTTTTATAAGCAAACTAAGCAATTATGGCTTAGATATTACTTCTTTTAGAGAGGTCACAGCTGGTTAAAACCTCAAAAAATTGTTGTTTGGTTTCAAACATGATTGGGTAAAGATTTTTCTTTACTTTATTTAGTACTTTTGTCAGTATTATTTTTTTATTTTAGCTAAACATGTGATTGATGGAGTAATAATAAATCATTGAAAGTTTACATGTGACATTCAGGACTGTAAAATAGCAGACCCTTTATAGTACAGAAGTAAAAGTGAAATCAATTGATTTTGATAAATAAACTAAAATAATAGAAATAAAATTCAAAAGAGATAAGAACAATTCATTAGATTTAGAAAGAAAAAATTTCCAAAGTAACTTCTTATAAAGTAGTATTGCAGAAATAATGTAGGCATTGCTTTCACTGTGGTAAAGGTTGGATGTAGATTGACAACAAGATGATGTTAAAAGACAGGCTACTGGGTATCAATTTGTCATTACAGAAGTGCTAAGATGGAAGAGGTAGTTATTCTCCTCATGTTGACAGTCATGATGTTTATCACCTGGAACAGTATACACAATATAGGCCACACAAATTAATACAGAGTTATGCTCAAGAGAAGATAGACAAATTTAAATGTTTTTATAACAGTGTATGTCAAAAATAAGAGAAAATTCAGAGTTACTACCTCGTGGAAAAAAATTGTGTAAGTGGTGTCACAATCTTCAATTATGTAAAATTTTGTTTTAAAGAGGATGATGATCAACTGATCATCTAAATCTACTGACACAGGGAAAAAATAATAAACAAAGGGGCTATGCCCTTGTAAGGAGTATCTTCTAATTGGAATATTTTTGGAATGGAAAAAAAATATCTAAGTGTGTTCACCCTCTGTCATTGTAAGGATTTAAAAACAGGTTGAGTAATATCTACTAGCTATGAAACAACCAAAGATAAATCACCCTTAGTTCAAGCATGGGCTTGCCCCAGCACTTGTAAGGCTCTTCTGAGATGTAGCATTCTGCAGTATAAATAATTATTCTAATCAGAGGTCAAAGTGGGGGCATTTTTTCTTCACTTTTGTCTCACATTTTAAAATATTCCAGCTGACTATCTGCTTTGCACATATTTCAACCACTTTCTGAATACTTCTTTATGAAATATGCAAAATATCTTAGACCATTTCTCTTTTCAGCAACTTTACTCCTGGTAAAATGAGAATTTCTCCCTGTATTGCCAGGATTTTTTCATGTCTGTGAGAAGACAGGAAATTTTGATGGGTATATTCTACTACAAGTAAACATATTTCAAGAAAGCATCCCAAAAAGTTCAAAGCACTTTCTCTGAAGTACAGGGAAGTAATATACTGAGTATATGAGACTGTAGCTCTGAGCACTGAAATAGTGATCTCAAACTTCATAACTTCTTGAGAAGACTGAGAAGAAGGAATCACTAACTACAACCCATAGTGTCAGTCAAAAAAAAAAAAAAAAGACAAAGGGAAGGGCCATGTTAGTTTGGAGAGTCATTTACTTATCTTGGTACACATTAACATATAGAAGTCTTGATGGATATTGGGATTTGTTGACCTTCCAGGAGTATTTTTATTTGCAGACACTTTTTTTTGGTAAAAAAAAAAGTACTTGAGTCTTCTTTAAAGTTACATCTATCTTAAAGAAATTAATACTCCATTTTTGTATAGTTTACACAAGAGAAAATCTCAAATAATTTAATTAAGTCCATCATTCTAGAAAACATTTTGCCAAACAGTGTCTGCAGAGAAATGTTTGTAAACTTTTTGGCTTGAATTTCAATTAATTTTTTCTGTACATTTGTGAAGAACTTTTAAAGCCTCTGAACACCTCAGTTTAGATCAGGCATAAAGGATTTAAGGCTAAGCAATAAAAAACATTGAAGTTATATTTGTACAAGAACAAAAAGTACAACCACAGTACTAACAAAAAGCAGAGAAAGAAACCTTTATTTTGCCTTAGTACTGAGTTTAAAGTTAAGTGATCTTAGTAAATTGTAGCTTGCTAATGAACAAAGGAATCAGAATCTTTAAGCTGTAAAACACTTTAAAAAGATTCTGTGGCTATCTGCAATAGGATCTAGAAGGTCTGCAGTACAGGAGGGAATGAGGGAAAAGAAAGAAAAGGAAGAAGACAGTATGAAAAAAAAAAGTCCTCAAGTGATACCTCATACTTAATAACAAAAATGACACCAATACAAAGGATTTTGGGGTTTTTTCACCAAGTGTCTGAACTGGAAGGGTTTTTTTCCCATATTTACTGATACATTAACATATGCAGTTGTAGAAACATCAAGAATAAGTTTATTACTCAACCTTTCTTACATAGTTTTCTTTGTTTTTCTAGCAAGATGATATTAAAGATATTCAGAGGCAACATCAAAATATTAAACAAAATTAGGATTTCCATTAACTTCGGGCAGGTTTTTTTCCCACTTATTAACACATATTTCAGAGTTCTCATATATATTTATGAACCAGCTTATGTATTTGGATTAATTGATCAACCAAAACAAAAGTTCTTTTGTAAGAAATGCTTAGTTTCTATTAAAACAGCACTCTTCAACTAAAGACCGTAGCTAGCTCTGCTGTGGGAGATGAAACACCCTTTATGATTCCTTTGGAAAAAGGTCTAGTCCCTGTTTATTGGAAGGTATAATAAATAAGTTCTGTTAATATTTCCACACCGTGTTTGATGAATATGTGAGATGCATTAATAGTGACTGATGATGGAAGGAATTCATTGAATGTTTTCCATTATAAGATAGTCCATAAGAGACTGGCGGTTTGATGACAGCTTTCACTGTGTTTGTGTTCTACTATTAAGAAATGGATTTTCTCTGAAGAGTATTTAATTGACTTTATTTGTCTTAATCTCTCTGTACATGTATCATAGTACATATGTATAATGTCTAATGTACTATTCAAAATTTTGCCTGAAAGAAACACAACAATTACCTGTAGGAAGAGTAAGCCAGGAAAAGCAATCTATTTGAGCATAAACTCAGATTTGGATAATGTTTCTTGTTGATTTGCTCCCTTAATTTTTCATGGTTTTCAGGAGGTAAAGAACATTAAATTTCTGATTGATGGGATCTAAATAATATGCTTATTTTCTGAAGATGTTACAATGTAAGAATACACTCAGGTACTCATAACTTTTTGTTCTAGAACCACTTAAGAGTGTAGGAAGATTGATTCAAGAAGGTGTTTTTCCTGTCTTTTCCTATCTTTTTGACAATATTGCTAGGCCTTGACTTTGTGCAAAAAATGTTAGAAATATGTCTTTATATTTTATTACTAATACCATTATCCTGAAAATAAAAAAAGGAGTCTTGAAGCTATGCATGTACATCAGTCACAGCAGATGGGATAAGAAGAATGGAGACAAAGAATAAAGAATGAATGATTTGTATTGTTTCAGGAAAAAGAGATAAAAAAAATAACAAAAAGAAAATGGAGGGTCTCGTAGAATCAGTATGCTATTTATTTATTAGGAGGAATAGGGTTTCTGAGAATTTATTTCAGTATCAGCACAAGTATATTAAAAGACTTGCTTAAAATTGTTAGCTAGCAATACATTTCTATTTACTATTTGATGACCTTTCCAGTAATGTCAAGCACATACAAATGAAAAGTTGGTTCATTTGAAAGAAACTTATAGTCAGAAAATATTATTAGTAAGCACTCCATAAGGAAGAAGGTATTTTTTTCAGAACACTTGGAAAAGACTCATCTTTTTACCTCATATCTTTATGGCCTTAGATACATATTTTACAGAGAGATAATAGTGTATGTCCTGTGAGCTCTCAGCTCAAGAACATAAATAAGACACAAAGCATGAATTAAAACCTACTCTGATATTTTCTCATGAAATTCTGGTGGGATAAATTATTTATTTTTAGGAATATAAATGGAAATATAAAGACATCATCCCTACTAACATACTCCTAATAAAGAGATGCAAACATAAGGGAAAACAAATCTGAGTGGAGTTTTAAATTACTGTTTTAAAACTATAATTACAATAAGCTGTATAATTACAGGACCATAACTAGAAGTGAAAGTGTACAAGTCCAATGAGAAAAAGGATGTCCTTATTTATAAGTTGTCAGGGAAAGTCTGTTGGTCATGCATAGTCCAAGTGCCATGGGAGTCTTTCAGGGATAGACTCTAGACATAAATAAATAACATTTCCAAATCCTGCTGAATCAAGGGGATTCACTGGGACAAAATGTCTTTTAAAATTACTCTAGATTTCACTCAGGGTCGAACTTCGTCTGCAAATGCTAATAATGTGTCTTTTGTATATTGTCAAAATTGAAAGAGCAGATGGGTAAAATATATTTGTAGCTTATATTGAGGGACTAAGGAGTACAGGACTGAAATAAGTTACTGCTGCTTTTTTAACTTCCTTAACTGATCTGGACAGTTATGTTTTGACTTCAAATAAAACTCTTGGCCTTTAACTTTTATTAGGCACTGCAAGGTTTCCCTCATCTGTTTGTTTCTTCATTTAATAAAACAGTATCCCCATGCTGAAGAGTCTGGCTACCCTCCCACACTTTTGGTGGGCTCTGCCTCTCACTTTCTGTTTCTAATTTCCTGTCCAATACAGCACAAACCTGATTAGCATTGTTATTTTATAATTTAAATGACAAAGTCTAAATCTCCTAAAGGACCAAATTATTGCCGTTTTCCCTCCTTTTAATTTTTCCTTTGAACAAAGCTTTCTAAAATTGTACTGGGCATAATTCAGGGATACTCTGGTGCATATAATAAATCCCCTACTGATCATGTGATCTCATTCTTTTATGTTAAGATATGAGAAGAACCAGGGAGACCATGAAAAAAATGCTCAGTTCTGTTGATTAACTTATTATTTAAATCAAAATATTTAACTCCATGTATTATATTGTAGCAAATATTAAAAACTTAGAAATTTTTTAAAGTGTGGACTTCTTTAGACCCTTGGAAACCTTAAAAGAGAAAACATTTATTTAACAACAAGCATATAGGATATTGAACATTTCCTTTTTGAAATCCACTCCTTACCATCCACAGATAGACAGCTTCATGGGATGATCTGTTCAGACACAAAAGCAGATGCTATGTAAGTTCACTGAAAATGAAAAAAGAGATTAAGAATAATTAATTCCATTATCATAACATTTACTCAAAAATTCCCTGACATTCTGTGTATTATTTATTATTCTAATGTCTGCATGGGATATAACTGTACTGCAAAGCATTTAATTGTGAGGGAAAAAAAGTGTGTGGCAAGAAGGCATCTTCAATTTGATGACAATAAAATAATATTGAAAAGTAATGACATTGAAAATTAGGAATGCTATCAAAGTTCAACTTTCTACAGATCTGTGTTGCTTACTTGGGGTTTTATACAGTATATACTACTGGAAGGCAACTGCTTATGGGTCACTTCAAGAAATTATGAATTTTCATGTTCATAAGTGTGAAAAGAATATCAGTATGAGATCTGTACATCCTAAAGTTCTCTTCAGATAGGTGTTTTTGAATATGAAATGGTTATTTAGGTTTTCTTGAGGAGAAAATTGTATGGTGAAGTACATCAGTTTGCATCTGAAATAAATGAACTTCTTTTTTTAATATATTTTAAAGATATTAAAGTGAGACCTCTGATGCCTGTGCTTGTGACTCTAAGACTTATTTTCTGAGGGTTAGTGATCTGTGAGGTTTGAGATAAAATGAAAATGTGACATCTGATATATATTATATAATGCAATCTTTCTGTGCTTCTACCTTACATTGAAACCTGTCAAGTGTCTTCTCTTTAGTAATTATGTGATCACTGACATGCCAGTCTATGATGCTTCAATGTCTTGGTGAAATGCACACTAAGTTTGTGTCTTTCCATGGCTTCTTAGAAATTGCCCACAGCAGCTTAATTAACATTTTAGGTTGTGTTTGAATTTCTCCCAATTGTTTTTTTCACTTAACCAGTGAATTGCACAAGAACTGCTCTGAGAATCCTAAGTATTTTAAATATATGCCTAAATTCCATTCCATGCCATGACAGTGGCGCTTTTTTATCTTAATGTGCAATATTACAGTGCACAGTGCACTTAGAGTTGTTGAGTGTGTCAATTTAGCAGTCACATTTAACAACCAAATAAAACCCAACTTCACAAACTAGTTACAAAATAGTTACTGAAGCTATAAACCTGTTATTACAACCTGAAAAATTCAACCAGTTTTCTTCTGTGACAACATTAGACTAATTATTTTCAGAACTGTGTTTTTATGAACTAATAATCACCCTTGAATTTAAATAAACAGCAATGCAGTGCATGATCTTTTTTCTCTTGCTTCTCTCTTGTTTTAAAAGTGGAAAATTAAACTAAAAGTAAAATAAATTAATAAAACTTATTTCTTTATAAAAAGAAACCCAAACACGTTATCCGAGATTACAGTAAATTGCATAACTTTATATCTTATATGAATCCAGGAAACAAAGACTTGGTGAGCCTTAGCCAAAGCTTTTAGGATCTTAGCACCTTAGCTCTGTTTTTGTATTATGAGCTTTATTTTTATGTAAAAAGCATTAGTAACAGCAAGAACATATCTGAAAGACCAGATGGGCAATAAAGTTTTTTCCTAATTTGGTGGCCACCGGTGGGCTGAACAAGAATGTTTTATAATGTTTTCCTCTCATTGTATAAAAAAAAAATGCCAAGCTACCATCCCTAGTGCTGTAAGCAATAACACAATGTTTTTGATCTTTGCTGTTGGGCTAGCACATGATTATCAAGTGACAGAATCTGGCTTTTTGCTAGCATATGAATAAGACTTCATTCTCCATGCTCTTTCTTTAACATCTTAAATACATGATAGCAAAGCTAAAGAACAGAAGACGGTTCACATAAATTTTGAACAAAGACACTACATAATTTGTGATTTAATTTAATTATGAAATGGGAGTAAATTATATAGTTCATTGAAGTCATCAAAACAAGAGTTGAGTATCCTCTTGAACATTCAAGTGAAATTCAGGTAGGTAAATGTCTTTTGATATATAGGGGGAAATTTACAATGTCAACAAAGCAATCATATAGTACAATTATTCACTGTGTCTAGTGCAATCAGACATTGGTTTTTTACTTTATGTGAAGCTACTCATTTGCAGAACCAAATATATCAGTGTGGCTTCAGGGAAACCTGTTTTGTGTTCTGCTTCATCGAACAGAGTGTTAGAAATTCTCTGCTACTGAGTGTTTATAGTCTAGATTGCTAACAAGAAAAAGTGAGTATGGACATAATGGTAAATAATGACCAGGATTCTACCCACATCCACATATCTGGTCATTTTATCACTAGAGGAGTCAGGTTAGGCACTTCTATTTTGCCCTTAGCTGATCTGTGCTGGCTATCCTAAATTTCCTTCTTCTCCCTTGCCTGGTACAAAACATGACTTTCTTGGAGATGAAACTGAGGCCCACAGTTCCACTTTTTTCTTTTCTTGCTTATGTTTTGAAGATGAATGTAAAAATTGTCTTTATCCAGTTGCCAATGGTTTTATTCAGTCTCCATGACATTTCAAATCTAACACAAAATGACCTATAAGGGACATTTACCCTGTTACCTCAGCCCTCCTTGTACTGCCCAGCAGATCCCAGAGACCCATGAGGGGTGATGTATTGCAAGCAATCTTTGACTCAGCCCTCATTCTTGCCTGGTAGCTCCCCTCCTCTTTGAGCCCTGTCACTAAAGTGCAAGGTCTGTCACAGCTTGTCAGTGAGGACTGAGGTAAAGAAGGCAGTGAATACCTCAATGTTCTCTCTCCATTCTCACTAAATCAAAAGCCTTCATTTATCACCAGCATTGACATTTTGCCTTTGTTTAGCTTTTTGTTCCTCACATAGCAATGGAGATCCTTGTTGGCTATGACAGGCCTCCAACTTCAGCTGAGTTTGACTTTCCTGAAGCCAACTTTTGCATCTGTGAAGGGCAAGGATTTTTGAATTCTTCTTTGGTAATCTGTCCCTATTTCACCCCTTTATGCTGCCTTTTGGGAGTTTCCCACTTAGCCAAAGCAATTTTGATTTTCTGAGTATTGGGATAAACTCTTCTGGTTTGTCATTCAGTCATTCAGAACTGTTTTCAGCAACTGGAATACCATCTTCAAGTTTCTGAATAAGCCAAAATCTGTTCTTGTGAAGCTCAGGTTCTGTGTGCTCCTTTCTCACTCCTTTCAGGAGCACAAAGACCATTACTTCATGATGACTGTAGCTGAGGATACCATTGATTACCACATGCCCATCCTGTGCCTCCTTGTTAGCAAACAGTAGATCCAGCTGTGTGCCACCCCTGTTTGGCCCATCCAGTTTCTTTATTGGGAAGTTCCCTCTAAAACTCTGTGGAAGTTTTGATTACTGATGTCCTGTTATATCTCCTGTATTTCAAGGAGATATCTTCGCTGTGCGACAGACATCTCCTCAAGCAGTTTAAAGAAGACTTCATCCACTTCCTCTCCTGAACTGGCTGGTCTGTAACTCATTCCCACCACATTGTTAGCTTCATCAGTCTGACCCTGGCAAACAGCCTGTCCCCCATCTGCCATCTGTCCCACACCTCTGACTCACATCTGCTCATTTGCACAGAGACCATCCCTCTCCTCCCTTCCATGTGTGTGCCTCCTGAAGGACTTACATCTGTCCACCACTTCAGTCAAGTGAGCTGCCCTGCATCCTCTGAGAGATCCCAGGCATGTCACAGGTGTGTGACTGACTGACCTTGCTATTTATCAAAACAAAAGAAGTATTTTATATTTCTTGGAATAAATGGGCTAAAAGAATAAAATTTCATTATCACCCTTTTCTTATTATTACTGGATGACAAAAGTTTCATAATCAAGAAACACGTGAATGTGGTAGGGGCAAAAAAATTACAAAATATATATAAAGTTAAAAGAAAGGTAACTCACGATACTTGCCTCTTGATTTTTGTTTAGTCATAGTTTGGATTAGAGACACGGAAAGTTGTATCTGTTGCCAACTGTGTAAGTGGTAGCACAAAACAAGTTATCAGGAGAGAAACCTGTCATTTCCATAAATACCAGGATTGGCTTTTGCAACCACTGAACTTGGGTTCAAGGCATATGTAAATGGCTCTTGTTTGGTAACATCTCACAGTAATTTTTAAGAGTGTTAGTGACTTCACAGTGTTCGAGTCTGTGTGACTATTTACCTAAGGAATATTTGACTGTTTCTGGTGGGTACTCCCTAATATGCTAAGCAGTCCATTCATGTTAGTCACATGGTCTTAACTGATGTACAAGAAAGTGCAGACATTTTAATTTTCACTAAGTCATTTTTCCATGGATGGTAATTTTTACTTTTCAATTTTTGTGAAAGTTTTGAAGCTTAATTTTTGGGAAAGTTCTGTTTTGAAGTTTATACTGTATGTGGTAGGAAAAAAAACTAAAATTAAAATGGTGGCTCCTCAAATACAACTTTATCTCAGAATAAAAATGTGTTGTTCAGTGTGGGTTTTTACCTGCTCTGGTGATTAATGAAAAAAGAAGAAAACAAAGACATATTTGCAACACAAGTAATTATAAAGTATGCTTATTATTATCCAGCTATAAATATTATCACAGTAATATTCTTTTTTTAAATGGCTTCATGCATGTAAAGATTGTTCTATATGTGAAAAAAAAAAAGCACATTGATTGATAGCATAATTTAATTAATTCCTCCTATAGTGGAAGTAAGAATTTGATGGCCCCAGTCTTTCAGCTATGAAACAACCAGTAAATTTGAATTACTCTAAATATTCAAAATGCATAAAATATGCTGGAAGTAAGAAAATGCAGTGCTAGTTGTACGAAGACTAATAGATGTACATGTCCTGTTTCTCAAAGGCAGATAAGTGGAACAGCCCAAAACTAATGTAACTTAAAGAAAGATAAGTCTCTCCTGACTGTAGAAATTATCTCATTCAGACTTTATTGTGTTAACTTGTGACCATAACAGAAGTCAGAGATACAAGTGGAAAAAAAAATTATTAACTGAATTTCTGTGAGAAATAGATCTTTACATAGATTCCCAGACAAGTGGGGGAAATTAGCTTGACTCAGATAGACCCTTTATTAGGAATACATTGGCTGGGATGAAGGCTCATTGTGTTTTGCATCTGCCACCTAATAAAATTTTGTATCCCTCAGGGTTTTCATATGACCAAGATTCATCACTTCTCATCATTTTCAACACTGAATCCCTGGACGCTCAAGCAAGAACTCACAGTGTGACCTGAGTTCAACTGATAAATTCCTTGAGGAATGAGGAGAGTGTTTTGTTTTAGTCAATCAATTTAAAACTCGCTTATACTTTAAACAGCACAGGGGGAGGTTTTAGGTTTAACTGGTTTTATTACAGAAGCCATCCTGAGCATTCTGAGCAATACTCTGACTGTTATAGTCAGGGGAACAAAATCAGGTCAATGGGAAATTGAATAATATAATAGAATATCCAGTGAAGTCTTATGGGATAGAAGCTCAATAATGATAACTTCAGTTCTTTTGCACATTCTTTCAGCATTTGCCTACATAAAATAAAATAAAATAAAATAAAGTAAAATAAAATAAAATAAAATAATGAATGCTCAACCAAACCCAAATCTTTAGCCTTAACTAATACTATGGCACTTTCCAGAATGGACTTCAAAGTGCTACATGAGCAAACCATACTATTTTTAAAATGAGCCCCAGTGAAAAAGACAAATGCTAATATTTATGCTCTCTCATGCTTCATTGTACATTTTTAACACTCAGAACATATCCTATGAACTTGGCAGCAATTAGTTGAGGAAGGAATTAGCACAATTTTAATTCTTTTTCTTTAGAGATAAAACAGAATTCTCAGTAATGTCTTACATTCACTAAATGGGAGATTTTGCTCTGTAAAAAACATGGAAGAACTCTCTTTCAGAAAACAGTAAACTTGCTTCAAGGAAAAAAAATCAGTATGAATTGAGGAGACCAGTCAAAAATATTTCCTATAAGACTGTTCATGAAGTGACCAATTTTAACCCAAGTATGTGCTAGAGCACAGTGAGTGACTGAATTTTATGTTCTGATACTACACTGAAAAATAAAGCAGCACAGACCGGGAAAGAATGAACAACAAAATAGTAGAAATAAAACTGTTTCAGAGAAGCATAAACTGAAGTTGTTCCTCCTTTCTAGAAATTTCATAAAATGCAAAATTTTACCTTTGAGTAAAAGGTCTTTTACCAGGAGCATCTACTTCAGGGATATTTAAGTATGTGAGAATATAGCGCAAGCTTTCAAATTGGAAGACAAGATAAAAATTATTTTGAAACATTTTATTGATTTGACTCACTTAAGGCTGTGTTTAATTTGCCCTCCCTCCCTATTCAGAGATAGTTAATGTGAAGCCACATTAACTATCTCTGAAAACCCCCCTGCCTTCCATATGCTTTGACATAACTTTAGGGGCATCTGTTCCATATCTTATCAGGCATCAAGGTGAGGCTGCCTGGTTGATAGTTCCTAGGGTCCTCCTTATTACTCTTTTTAAAAATGGGTGCCATGTTTTCATTTTTCTGGTCACCAAGAACTTCACTGGACTGCCATGGCTTTTCAAATATGGTGGTGAGTGGCTTGGGAACAGCATCAGCCAATTCCCTCAGGATGCATCTCACCAAAGACCTATGCCTATTCAGGGTCCTCAGGGGGTCATCAATCTAGTGTTCTTTTATTATGGGAAGGACTTGATGTTCAGGGATGTGTGAAGACTGAAAACTGAAGGAAAAACCAGCATGATCACTGCAACCCAGGCTGACAAGAACCTTGACCTCTCTAGTTAGTTTGTATGTTGGGAAGCAACAGATACATTAAAGGTTTTCCTCTGATTGGGCTTCATCCTGCATTATGAACCTATCTTCAATGCACCCCAAGGGGTTTTGGGGCTGTTTACAGCTTGCTGTTCTATTTAGTTAGCAGAGAAGTGCCCAGGCTGGGCACAGCCTGTGAGCATGATGCTTCCTGTAGTTGAACTTCACTGACAGACTACTCTTGATTGGAGTAAACAGAAGCCACGAGGTTTCAGTTATTGGCTTGGCCTCCAATTTTCATCCATAAACTCTCAATCTGTTCCACACTGTTTTCCAAAGACAGCTTGGTGAAAACAGTCACTATTTTTTACACATTTTTTACAAACAACTCTTTCCCCTGCCCTTTCTTTGAGCGCCTGTGTTTTTGGTCTGCTTATAAGCCATGAGTTGCAGTGTTCCAGTTGTTTGTTTCATCCCACAAAGTTTAACTGATGGCAATAAGTAATAGCTTTCTAACTTCACAGAGGTTTCCCACTGTGCCAAAATCTTTCTCCTTATAGCCTAACTGTAATATATTAATATATTACAGTTGGTACTTGGCACCCCTCCATGCCAAAGGTACCAGCCTCCAAGGTACAATCTCCCCTCACTGGGCATGCACTCTATATTTTTTGACTGCATCTTTAAAAGAAAAGGGAAAGAATTTTACACCAATTGGTAAATAGACTAGAGTCAATGTCTCCACCTAAACATAGAGAAGTTAAAAAAATAAATCAAGAATGGGAAAAAAGTTAGGGAATACTCCATTTTAACAGATGGGATCAGTCAACGGGCTGAACCTGTCTTCTTCCCCATAGGGATATCTTCATATATATTCTTCTACCCAATATTCATTCATACCCATGCATGGTGAATATTTTACTGGGGTTTTGAGCTTGTCTGTGTACTGCTTTGAATATGTTTTTGCAGTCAGATATTATCAATGGCAATTGTCAAATGTTGACTTGTCACAATTTTATATTAATGAAGGGTGTAATTCTGGAAACACTTGGTGTGAGTCCTTCAAGGCTACTAGGCAGAGGGTAACATACTCACATAAAAAGGAAGACCCCCTGAGTGGTCATAAACTGGCAAGGGCTGCTGAGGGCTCTCCCTTGTGCTGTTGTATTTCCCTAAGTCAGTCAAAACACCCTCCAGTCCAGCAGGACTGCTCAGTGAAGGGCCCCCTTAACTGGAGGCTGACAGACTGGTCAGGCACCAGGGTTTTGGCTTTCCTGGGGTTCTGACAGAAAATTAAATACTAAGGGCCAAGGAAATCTCCCAGCTCTAAGGGTCTAGGAAATTTTCCCTTTCTATGTGAGAAGGGCCTTACTGTGTCTGGATGTTCTTTTAAAATTTGCTAGGTACCTTATTAATGTCCTAAAGCTTGCAAGAATTGAACCTCATGAGAATTTTGTTGTTTCTCTCAGGCCCTATCCAAAGTAAATCAAACTACCTTCCCCTAAACCCATTGCTGAGTAGGCCAGGGCATTACACCTTGTACATGCATTATGACTTGAGCAGTTGCCCTGTCCACAGCAAATAAAACAGCCTTCCTAACAGGAGCCACTCCAGTCCTAGTGTTGACAAAAGTGCTCCAGCTGGGTTATACAATATCAGCTCTGTCACAGACAGGAATGTGGGGTAGGTAGCAAGAAGGAATACCCATCCTGTTTCTACATCCACCAATCTGTGCATGAACAACTCTCCTGAATTTTTCTAATTGTTTTAAAAAATTAATCCTTATATTTTATTGGTAGTTAATCTTACTTAGAGATATTACTTTGGATCAAATTTTCTTCTTGTTGGAAAGGAATACTCTGAAATTTGTTCTCTAGCAAAATAAAATAAATATTTAAATACTTAAATTTCATACAGATATGTGTTCCAGGAAGTTTCAATGGGAAAAATTTGAGAGAAGACATTCAGTGTACTAGCAAGACAATGAAAAATGTTAAATGGCCATCTCAACAATACCATGTCACAGCATCACAGAATGGTTGAGTTTGAAAGGGACTTCCGAGATCATCTGGTCTGATTACCTTCCTCAAGAAGGGCCATCTTCAGGCTGTTGCTGAGGACCATGTCCATGCACATCAATGTGTTTGACTCCTCTACATTCAGGAAAAATTATATGAGAAATCCAAATATTCACATTTTTTATCACATAGCTAGTAAATGAAGTTGTTTTCTCCAATATAAAAATTAATAAATTAATACTTGCATGCAAACAAAAAAATAGCATTTACCTTAAAAAGCACACATTAAGTTGAATATTTAAAATGTCAAGTATTTCTATGAATAGAAGAATTTATTATACACATGGTACTTTATATTTTGTAAATGTTTTCTTATGTTAAATACCATATTTAATCAATTCATCTTTCCAGTGTTGTTCATCATGATTTGTTGAGAGTTTTTTTTCATAATTAGACTTTTTATATAGTTATCTTTTTCAGATTTCAATCTGTCTGTTCCACAAGCAGACTGCCTAAGTAACATTGTTGTACAGTTATCAAAAGAGAACTCAAGTTAAACTTATTCTGCATGCATGACACTATAACTGAAATCCTTGTTTAATTACTTAGCATATAATTATTACATTAATAAATCAGCTATTTTTGATTTAGTGTTAAGGTAGACAAAATTAATTGCCTGGAAGTAGCTTTAGAATTCTATATTTTGCTTTAGTGATTGGAACAATCATTGCTTCTACCCAATTTGTGATGCTCAACCAAAGCTGGACCTGAGCCCTCGTGAGCATATAAATCTCATAAAACATATAGAAAATGCAATTATACAGTAAATTATGCTGTAAAGAACTCCTCTTAATGCTTGTATTTAAAGCTAATTTGAAGTTTCCTCTACTTCAGCCTTATTATGCAAAATCTTAGTAATTTAACTTTTTGCACTCGTTACTAATTCTCTCAAAAAGTGTTTACAATATTTGAAAACCGTATTAATTACCAAAATTGTCTCCCCTATTAATTTTTTTTTTATTTGATGAGGTGCAGTTATTTTTCAGCCACTACCGAGACATAACTGGGACATCTCTGCCCAGTTAAAAATTTTAAAAAGTCATGGTAAGGAAGGGCATGGGAAGTTGAACCATATGTGATGGTTAAATCTGTCAAATTATATATGTTTAAATGTTTCCTCAAAACGGCCATAACAAACTGGTTAAAGTATATGATTTCAAATTGCGACATAAAATGTGTAAACCTCAATTTCCTTGGAAAAAGACAGGCTTACAGACATACTATATTTATCTCCTGGCCTGCTAATCAGGGTATGCTTGTACTTCATGGTGCAGAAAGAAGGAGGTTGCATTTCTGCAGCACACTGCCCAGGCTCATTAGCTCTAACAGCAGGGCTAATTAACTCAGATGCAGAACCACACAGCTATGGATGTTCTGCTTTCAGATTTAGCATTGACCTTAGTATTTGCAGGGTACCCATTTATTCCTTTGAAATGCACGCCTCTGAAAGCTTCACGTAAATGTAAGTGAATTGATAAGGAAAGAAAAGACTCTGCAGTTGTAAAACTGATACTTTTTCATTCAGTAAGGTAAAAACTATGTCTGTTGTTATTTAGTGTGTTAAGTGAGTATTATATAGTGAGGTACATTCATATTAGAGATTTGATTTTATCTGTAAGTCTTGAATCACAAAGGGTTGTGCATCAGTTGTTATCATTTACTATTTTGTGAGGTACATTACTTTTCAAGGGATTTCATTAGTACTTTATTAAAGATGGAAATACTCATGAGTCTATCTGTCAAAATAAGGCTGGAAGCAGAATATATGTTTCTGTTTCATCTAAGAAAACAGGTTTTTTTTCTCTTTAGCTGGTATGTGTATATATATTCACACATATGCAAAACCTCTGAAAGTGTTCAAGACCAGGCTGGATAGGGATTTGAACAATCTGGTCCAGTAGAAAGTGAATCTGTCCATGGTGGGGAGGTTGAAACTAGGTTATCTCTCAAGTCTCCTTCAGCCCAAACCATTCTATGATTCTATGAAAATTCATGAGTGCATCTCCAGGAACAAACTTACTTAAATGCAAACCAGTATTCATATTGGATTTTTTTTTTTTATCCAAGGCCCTTTCAAGCAAAAAAATTATTCTAAATTGCTGATATTCCACATTATTTCGTTTATGTAATCTGTCATAACAGTCACAGAGTGCAATTGTAAGTCAGCATACAATGAAATAACAAAATGCCATCTGTAGTGAAGTTTCAGAAATTTGTAGGTGATAGGATTCATCATAACTTCTAGTGCAATGTCTCAGTACACGGGGGTAGATGTCATCCACATACCTGCAGGCGAGATATCCCTACATTTCTGCCAGCAGCATTTGCTATTCAAGTAGCTCAGTGCATACTCATGATTTTAGTGCTTACTGCTTAGCTCAGGGTTTACTGATGATCTCTCACCTTCCTTTTGTCAAGCTCTGCACTTTTCCTCTTTGTCATTTCTTCATTAATTTAATCTACTAGGTTGGAATTCTATCAATGGATCTGAAAACTCAGTCTTCATTTACTTGTTATTATTTTGTGCCATCGTCTACACTTCTGAATGATCACTAAATGATCCATGTGATCATTCTATTTTCATAGTTTCATCATAATGCACACAAATACTGTAAGTTGTTCTGTGTTAGGGCTTGCGATGAGTAAGTACTTCTATAAGTAAGATGAATCCTTACTTATATTCAGGCCTAAACATTTGTGAACCTTCAGTGATTTTCTAAAAAAGTGTAGATAATAGCTATGAAGTACAGAGTGTTATATGTCTGCAATACAAGGATCCGTTTGATAACTGTGGAAATACGGAAAAGACTAATAATTTTGCAGAATGGCTAAAATGCATGTCAGAAGACAGAACTTCATCTGCCTAAAATTCCTTTTGCTAACCTGATTTACACTATCAGTGATCCCTAATTTCTCGTTTTTTTTGTTCAGCAGATGTTTAAGATATTAAGATAACTATTATTAAGGTAACATTATTAAGATAATAAAGATATTTAATTTGACAACTTAAGAATTCATCCTCAAATATATAAATTTAACCACTTCACCTATAAAATGCAACCCATACAACTCTTTTGAAACTGTATTTCATATTTATAAAAGCAGTGACTTTAACAATTTATGAAAATGTACATTTTGCTTTTAGGTGTCTATTGAAAAATTGCTATTTTACCTCCTCTCCCCCTCCATCCACCTTATTTCAAACCAATTTTCAGTAATTCAAATGGAAAATTCCTGATCTGAGTATATAAAGGAAATATATTTTTTCATTGTAGACCAATAAAAAAAATGGAATCCTTGAGCAGAGATCAAGCAAAGGAAGCTCATTCCAGGAAAGTCAGAAAAAAAAAAGAAAAAACAAAACAAAACAGCAACAAAAACAACAACAAAAAAACTCCCCTCACCGATACTTAGGATAAAAGGCTCAAATCCGTAGAGTTCCATTTTTACAGCAAACAGCCTATGTATGGGTAAATAACTTGGCCTTACAGGAGTTAGCCACAAAAATTCCATAAACTTTGATGGGGGCAATTTTTTTTTTCCTCTTTGTAAACTCACTGTACAAAGAGTAAAAACTTAATCCTTCCTATATTTCTGAAAGCAAAACAAGTAGGTCTTTTGCTTGTTTTCTACCTGGGAAACTACAGAATGAATAAGAGCATATCTACCTGTCACAGGATATAGAAGCAAATTAGCTCCTGGCTTGTAGCCTGCCAGGGAATTAACTTGATCCCTGAAAAAAGGAACCACATGCCTGTGCTGATACACTTGAAGCACTTGTGCTTCTTGTCGTGAAGGGCCAGGCTGTTGTGATGCAATAATGTGGCTAATGGTTGTATGTTACCGCTTCTGAATTAGTTGAAGGATAGCTATTGTGTCAAAAAAATGTTCTTTTGATTTTGTTTTAAAACTGCTTCCTGACAATTGAACAAGCACACTCAGTATTGTTTGTGTTGGGATGTGATGGGTTGACCTTGGCTGAGCAACCAGGTTCCCATCATACCACTCTATCACTCCACTTCTTCAAAAGGACAGAGGGAGAAAATTCAATGAAAATATAATGTACTAAAATAATGACAAGATCACTTGTCAATATTGTCATGGGCAATACATGTTTCACTTGGAGAAATTAATTCATTACACATCAATTGTAAAAGAGAAGCATGTTGAGAAATAAGAACAAAACTGGAAACATATTCCCCTCACCCCTCCCTTCTTCCTATGCTCAACTCAGTCCTATGCTCAACCCTAGTCCCAAGTCATACAGGGAGATGGGAAAATTGTAGTTGCAGTCAGTTCAAAGCTCTTCATCTCTCCCTTTCCTTTTTCCTCAAGCTTTTTCACTGCTTTGGTGTAGGGTGCCACCCATGGGATACAGTCTTTCATCAAATTCAATATCGGTCCTTGCGACTGGTTCTGCCAAAAAACCCTCACCTGTATGTATCTCTCTCCATGGGGCACAGGTCCTGCTGGATGCCTGCTCCTGTGTGGGCACTTTACAGGCTGCAGCTTCCTGCAGGGCATATCTGCTCCTGATATTGGTATCTGCTTCACTATGGACCTCAGTGGCTGCAGGGACACAGCTGTCTCACCACAGTCTGCATGATGGCCTAAGAATTCAGCACCTAAAGCGCCTCCTCCTACTCCTTGTCCCCTGACTTCGTGTCTGCAGGGTTGCTTCTGTCATGTTTTCATCCCAGTCTTACAGCTGCTGCACTGTATTTTTTATTCTTAAATATTTTATCACAGAGATGCTACTGATGTCATTGATTGTTTCAGCTTTGACCAGTGGTGGGTCCAGCTTGTAGCTGGCTGGAACTGACTCTGTCTCAGTGAGATGTGGGCAGTTTCTGGTGTCTTCTTACAGAAGTCCTCTTACAGCCACCCCTACTATCAAAAATCTTGCCACATAGTTTCAATACTAGGAAAAAAACTGATAATTTCTCAATCAGTGTCTCCTTTATATTGATGATTTTACAGTCCTCCAGAACATTTCTATCTGCTGACTTTTTTCCAAGATAAAAGGTTCCTGGCTATTTAATTTCTCTTTGTAGGAAGCCTATTTCTCATTTGCACATTGTTTTCACTATTTTCTGTGTTTTCCTGTTTCTGCTGCTTTCTGGTCTAGTTGAAATTACCTCAACCACATGTTATATTTTAAATATTAATTTGTTCAGAGTGACAAATATGAATTTGTAGCAGAGTTTCAGTGATTTCTAATTCAGACTCAGTTCTGTGCTGCTTCCTATTAATTTGTATGGCATTTTAGGTGTTGTTAAATCTTGAATTGACCATTGAGAAAACTGTTTACTATTACTGTTTTCTGGCAAGTAGGAATGTATAATTGTGTGTTTAAGGCTTTTTTTTTCCCCTCGGTAAATTGCTTTATATTGGCATAGACTTTATCTTGTCAAATAATTTCAATATATGCATTCAACACTGTAAGATCTTTCTGGAACTCTTCACAGTCAATTTTCAGTTGGGTTATATTATTTATGAGCAAATTTCAGAACTTACCACAGATCTTTCCTGCATTAGTTTTGAATACAATGAATTTAACTGAGATGGAGTTCATTTGCTCATAGCAGCTCTCCCAGTGCCTTACTGGTGGCTAGAAAGGTGTTGGTAATGCAGAAGTGTTTTGGCTACTCCTGAGCAACATTGGCACAGCATCAGCCATGCCCCTTGCAACATTTTCCTCCATCCATAGGCTGGGGGTAGGAAAGGTCATGGGCAAGATAAGGATAAGATAAGGACAGCTGACCTAAATTAACTGATGGGATAACACATACCTTTTTCAGGTATAAAAGCTAAGAAAAGAAGGAGGAAAGGAGGGCATTTATTATTTATTTAAAACATTTACTTTTCATAGCAATGACTACACATGCTGGAGCCCTGCTTCCAAGAAAGTGGCCAGATACCACTTACTGATACAATAATAAAACATTGGGATTTTTTTTCCTTTTCATATCCAAATGCAACCTTTTGCTTTTGATTTAGTAAGCTGCCTTGTCTCAACCTACAAGTTATTTTATGTGTTATTTTCTGTCCTCCTTTCAGCTGACGAAAGGGGTGATAGAATGGCCAACTCTTGCACCACACTATTCCAAGTTCCTGCAAGTACCATTCTTCTACTGTAATAATCTAGGTGATCAAATTCTTTAATACACCAACCAATTGTACTCTGCTCACTGCAGAGGTTATAAATAAAGGGATGTAGTTATCTTTAATTTTCACAGATTCTTTGCTAAAGATTGGTGTTACACTTTGATTATTTTCTGTTCTTTTGGTATAGACATTAATGATAGGGGTGGGTTCCATAGGATAGCAATTTAGGATTTTAATATCTCTGGAACACGTAAAGGAAAATACTATCTCATTATTGCAATTTGTTACTGTTACAAGTTTATTTTAAATTCTGTTATACTGACATTACAGAATGAACCTATCCCTTGTCTTCTGTGAAGAACAGATTAATCAGGAAACTTCTGAAAACAGTGTTGTAGTGAATACTGAGACACAAACACAAATCTGGTTTGGTTTTTCTGCTATGTATCAATACTCTTTAATATTCCATCTACGTCTTAATAATGTATTTGTCCTATATACGTGACAGGTTTTTGAAAATACTGATTTTTTTTTTTTCAGCTTTCATGGTTTCAGCAAGCTTATGGTCAGAATAATTTTCAGCTTTTCTGAAGGTGATTTAACATTTTTTGTACCAGGCTTGTTCTTGTCTTTTCTTTGTTGGGAACTGGCTTCTCTTTCTTAAAGGATGCCTCTAGTAGTCTGAATCCAGTAGTCTCCTTTTCCCCACTGCTTAACTTATGCCAGCCTTTCTTCAAGGTCCACTTAAAGATTTTATTGATCTCTTTGGAGCTCAGTAAAACTTTCCCTACACATGGGGAAATTACTAACCAAACTTGAGAAAAAGATGATTCAAAGTAGGGTAAAAATGTTGCTGAAAGGATATATCTCACAGTGAAAAGTGTACATGATAGTTCCTTAAGAATTAGCCTTAAGACTTACAGAATTGAATATTTTAATAACAAAAAAGGCAATGCAAGCCATCTCATAGAGAGAGTTAGAAGTCTTGTCTGCATGTAAACTTATAGCTAGTCATATCATCACAACTCTTCACTATTTATATAACACTGCTTCTTGTTAGGTATTTAGTGTTCCCTGAGCAGGGAATAGCTAATAGCTGTGGACTGTTTTCAAAGTTTAACTTACCACTCTTCTATGGGAATAAGCTGTCTCACAATAAAATAATCTTACTGTGAGAAAGTAATCATGGCAATTAATCATAGGGAAATGACCACAGAGAAAATTTTTATAAAGTATCTGTAATAATATAAATTCTTATCCCAGCTCACTGTACAGTAACTTTGCTGTACAGTGGGTACTTTGGGTAAACAAATGTCAAGATTATTGTTTATTTAGACTTGTATTTTAGCTGAGGCTAAGGCACTGTTATAGTTTCAAGTATGAACAGCTAGCCTATGGTATATTTAACCTAAGACAAACTGTTAGGTTCTTAAATTGGCCTGATACTACAGGGCTCAGTGTTACACCTGCATAGCAGCTGCAACAAACTAGAGTTCTACCACTGGGGCACAAAGCTCTGCTTATACAGAGTGACCCAGAGAACCAAAAAAAGATCTGTATTCTCAATTGCTTCCTGAGTAGCTTCTCTCTGCACTGGCTTTTGATAGTCTCTTTTCTGTGAGGGCTAAGGAGCAGCAGAGCTTCATCTCCTCCTCTATTGCCAAGGAGCATATACATCTCATACATAAACATGAGCTCTCTGAAGTCCAAAACTCATACCAAAGCATTGGCTTTTGCCAAGCGATTTGATTGAGGGACAAGTCGATAAACTATATCCCCCTTACTTCATAAATCATACAACATTTCCTAGTCACCACAGAAGAATCATATCACCATCAGCAGCCAGTTACCCGCAGCAGCTCATTTTTGGTTTACATAAGGCCTACAAATTATTTCTGCCACAGTCATCTTTGGTTCACAAGCTATAAAAGCCTAATGCAAATACTTACCATTAGGGTGGTGAAGCTATTGATCATTCTGAGACTTTCACATGCTACAAAGTTAGTGGCCATTTAGATGCTTAAATGGAAAAGAGAAAGATGGAATGTCATGTACCACACACATTGCATTTTGTATAAAATGACATACAGAGGTAAACCTGATTTAATGCATGCAATCATTGTTACACTGTTACACTGTTTGCACTTTAGATAGCTGTGTATATGCAACCAGATAGATACTTTCACAGAAACTTTGAGCCTTATCATATCAAGGCAGTCCTTGAGGCTTCCTATATCATAGCAAAGTAAGCCTGTGTATCCTCTTACAAAAAAAATTCCAGAGATTTGCATTTTCATAAAGCAATTATACATGAGAATTTGCATTTTAATTTTTATTAATATGATAGTAATAGGGTCAGAACATGACCCTGTACCTATGTCATCCATAATAATTGTAAAACTCATGAAAGCAGAAAAACATGTTTCAGAAACAGACGTTTCCAACTATAAAAGCTCTGTATAAGTTCTTTTGTAACAATTAAGGCCTCATTTAAGGTACTGGAAAAATAATTTAAATTATAGTAAATATGCTTTTATGCCTATTTTGGGCTGATTCAGCTGAAATATTTTTAGCTTAATAGAATTTCAGATGTACAATGCTTTGATGCTGAAGATCAACTATGCAGAGGAAAAACTAAAGCTCTTTGTAAACTCTTTATATCAGTTAGGTCATCTGTTTATCTTTTCTGTTCAAACATCTGGGTTTGTAGAACAGCTGGCCACTATTGCAAATGAAAGTTCAACAGTAAAACAACAACCCTTCCAAGTTAGCAGCATTAGAGGAAGGAATGCATCAGGGTGATCCACACCATCAAACTGATTTATTAGTACAGATGGTAAGAAAGACTAGCCAAAGCCCTGAATTCAAGTTGACTGTTTATTTATGTCACTGCTAGACCCTCAGCTATTTCAGGAAACCAACTAAAGAATGTCTGCCAAAATTCTTTAATAACTCCTCTGAAGATAAACTTTAAGGACAGTCATAAAAATAGTGAGCAAAATCCAAAGTAATACAAAAAATTAACCTACCATAATAAGGTGCCTCATGAAAGGTCCCTAGAAATTTCCCTACTTTTTTTTTTTTTTTTTTTTTTTTTTACTATTGATATTGTCTATGGGGTTTTTTCATGATATTGAGTATCTAGAACTAAAAATTCGGGATCCTGCATTAAAAAGGTTGAAGCCTTTCACCGTATTCCAAGGTTGTCCTATACTTCCTATATATACAGAAATAGCTCTAATGACTTCAGTAAGTGTACACTCAAATGTTTACAATGTAATCATGGCCCTAAAAATCATTTTATAGGGAGTTGCCACAAATTTAAAAAAAAAAAATTGCAAAGGAAGCTAATCACAAAGTATTTCAACATAATGAAAAAGGCTACAATTACCAAAAGTATGAACTAGTTGGTTGTTAACACTAAAGTTGTTTATTCACAAATTTTGAAATTATACAAAGTACTTTATACCATTTTTAAGTTTTATGCAAATTAATGTTTCTTTATTCTTCATAGATATATCAATTTACCTTAATGATAGATATTCTTATTTTACTTAAGTAAGAGAAAGGACTAATTTACCTTAGTTGCTCAGTATGATTTCTGATTTATTGCTGAATGTGTATAATTAAACATCCTCTCCTTTTCCATTTTAAATCTTAGTGACTGATAAATTTTGATGCCATGGCCCTTATTCATCTACAAAAAAGTTTATTTCATATCTTAAGATATTTTCAATAATGCATAAAGCAAGGCTTCAGCAAGGCTTCTGAACATCTAGGTTTAATAAGTTTGTAACTTACAGGTGGTTCCCATAGGTCCCATTGATCACATCTACATACCTGTTTGATTACTTGATAAATCAGAACCTAGTTAAATACTAGGCTTCTGAACAGATATGGCAAAATCAAATGATGATATTTAGCCATTTCTTCTTGCAGAAAGTTAATTATCAAAATAGGAACAGAAATAATGTTTTTACTCAAAAATAGGATGAATATTTTTACAAAACCCATTTATTGTAAAGAAAGCCTGTCATTTTTCATCGTTAAAATAATGCCATATATTTTTTGAGATCTCTAGGGTGGTTGAGCAAACCTGCCCATGTTCTGAAAATCTCTGGTGTTAAATGACAATGTAACTGTTGCCTGAACAAAAAGCAGCAGAAAGAATCACAGAACTACAAATTGTAGGAAGGGCCCTTTGGAAGGGCCCTCTGGAGATCATCCAATCCAATCCCTCCTTCCTTGCCAAGGCAGGGTCACCTTGAGCAGGTTATACACAAACCTGTCCAGGTGGGTTTTGAATGACTCCAGAGATTAAAATTTTCGTGTTTTACTTTATGGTCATTGCTCTTCATCCTGTCACTGGGCACCACTGAAAAGACTGGCACAATGTTCCTGACACCCACCATTTAGATGTTTCTGTGTATTGATGAGATCCCTCTCAGTCTTCTCCAGGTCCAGCTCCCAGAGTGTCTCCTCATGAGAGAAAAGCTCCAGACCCCTGATCATCCTTGTGGCTCTCCACTGGACCCTCTCCAGCAGCTCCTTGTCTCCCTTGTGCTGAGGAGCCCAGAACTGGACACAGCACTCCAGGTGTGGCCTCACCAGGGCTGAGTAGAGGGGGAGGATCACCTCCCTCGACCTGCTGGCCACACTCTTCCTGATGCACCCCAGGATGGCATTGGCCCTCCTGGCCACGGGGGCACTGATGGCTCGTGGACAGCTTGTGATCCTCCAGGAGTCCCAGCTCCTTTTCCACAGAGCTGCTCTGTAGGAGGTCAGCCCCAGCCTGTGCTGGCTCTTGGGGCTGTTCCTCACCAGGTGCAGGACCTGGCACTGACACTCACCCTTGTGAACCTTATCAGGTTCCTCTCTTCTCAACTCTACATCAACCTCTATTGAGGTTAATGGCAGCACAGTCTTCATCTGTGTTTCAGTCTCAGCTAAATTCACCCCATTACTAACAGAAAGAGAAACACTATAATGTCATGCCACTTTATGTCAATGTACAGCAAAATTTCAGGAAGGTCAATCAAAATTTTACTTATTTTCTGCCAAGAATACCAAGAGAAGACCATAGTTACTAGATTTTTTTTTCCTCCCCTTGTAAGGCTCATTGCTTTTCAAATAGGTCAGGTATGAGGCTCTGAATAATGAGCATCAAGATTGCATATATTTCAGCTTTTCAGCTAAGTCCCTGATGCTGCAGGAGAAAATGTCAAGTCAAAATATTTAGTCAACAGTAGCATCCAAAATAGAATTACGTATTGGCTTGACAGCTGTAGTGTGATAGCCACTCATTCTCTTCAGGTTACCTCCTGTTATCAGAGACCATAGGTGCAATATATTTTGACATCCTTCACACACTCTGATTTTTTGCATTTAGATAGGTGGTCAGACAAAAATAACCAAGTTTTGAATTGTGGTTTGATTTTACTGTGATACATAGGACAAGGTTCATACACAGCTGTTATACGGTTTGTTGAGGGATCCCTTCCTTTTACCTTAAAACTGAAGGTTTCAATATTTCTCTTTTGTAATCCTATTATTATTGGGAGGCGAGGGAAAAGGAAAAAGGGTTCAATTTAGCATTTAAAATATAGACATTAGCCGTCCTCTCTCTGGATTGCATTCTTTGGCCTTTTGGGGATTTTTGGAAAATTCTGAGGTTGGAAAAATCTTCATTTTGGTCACAGGATTGGTAAAGATACCTAGTATCTGCCTTCACTAAACTTATTTAATTTTGCTTTCACCATTAGAAAAATAAAAAAAAACCAAACCAAACCAAACAAAAAAGCCCCACCAACCATAAAAGTGTGGTAATTTTTGTAAAAAATGTCACAATTTCCAAGGATTTTAAATAGTGTTGTCCTATATGGGAATGAGAACAGGCAGCAAAACCATTTATTGCAGCATACTGAAGCAACAAGCAGTGTGAGCTGTTTATTTCTTGATAATACAGCTAGCAGAATACATCTAATCCCAGAGATACTTCCTCACATACATCTCTGGCTTTATATTCTCTATGCAGTGTTGAACCAAGCATATGTATTCATTAGAAATTAATGAAAAATATAATTCATTATGTTTGAACTAATAGATGAAGGACAGTTTACTTTCAGTTAACTTAAGTAAATTGAAAGGGCAAGTTTAGTTCCTGTAAGTAGTCTGGCAAAAAGAATTTAGCCCTAGGTTAAAGGTGACAAGAAAATAAAAGGTGAAAATCCTGTATATTGTCTAATTGCATGCTTTGTTTCAGAATTCTGGACTTGATTTCCTGTTTTGGTGCCCTCAATAAACATATAACAAACAAAAAACATCAAATTAATGTATCCTAAGAGTCAAATATACCTCAAGAGCCAAAAATTCAATAGGGTATCTTCAGTATTTTTTGACATTCTGAGAGACTTCAAAAGCAGTCAGGGAGAATAGCATTTCCTTAAAATACTCAATTTTCTTCTGTGCTTGATTTACTTCAAAAACAAAAATTACACAACAAAAGTGGTGAGGAGAATCTTCAGAATTTACCAGCAAAGATGATCAGTTATAGTGGCTGAGAAAATATTGAATATACTCTTTTGTTAGTGACAACCTTATTAATATGTTTCTTTACATCTAATGCAGAAAGCTTTCTTTTACCACCATTTATTTAAAACAATTTTTTTGTATTAGACAGGTAATTTTAAAGGTAATATTTGACTACATTGTCTCAATAGGAGAAGGGACTGCAGATATTTACTGCAGGAAAGTTATCTGACAATTTCAGCCAAACAGGCAAATTAAAAAAAAAAAGGTAAATGTGAATTTTTTATATATCATATTATTCCATTTATTGAAAATTCTTGAGACATAGCTATGTTAATAGAATCAATTGTCCTGTTGTAAGTACTTTAGAAAAAAAAATGATCTTCCCCGTGTGGAGAAATATAAATATCTAAATGTACTGAGGCTCCAATCCTGTTCTCTCATTCCGTGGATGTAATGAAACAAACAAAAGAAACAAATGAGGGCCCCAGAAGTGGGCACAGCACTCTAGATGTGGTCTTACTACATCTGAGCAGAGGGCCAGGATCCCCTCCCCCAGCCTGCTGGCACTGCTCTTCCCGATGCACCCCAGGACACCACCGGCCTTCTTGGCCCCCAGGACACACTGCTGGCTCATGGACAGCTTGCTGTCCACCAGGAACCCCAGGTCCTTCTCCTCAGAGCTGCTTTCCAGCAGATCAGCTCCCAGACTGTATATATATATGGTGCATACTTCTGTAAATATATATATTTTGTAAAGTCTCTACTATGGAACAGTCATAAGCATTCTTCTTTCTCTATACCTTTGTGATGAACGCCACTTCTCCTTTCTTTTCTCAAGGCCTTTAATCAACAGTAATTAGGACAATTTTTTTTCCCCTTTTCTTTCTCTTTTGTTTTCAACACTTTCACACCAACACTTGTTTTTTACTATATCACAAGAGATCACCCTTTCTGAATTCTGGAAATCTATAATGTTACCTTTTTCTTCTTGCCTGAACTACTTTCTGCATTATTATCCCAAGTTATATTTTTGTCTTTTGCACATCACTCTTTGAAATGAAGGTCTATACCTCCTTCTCTATATTTAATTTGATTCAGAACTCTGAAGTAATGCAAAGACATTTTGTTTGGCTCAATCCTTGAACATGACAGTATTATCTAGTGATTTTTGTTTGTTTGTTCCCTTTTCTCCTCCCTTGGTGATATTATTTGCATAGTTTTTTCTAAAGAACTAGAAGCTGAGAATGCAGAACCAGAAAATTATTACTGAATTTCTGTAATGTTTATACACTTTTTCCATGGCCTCTGCTATCAGTTACTCTTCTAAATGATCCATCAGAAAGGATGGTTGAAGTCCAGTTTGAAACCAAATACTCAAGAAAATCCACAACAAACAGACGTTTCCTCGGAAAATCAGGGAAAATAGCATGTTTTTAAATTGACTACATGCCTAGCTGGATGTAGATTCTAGTCAAGTATTGTTGTTCTCATCCTTGTATTTTGTCTCCTTTTTAAACAAGACTTTTAAACCTGGAAACAATATGTTCAAGAATGGTCAGATAAAGTCTTTAGCTGTAAATATGAAAGTGAAAACTAATCTCTTTTCTGTAAATTATCTGGCATATGTCTCCTATCAGGTCTTTGAAATGTTTGGTGCAACATGTATTGCTTAAAGACAGGATTTAAAAAAGAAACTTTAGCTCTATTTCTGTTTTATCTTCTGCTAAATATTTCTCTTTAATTTTGGGTGGTTTTGTTTTTGGTTTTGTTTTATTTTTTGTTTTGGTTTTGTTTTGGGTTTTGGGGGGGTTGTTTTGTTTGTTTGTTTGTTTGTTTTGTATTGCATTTGGTTTTTTTCTGTGTGTGTTTTTGTTTTGTTTTGTTTTTTAGTTTATTTGGGTTTCTTTTTCTAAATAAGTTGTGCCCAAGTGAACACACACATACACATAAAAGCTTTGGATTTCATTGCATTACAGTATCTTTACACAGGTGGTTTTATGCTGGATATTTACCAAACATATCCTAGACATCAGTATCATCTTTGGAGACCACTGACTTCTCATCTTGAGAAAATAACTGCCCTAGTGAGAATGACCTATCCAGAACACCTTGCTCCAAGGTCCTGTTTTTATCCAGATGTAATGATCAAACGCTTCTTTCTGGAGGAGTAAATATGTGTTTTCATCAATGATGACAATAGCAACTATGTTGACACAAATCCTGAGATGGTCTGCAGTGCAACTTAGGACAGGCAACTAACTAAAACCATCAAGGAAAGCTCTTTTGAGAAGGGAAACATCAAGTTCTTAAATGACTTTATGCATTTGCATCTCAGTTGCTACACATCTGTGTCAGCTCCTACTTTTTTTCTCTTTAATCCTGAATACAGGCTTATTTAGAAAATATGAAAAAAATCTTGAGCAAAAAGAAAAAACTCTAAAAGAAAAAGGAAATTGCCTTGAACAGAGCTTTATCTAATTTAAGGGAATGTGACCACTTTTAGGCTAGCCAGACCTGGTATATGGTGCATTGAGGAGACCATGACAGCAGCTGAAACATTGTGTGCAAAGAAAGACCTTGCTTCCAGATTCAGCTTCCCAACACCCTCTAGCAACACTACAGATGCAAGAATGGTCATTCATTGTTCAGGTAAAGAGAATGACTGGGTAAGAGGAAGAGACAGATGAGATAGGGAAATAACATTTTCTGAAATAGCCACATAACATTGTTAGATCCTGATGCCTCACAGTAAATTCTTTCCTCTGTTTTCATTTTCTGTAAAGGAGGAAAATGAATGGAAAATAACTATAGTAAGTGATTGGCATTTAGATAACATAAGTGCTCAGCTGTTAGAAAACACTCACATTGCCTAACTCAGGCCTTTGTGATCTTGCTTTGCTATACGTTCCATGCATGTCCAAGTCCGTTTACAGAATTTATGTTCTATTAAGCTTTAATAGGCAACCACAAATGTAAGATTTGTTATAAGGCTTTTGACACCTCTTTTACATTTTTAAACATGTTTTAATTATGAAGCTACATACACAGTAAAAAATCTGGTGGTCTTCAGTCTTTCAGGAAAATGTGCAGTTTTGCAAAGGATTAGGGCTATGGGATTATATGAATAGCTTTGATTAAACCCATGTAAATTGCTCACTGACTTTTAAATTGTAATTTGCGTCCTATATGCATAGGTCCATTCAGACCCTGACATATACTGTCTTTGAAATGGAAATCTTCAGTTGTTACCTCTAGACAGCTTTAAAGGCTTGACTGCCCACTCTGAATTCCTTTAAAATGTTTAATTTGAATCATAAACTATCCCTACAAACAATCTCATCATTTTGTTAGAAACCATGTCTCTTTTGAAATGGGTTTCTCTCTGTAGACCAATTTGATATGTTATTTTGGTGTGGGGAATTCCTTAAAACTTTTAACTTTTGAATCTGGTAAAACTTACTGCTTAAACTTAGTATTCAGTAATTAGGTAACTCATTAAAATAAATTTAGTTCTGCAGTAATATCCATTACTTTAAAAAAGAGTATTTCTCTAAATTGTTTTGTCTACACATATATTTTTCTTGAAATTACTGCCAAATTCACAGAATCACAAAGAATGGTCAAGGTTGGAAGGGACATCTGGAAGCCATCTTGTCCAGCTCATTGCTAAAGCAGGGACATGGCTAGAAAAAACTAATATTTATATATTTGACACACTAAAGAGTGAGTTAATTATTTAGGTATTTAGTTTCTATGAAATAACACAATAGAGAAAAACAGACTAAATATAATATAGGAAAAAAAAAATTTCCAAGTTGCTTGATCTTCAGGATGTGGGAAAGCTACATTATAGTCCAGTGAAACACTGAGCTGGTACACATCCTTCACCTGTATCCAGAGACTGACTTAAAACACCCAAGCAACAAAGGGTACTGAGAAATTTTAGAATATATATTTTGGATTTCTAGCTATCTCAGCTAGTGTCCTTCCCAATTGAAGCCTGGCATAAAGACTGTTAGAGACAGAATATTAGAATGCCCTTTTTTGTTATTATTTTACCTTTTTACCTAAAATTATTTTTTTTCCTAAAATTTAGATTTGTGAATATAATAATTAAATTTTAAAAATAAAATACTGATTAGAATTATATCAAACTGTTTGCACCACAGCACTTTGTTCTGTTGGAAAGGGCTACTCACTTAAATAAAAAATATTTCTGAAAAACTTAATAATTAAATATTAATAATTCTACTGACTTGCTCATCAGATTTAGACACAGGGTACTAATGTTTTTAAAATCCATGACTATTTGATCCACTGGTCTGCCTTATTCCAGATATTTCAAGAGTTTCACAGAAAATTCTGAGAACCTAGTACCACACTACTTTGTAGAAAAAATACTGCTTACTTCAACAGGCAATGATTGGGTATAGGATATGAAAGAAAGAAAAAGGATTCCTGCAGGTTCATGTGTTCTCTGACACAATTTCATTACTATGGACAAGTTGTGTAGCTCCTTACTACAAATCCTAGCTTTAAAAAGTTCATGTTGAGGCCATCATGCCAAATGTACCTGATTTACAGCCATGCTTATTAAAATCTGTAATAAAAATTCCATACAAGAAAAAATAGATGAAGTTATTGTAAAGGGAATATTTGTTACCTTGGTAGCAAATAAAATCTGTATTACTATTGTGTATTTTATTTTCATTGAAGAATTGAATCCTTTTCAATTATTGTGTGGGATGGGAAAGTAGTAAACAAGGTTGTAAATCTCTGGAATTTGTTTCATGGTAATAGTACATTAAGCAGGCAACTGGTATTCTCCATGCATTGAAGTAGAACTACTATGACTCACTACTTTATAATTATGGGAGGATTATTAACACAACAGGAGAAGTAAATTGGCTACTCAGCACGAGTATCACTCTGTGTCTTAGCTAATTGCATATATCCTAGGTTAGCCGAGCTAGGCAGATCTCCCATTGTGCTTGGAATTGAGAGATATACATAAAAATCGTAATAATTTACAAGGTAAAGTTGATGTTGAAAATTATAGAGGTTCTCAGAGGGTTATTTAAATTGTTTGATATTTTTGATATATTTTTGTGTGACAGTTTGTTTGTTCAAAAAGCATCACAGCAAATAATTTTTTTTTTTTTAAAGCCAAACAAACAACAAAACAAACGCACCAAAACACCCAAAAATAAAACACAACACTCTATGGGATCTAATTGAAATTTTAGGTCTTATCACTCTTATGTATCTTAGATGGCAAATAAGTTTGTCAAGTTGAATGAAAATGCAACCAGTTCTGAAATATTAATATATCTATATCTCTTCTGGCTAGCTGCTAAAATCTTGCATAGTCACAATGAGCTGACAGCTTTCAAACAAAATACACTTTTTAGAGGATGTGTGTGCATGCATGCATATATTAAATAAATACAAAAATGTGTTCTGGTAAGAATATTTATATTGTTTGCTGTAGTTTTAGGGAAGTAATGATATTGTGAAAAACATTTCACAAATTAGAAACATGCAAGTGATAGAAATGCACTAATATTTAAAGAAAGATGCTACTGAATGGTGTGAACTCTTTCTCTGGTCCTGGAAACATCAATGTGTAAAAAAATTTATTTGTTGAGTAGTCTTTGAAATAGCTTCCAGAAATAATGCAAACATGTGCATAAAAATATGACCTATGTAGTGACTTGCCTGTGGAAACAGAAGTTGTCCTTCTGGTTTTAATGACTTCATATACAAATGATCAATTTAAGGATCAACGTGGCTGTGAATGTATAGATATTATGAGATGAATTGATATTATGATATGAATAAATTTTATGACACATAGTTTTGTCTAAATCCTGAAAAGAGCTCAACTGAAGGGCTACATATGTAAAAGAGTCTTTTAAGATCAAGTGTCTTTAATCTATCTCAGTTCTAATCACAACTGGAAATAGTTCTAATGTTCCTTGGCTAACTAAATTTGGTATAATAAACATATAATGAAAAGTAAATAAAGGCAAATATTTTGTGTATGTGTACTGGTGTACATTTTCACTTTCATCCTTTTAGTAGCAAAAAAAAAATCTCAAACACCCTGTTCATAAAACTTCATAGGTAGTCTATTAACACAGACAAATCCAGAGCATTTTCATCTGCAGCATCAAAGAAGACAGGCAAATAATGCAAATACATAGTTATGTTATGATTTTTAATAAAATAATAATTTTGTTTACTCTCTGGTTTATGCAGTTTCTTTTTCCATTATTTAGTACATAAAAGTGTTGAATTGAAACTAACGTTAAATATACGTTATATGAAATAACGTTTCATATAACCTAACGTTATATATAAAAACAGAAAAACACAATTTTATTTAAGATAACTGCCATACGTGAAGAATAAAATACATTTGTCAAAACCTGTTTTGAGGAACCTTAGCTGTGCTATTTTGTGTAGGATTTAGTTGACTTTCCTCAGAGCAGACCACATGATGTTGTGTTCTATATCTGCTCTTAACTCAGGGGTATTTTAATCGTAGCAGAGAGGAGCCCGTACAGCAGCAAGGCCTTTTCTGCTCCTCATGCTGCCATGCCAGCACGTGGGCTGGAGGTGCACAAGAAGTCGGGAGGGACTACAGCTGAGCCAGAGGATTAGTGTTTGGGCTCACCGTGGCCATGCTGTCTGGCATTCTGCTTGGCAGTAAAAACTGAGGGAAAGGAGTAATGGGCGACCTTTGGGATGGCATTTGTCTCCGCCAGGTAACCATTGGGAGTGATAGAGACCTGCTTTCCTGAACATGGCTGAATACATGCTGGGACGGACTGCAAGGACGGGCGTCGGCAAACCCCGGGTGTGTGTGAGGGCAGGGCAGGGCAGGGCAGGGCAGGGCAGGCGGGCCCGGCCCGCACAGCCCAGCCCCGCGCCCCAGTCCCGGCCCCGCGGGGGCCGCCAGCCCCTGGCCCGCCCGGGGCCGTGCTCACACCCGCCCTGGAGACCCGGGCTGGCCCCGCAGGGCCCGGGCTGGCCCCGCAGGGGCCAAATGACCGCAGGTCCCACCGGGGGGAAGGGCCCAGGAAGGCCAAAGGGGGTTTGAACCAAAGCCTGCGGCAAGCACTCGCCCTGACCCTACCTCCTCTTGGAGATCCTATCACTGATCACCCACTGGAACCAGGACTGGTAGTTATGTTTGTTCTTTTCTACATCTTTTCTTTGTCTTTTTTCATTTATTATTTTTCTAATTCCCCCTTGTCCAGTTTTTTGAGTAACTTAAAATCAGATGGCTTAGAGTTTGCTAAATTGAATGGGCTAAGTTAGTGCTTTGAGAAGTGTTTTGTGTTGATTTAATGTTGCTCTACAGTTTTTCCCCAATTTTCCAAAGTTGCCTGTAAAGGTTTGCTATGTTGTTTTCACCTCTTGAGAACATCTTGTCACTGTTTCCCCTGTGCATCTAAATAAGAGCACCTGGACAGCTGTAATCCCTTCTGAAAGTCCCATTGAGCAAGTATTTTGGGGCCTTATACCTGCCTGCCCATGGGAAGTGATGAATTCATGCCTTCCTTTCCTTTGCTGCTGTGCACAGCTTTCTCTTTACAAATTAAGCTGTTTAACCCGCAATGTTACTGCAGATCTGTTTGCTTTTCAGCACAATTTTACTGCATTTTGACTGAAATTTTTAGATAATTTCTTTGAATCTGCTGGTGTAAATTCTTACAGTGCTCTTATTATTCTGAATAAATTAAATGCCTCAGTGGTTTATAGGTGGGCAAGTGTTTCTCAAAAGTTTGATAGTTGAATCCCAGATAATAACAGATTGTTGCCACAAAGGATTTGGTTGCTGCATTTTGGGACGTCTGGAGATAAAATGGGTTTTTGCAGTTCAGTCATGGTAATGTTCACTCTATCCCCTTTACACCTTGAGCCATTCAGGCAGATATCTTTGTTTTTTAATTTTTTTTTTAATATTTTCTGTCATGCTGGATATCATCATTCAACAGGAGAGAAATATGTTTAATTCTTTTATTTTTTTAGCCTGATCTAGACTTACCCAATAATGAATTTCAACAGTATGAAGAGCTTGAAGCAATGGCAGGTTTACTATTAAGAAAAGTTGGCATAAAAAAAGAAAAAAAATTCTCACAGGTAATTTTCTTAAGTAGGTATATATTATAGATTAATAATTCTACAATTTTTATTAATGACAATGTATATATTATTAGTTTTAGAAATATATATTTACTAAAAATATTCCTCATATAAGGGAGATAAGACAACTACTGTAGGACAACCACAATACCTATAAAAGACCCTGAATTTTCCTTCTAAAATTAAAATTGAATTCAGATTGTAAAATAATAATAAGAAAAAAGAACTGATTCCTCTATGTAACTAATACATCTAATCTAATACACTAATACATCATCTAATGAGCAGTTAGAATGTATGGGTTTATATACAGAATAGAATATACTTTGTTTTTCTTTCTGTTGTCAATAACAGAAGCCAGAAGTGAAAAAAATGTATTTAGCTGTACGAGTTTTACAGTATTTTTAAAAGTCTTGTATTTCTTTTCCTTAAAGAAAAAAAAAAAAAAAAGAAAAAGCCTGCACAGTTTGTTTTATTTGAAATTACTCTTCAGGCTTTTCAAATGTATTTCTTTCAGAGTTGTCCTCTTGTAGCAGTAATTTTGTCCTGAGTGGGGCATTTATCTGATTTTGCATCTTCAACAATTGCTCCAGATGAGCATATTCCCAGGGACAAATTTAAAAGCAGTAATGCAGCCTTACCTGTTTGAAATGTCCTCCTCTATCATCAATATTCACTGAACAGTGGGACCAAAGATGTGGTGTTTTTCAACAAGTAGCATCCAGTTTTTATTCAACTCTCACAAGAAAGCTATACTTCTGGCTTTCAAAAATACCACAGAATATAGTTCTGGGCAGCTAAAAAAAATAAACTAAACTGATAAAATAAAATAACTCTGACCTACATCCAAAAAACCCAATAACATATTTTATTTGCATGAGTCTGAATATATCATGCAATAATGGAGCCATAAAAGAAAAAGGTTTTGTAGAAGACTTGCAGGCTCTGCCAGTATTTTGGTGCTTTGCTCAGAGATTTATGCAAAGTTTTGTTTCCCTCTCAGATCCTCCTGCAATGTACCTTTCTTATTCTTTATCTCATGTGTTCCTTATTTTGATCAACAGCTCTACTTTGTAGGCAATGCCTTTTGTTCAGGAGGTAAGACCAGCCTTACCTGTTCAAGACAGATTTGACTCCAGCTGTGATTATGACTGTTCATGTAGGGAGGAGTTTTACTATGACTGGCTTATATGTTTCTTTCGCCTAAAATGCTTCTTTCATCTCCAGCCCAGTGAAGTTCTTAAACACTATGTAGCAGGTGCCTTTAAAATTGACCAAAATCAGTAAGATTCAAAAGGAAGTACAAACTTATATGATGACTTAGCAATGTTTTCTGATAATTTTTTGTCTCTTATTTTCCCAATAATTTGCTGACTTTTTTTTTTTTTTAGGCTATTACTGCTTTCATGAAGTCTTTTTTTAATAAACTGAGGTTCTTGCATTTGAGTGATAACAGTCAGTTCAGAACCCATGACTTCATATATGAGGTCATAATTTGTTTTGCCTGAGTTTATCTGTTAAGAGTAGAGTGTTCAGCTCAAGGTCAGAAAGAGATCATGAACATGAGTTGACTATGACTTCTAACAATGACACGATTTCTTGATTGTATCTGTATTATAACTGAAGAAATGTGAATTACCTCTAATTAGAATTTATCCACATTGGAACAGAAATTGTAGTGAAGAGTTGCTATTAGATAAAATATTGTTTCTATCATGTACAGCATCATTTACTATGTTTGATACATAGATTCATATATATGATTTACATCTGTATATATGTATAGAGTTCTTTTTCTGACTACAAGTCCTTTCCTGATATCTATGGAGTCTATCAATCTAAAAATTCTAATGCATTGCCAAACTATCTTCTACTTCTTTTCCAGAAAAGAAAAGTTGTAATTTGTTTGTTTGTTTGTTTGGTTTTTTTTTTTTTTAGATCTCTCTATGCAAATGTAATATAAGAGGTAGAGGAAAGGGGAAGGGAAAGGGTGAAGTTAATTTTTTTATTTTCATTATATGATTTTTTTTGGGGGTTGCTTTTAGGTTTAGGATTTGTTTTTTTCCCAAACACCATGTCCAATTAAGTTGTTTTTCTTACCTCAGCTTTCCACTCCTATACCTACATCAGCTTCTTAAATACAAAAATATAATATTTTGGGGGTAAAAGTATTACAAACAAGATTAGTTAAGTAAATTTGTAATCCTCTTTCCACTTTTTATTAATTTACTTGTTTATTAATCTAATTGTTCTATTTTTCTGTAGTATACATGATAACACACAGTTACACAGAAGAGATTAAGGCAAACTGTAGTGCAGAAATGAAGAAGAGGCACCAATGAACAAGCAAATGTTAGAGATTTTCTTGAAGAGTATTTACCACACAGAAACTACAACGTTTCAGTTAACTGAGAGAATATACTGTACAGATATTTGAGTTTTGGTTCTTGATCTAAGCCAAGACTTGTATTCACTTTTTCTCCTCACAGATAGCTTACTAAAAGTTTCATATTATAACATGCACAGTAAACACAGAGCTATAAAACTAGTTACACTTTTCCCACACTGGAGAGCAAATACAATTTCTTAGTTGTATCTTTTTCCAAAAGTTTCAACAATAAATTACCAAATGACAGCAAAACAGAACAACAGTTCTGCATGGTCAATACAGTCCTCACACAAATGTGTTTCAATTTTAAAAATGCATTTTAACCAGTTTTTCTCATATATGAAAGTTCAAATTAGATTATTATTTTCTTTAAAAATCATATTACTGAGAAATATGCTTTGCCTGTTGCCACTACCAATATAAATTTCTCTCCTGCTCAAAATTTTGGCATGTCCAAATTTAATTTTTCTGGCTTGCTCAAATAAACATTAAGAAATCATTTAATAGGGAAAGGAGACATGGTCATTTTATTTGTGTAATTGTATTTAAAAGGGTAACAAAAGTGATGATCCTATAAAATTCAAATCAAGGTTATGGGCCTGAATTGCAAAATTAACCACCCTTGAATGAGTTGTACTCTGCATGCTGCCCTTTAGCTGTTGCAGCTGAACAGGTTCAGAATTATATATCATTGGGAAGTATGGAATGAAGGTCCTGGAACCAGTTTCAAAATAAACTCTGAAAAACAAAGGAATCCTTAGAATGATAAGTAGTTAACTATTTGATGTCAGACTGGCAATCATCCTTCTGTTCTCATCTCATTTTTATGACTTCCTAATCTTGGCCCTCACACCATCTGCAGGGAAAGGACAATTTCATTGCTAAGTGATCAAATTTAAATTTATTTAATTAATTAAACATAATTAAATTTATGTTTAATTTCCTAAAAGCAATAAGTCTGTCACTCTTTTTGCCTTCCTTAAGCTGAATTTTTTGAGACTTGCTACTTACTAAACAAGACTACATACTGTTCCAACAAGCTCTTGGTATTGCTATTCAGTTAGTTTCTATTCTCTGTCACACTGCTAAGTTTTTTTTTTTTCTTTCTGTGTTGACCTGACAGCTATAAACACACATGACCTAAGAATACAAAAGAAGCTGGATTTTTCCTTAAAAAACAAAGGAGAATAATAGATGCACCTGCACAGGAAAAATCTATCCAATGCCTCACGAAATAAATTATTCAATGTATTGACTGAATCACCATTTTTTATCTAGTGCAATGCAAGAAAAAAATTCTTCTGTTACTTTATTATTGACTCAGTTATGTGTCATAAAGCTTTGGAGTTGAATTAACTTTCACCAGAGCAGGGTAATTTGTGTGAGCAGGTAACAATAATCCTATATAGTCCATCCCCTGAAATTCTCATTCTATAATGATAAGCTACAAATAGAGAATTAAAAAACCCACACAGAATCCTGTTAAGTTCTGCATGCTTCTGTAGACAGGAATTGCAGTAGTTGATCTGGCACTATCCATATAGACTGATAAAGGCTCCCACCAGCAAAGCCTGCCCTCTCTTGCTATTGACCTCTTTGGCATGCTCTGCTGCCTGCTCATCAGGCTTCTGTCTCCAGCTTCCCTTTCCAGTTGACTGAGTTTGTAACCAAAAACTTCAATTTAAGCTGGTCATGGCCCACTCAGGGCATGTTTATTCCATCGGGACATCCTCGGTTTGGACATCCTCAGGTTTGATAAGCAGGATTTTCCTCACATGAAGCTGTGCTGGTTCTGACCAATTATTGTGTTGTCCTTCAGGTGTTTTTCAGTCCCCCCAGAATAATCTTCTCCATAACTTTACCAGGCACTGAAGTGAGACTGACAGGCCTGGAGTTTGTAGAAGTTTTTATAAGCTTAGTTTAACACTGAATTAGAATATACGAATTTCTGAAAGTTCATTTTACAGGAACTTTATATATGACATAAAGTATTACTATGGTTTCATATATTTTCAATATTTTTCCAGGTATCTTCACACCAGATTTATTTTAAGGAATAAGGAATATAAACAGCTATTTTCAGTGCTAGTTTTAAGGAATCAAAACTCATGGAGAACAATATATTTTCTTAAGCAGACAATCCAACCAAACAAAACATACATGAGACAGATTATTACAGAGAACCCTATGAGGTAAGCTTGAGTACTCAGAAACCTATGCTGATCCTGTGCTCCAGACATTCTTTCTCTAACCTGAGCGACATCATATTGAGAAGGGCTGCAAACTTACATGAGGGTACAGTCAATTTAGTTTGTTAAGCAAGAGGTCTTACTAAACTCTAAAAAAACACCTTAGTTTCTGCTGCAGTCTCATTTTTTCCCTACCTCTTCAGCAAGGTGGATGCCAGGACTAATGAAAATTGTCTGTATTTTTCTGGTTAAAAGATTATTTACAAAACTGTGAAACAAACAGCTGGTCTTGATCCAAGCAGACCAGTGACTTTTCAGGCTTGCATCACGAATACAAAGGCTCAAATATCAGACTCTTGGCTAAAGCAGTACAACATTTTTATAAAATTACCAGTAGTGTAAGTTACCAGATTTCTCATCATTAGTGGGATAAGTGGTACTCTTGTATTTTTAATGCAAAAAAAAAATAACCCTCGACTTCCGTAAGCTGCCTACAGTCCTCCATTTCTGTAAAGTACTGGTATTGCAAGTCAGAAATCTCTATAACAGAGGTAGACTCTGGGGGCTCTAATGGAAAAGGAAATGTTCTCACTTGTCCTTAAAACAATGGAAATACATTGTTTATGTTTGGACAGACACTTCCCATCCCATCTCTTTTGCTCCAAAACCTTGGATTGCACAGCAAAATAGTGTAATATCAGAAATAGTAAGAGGAAAATAATATTAATTCATCCTTTGCATAAGAGCCAAAAAAACTTCAGCAGTATGCAATGAGGAATAACAGAGGTCCAACTTTCATTGGAAAGTGGAGGCATAAAGCTGGCATATAAGTGGCTCCATATTGGTGCATTTTTGTACATGACTCCTAAGCTCATTCTAGAATCATAGAGGCTGAACACTGGAAAATAAATTGATTACCAAAATTAGATTTTACATATTTACTTTTTTTCCTTGATGCTTACTTTTCCACTGTTACTCTCATGTAAATGTGTTTTTGTAGGGAGCATAAATTTACATTTTTAATTGTTATCCATTACTTCAAATGCTCATACAAGTTTTAACCCTCTCCTTTGTGAATTTCATATTTACTTTGAATCCAGGCTTATTTGCATAGTCTTGGTGGGTATCAGAGTACATTTAAGGAAAGAATTTATGAGAAGTTTAGGAACTTGCTAATAGCTCTCCACATCTGGAGAAAATTTTCATACCTGGGGGGACTGCATGGATGATGGAGGGACCTAGTAAATATGAAATGTGGTTTTAGTAAGTGCAGTTCAGTGACTGTGGGACTCAAAAGCCCTGATCTAACAACCTGTCAAGCTGTTAGGTACTGAGGGAGATGCCAGCTTTGCTTCCCCAACACTCCTGACTTTGCTCAAATACCTAAATTTTCTGATAGCATACATTAAAACTGATCTTTTACTGATCTTTCAGTGTTGTGTTAGTTTGTTTTCTCTGTGGGAGCTTGAGATGTTTGTGGAAAGAAATCTAGCTTGTTATGATCTACAACCATTACCAAATCACAAAGCACAGAAATCAATATCCCAAACCTGAGTGAAAATAACACAGACTTGCTTGCATTAAAATGCATAAAACATGCACATTTTAGTGTTGCCTTTGGTCCAAAGAGAATCTGCTTTTGCTATGTTATCATACTAGCTTTTTTTCCTCCCACTCTGCCCCCAGCCCAACATGTTTGTTGGCTGTGACTGGAGCTCAAGACAGCGTAAAACCAAAGGCAGTAATTGCATGCAGGGTGCGGGCAGAACCCCTGAACATAATTGGATAAAAATGGTTCTGTGATCCCTTAAAGGGGGACAAACACTTCAGCTGCTGATTGGCACTAGAAACAAACCTTTGCCCTGAAAACAGAATTGAACCCAGTTGCCTGGCAGACATATTAATTTCCTTCTCAGGGGAAAACTAAATGGATTTCTCAGGAGTTTTATGCTTATCAAACTAAGACAGTCTAAAACTATTTGTTTTCCAATTTTTGTTTACATGTGATCAGGATATAAGGTTAGAAAGACATTTATATAACAAAAGCATTCATAAATTCTGCATTTTTGAATCAGAGACTTCTTTCTGTCTCTTCTACTGCCAGTTCATCTGCAAAGTAGGTATTAGCAAATTGCCTGTAGGGTTATATTTTTAGTACAGCATTAAAATACCTCTTTAGATTTTTGTAGCAGCAGGGATTTTAATTTCCTTCTATTACCCCCAAATAGTTTACCATCACATTTACTTGCTATTAAATCTGGTAAATTTAAAGATGTTCAAATTTTTCTGCATTATAACCATCTTAGTTTTTACATTTTTGCAACTCTATTATTAGGCAGATGGTTAGAACCTTAATTATTGTAGATACACAGGTTCATTCTTCTTAAAAATGGAGTCCATTAGATAGCTATTTGCATAATTTTTTTTTTCCTGAAAAATCAACTCACAGCAAAAAAACCGTATAAGAAAACTACCTACATCAAGCAGTACAGATAAGAAACCATTGCTGTTGATATTTCATCTACTATTAATTTTGACTATATGATGCTACAGTACTGTTGCAAAGTCCTTATAAATGACCACAGAATCTTCTTTCAGTGAGAGTGATTCCCCACAGCTTGCCTTTCAGATGATAACCTACCTGCTTTGTACAAAAGAATACTGCTCTCTAGTGGAATATGGGAAAAGATTCCATGACCTCACCATTTAGCTGCCTCTGCCTGCATTCTTAGCTTTTTGCAGATGAAAGGCAGCTTAGCTTTGTCCTAGAGTTATGACATGTTATGATATATGGCTACAATTACTGTGATACTATACTGTGAAGTGGCTTTTCTTTTGTAATCAAGTAAGAGAATTATTTTTCTCTGCAAACTCCTATGTAAATTGAAACCACTTTTTCTTTTTTTTTTTTCTTTTTNTTTTTTTTTAGAACACTGATGTCTGTATCAAAAGTGTGGAACTAATAACTATTTAATTTAGAGGGGAACTCATAATAATTTAGCTGGCATAAGGTTAATTTGGAAATGATGAATAGCTACATTTCTACAGCTGGAAATTTTAATAATCTCTCTCTCTTGAATTTATAGTGATAATATTTTATATTCAGGATTTGCTTTCTGTTGTGATCATTGCCTCCTTTGGAGTGTGAAAGGTTTTCTGAAGCAGGGATCAAGTTGTACAAATCGTTCAATACATTCTGTCTGTCTCAGCGGGTGGGACACTATGAGAACACACATGCACGCACAAAATGTGGTGCTTTCAGTTTCCTTCCTCCAGGGCTAGCTGTAGATCTGTCATCTGTTTGGCTAGATGTGATGGGATCAGGGCTCCTTTGACAGCATTAATCGCTATCACTACTCACAGCAAGCCTGCAAGCTAGTGAATTGACATGCTGGACATACTTAAAATAGGAATGTAGTGCAGCACTGAAATGAACCTAGCCTGGAATGTGCTGTAAGTGTGCATTCAAAACAGGCATCCACTGCTTTGAGGTATTACAATGTTAAACCTGGAGCCAGCTGTTTTCTGAAGATTTATTTTCAACATGTCTTGTCCCTTAGGCGCTGGAAACTAACTTAAAACATCATCTGCAAAAGAACTGGTTAGCCAATGCCTGGAGTGCCTGGTTCTTGTTTTGTTTTCTGGAAATGGAGGCAGTCTCACTAGGTTAATGCAGGAATTTTCTGAATTGTACCTCACTGAATAGCTGTTTAAGGCACTTAGTTTTCAGAATGAAAATAGAAGTGTGTGAAGAGATCTGTAAATAAATACATTTTTTTTTTTCCTTAAAGAAAGAAGTGAATTGCAACAGTTATAAACCGCACCCCCTCCACTCCCCACCGCCCCCCTCTGAACCAAGCCAAAAGAACCCTGAAACACAGTTAACAAAAAAAGGCCTCCTGAAGCAGACAGGGAAAGTAAGCATAGGACAGTTGCTTCAGAGGTTTTACTCCTTTCTTTTCTGAAGTGTCCTCACCATTCAAGTGGGGATTAGAAATTCAGAAATTTCTAAGTATCAGTTTAGAAAATTGTGGGACTCCACAATTCATTGGCAACTATACTGAAACCAACATATCAGAAGAATAGCTCTTCTTCTGACAAATTCAGAGCATTTGAAATTTGTTCTGATTTATACTATTGATCAGTCATTAACCATTTTGGAAAATTTTCACTAGTCACAAATCTTACCAATAGGAACAGTTTCCACATACAATTTATTCAGTAATGTGGTATATTTTATTCAGAGAAATCTGCTATGTTGCCATTGCATCAAAATGGTTGTTTTCTCTTTTGTGTGGCAAACATGGATAGCTATTCATCACTATGAATTTCTGCTGCCATCTATGCCAGAAATTAATTCATAAACTAGAATAAACCGCCCCAAAAATTTGTAAATTTATCATGGAAACATGGAGGGGTTTAGGATGAAGAGATTATTGTCTTCTTTTACTAGCAAGGAATTAAGGTAGAAAGAGTAGAAGATGAAGTGTTAAAATTATATAAGATTTGCACTGGCACTGGGAACAGAATCCAGATATTTTGCCTCCTACTACTGTGCATTAACTGGAGTATTATGCTTCCTTACCTGGAGTACTTACAGTCATTCATTTCCACTGGTAATGGAGAGTTTTCCTGGGGGTGGGAAGAAAGACTATAAATGGAAAGTACACACAAACCCACTGTGAATAGAGGAAAACAGAAGCAGAAATCATCTGCAAAATCTGGTACAGTGATATAGAACAAATAGTGAACTACGGGTATCATGCAATAGTTTTCATGCATATTAAAGCACATATAGCAGAGTGATCCTTGATAGTCCTCAGATGTCTTTAGCACCCAAATTGCAGGATACAAAACACAGGTATTTGTTCTGTGTCATGATGGTAATATTCAAGTTATACATCAAGGCTTTCACTGAATAGTAGGTGATAACAGAAAGACCATGGGTTTCTCCTGAACAAACTTTCCAGACATGGTGATACTACTGGAAATGTGGTTTCTGATAGAGTGAGAAAAATTTCCTTCTGCTTCAATACAAAATATTGACATTTTCTTATTGGCTCAGTAATTACCATTAATTAATTGGTATGGATGATTGTGAAGCACATTAAACATAATAAACACTATTTAAGTGCCAAGTAATATTGTTATTGATTTACAGTACCTTTTTCAAACATCAGGGTTTTACAGAATAAGAAAAACAATAATTAGTACAGCACATGTTGGTTTTATTTTTTAAAGTTGAATTATATGCTTAAATGACAAAATAGTTAGAGTGAAAAAAATCTTTCAAGCCAACATTCAAAGGAAGCCAGGGAGTTACTTGTTCAGCTTTCATCTCAGAGAGTGCAATAAAATCAGAAACAGATGAGAAAAGCCACATTGCCTAGAACAGCACATAGTAAAGTTGATAGACAAGGTAATACATCAAAAAACTAATTATACGTTCAAGATGAACTTTGAAATGTCTTTAAGTAAAGAAGAGTAGAATCAAAATAGCCTTCATCCACATATCTCCTACTCTTATGGGTCACAACCCCTAGATATGCACATGAAGACATTCCTTTTCATATGAACATGCCTCATAACTAAGTCCATAGTTTCCATCGCACAAACAGTGAGTATGTACTTCAAACACACAAGGTGGGGAAAAAGACTTGGTGTTTCCACAGCCAGAGACTGGAGATGGGGCTTTCAGGACACATAAGGACCTTCTAAAAAGATGCAAGTGTTTGCTAATTTCTAACTTGCTTTTGTTTTTCTTCTTCATTCTTCAATCTGTCAACTATCCTAAAATATGGTTCTATCAGCCATAAAGAATTCTAACAAATGCACAAAAATTTTCAGTGTGCATTTGGAAAAAAGAAATGCTGTAGATTTACATCCCATAGGGAGTAACTGTATATGCTTAAGTGCTACATTTTATCTGGAGATATCTACTTCAAAAGCATGTGTATATAGGAAAGACTTTGATGTTACATCTGTCTTCTGTGACCTCTCATACTATTTCTTCACAATATTTAATATAATGCCTTACAGACTATTTTGAGCATCAGTGTGACCTTGGGCAATGAAATTTAAAGAACAAAAACAGACTACTACTCAGTTATCAGAGTGAATCATGTATCCAGAACTGTTTTTCCAAGGTGTCTTGAGTTCACATTAATGTTTTCAATTCAGGTCAATTCAGGTGCTTTAGACTAGAATCATTCTCAGAGGTCCTGAAAATTTCCAGATCACAAGTTTGGAGGCACGAGCTAAATTCAAAGGAAACATCAGATCCGTTATCAAAGGAGGCAGCTCTTGACTGCCCTTTCATTGTAACATTATAATAACTTTACTCTTATTGTCAATGCATCAGTAACTCATGTCCAACTTCTAAATAACATTTCTCAGAAGGGGAAAAGAAGAATACACAGAGAAAAGTGAAAGGAATACAATAATGGAAGTACTAAAAAAGACAGGATTTAGCTTGGAATCCCCAAAGCTCATTAACCCCGACTGTCTTCTTAAAAGCTATCAGAAGGGCATTTGGCCTTAATATTGTGGTTAATACAGAATTTAGAAGCTATATTGGCTTTCTTTACTGACTATGAGGTGTATAAGATACAGAATTTGCAACAGTAGAATGGAGATGGTATTTAGATTGCATTTCTTATTGGTTTATAACATTCTGTTGATAGGAAATGTGACTTGGTAGTCTTCGATATTTCAGATATTTGTGTATGTGACCATGAGAAACTGTAGACATGGCTGTGATGGGTAGGAAAAATGGACTGCTGTTTCATAAGTCCAGTGAAGTCCAAAATAAGTGAATATTTAAGCTCTTGCTTAGTCATAGCAGTAAAGAATTTTTAGTCTTTATTAATTATTATTATCTTTTGTTATTTTAAGCAACCTATTCCTAAAAAAGAATATAAAAAATATCTTTCCAATTTTTTTGCGGGGGGTAGGGGTTTTTTCATCTTTTTGGGTTCCTAGGGGATAACTGTGCTGCTTAGGATTTTTTTTGCGAACTGATTCTCAGACATCTAATGCAGATGACCTGAAGAAAGCCTACAAGAGAGCTGGAGAGGGTCTTTTCATGAGAGTATGTAGTGATAGACAAGGGGCAATAACTTTAAACTGAAAGAGGATATGTTTAGGTTAAATATGAGGGAGAAAATCTCTGATTTTTTCACCATCGAGAATGGTGAGGGACTGGAACAACTTGCCCAGAGAAGCTGTGGATACCCCATCCCTGGCAGTGTTCAAGGCCATATTAGATGGGACTCTGAGCAACATGTCTATTGGAAGGTGTCCCTACCCAGGGGGGATGTTGGAAGTAGAAGACCTTTAAAATCACTTCCAACACAAAGTGATTCTGTGATTCTATGAAGAAAAAAAAAAGAAATTCTAAACATTTATTAGGGATGGGGTGATGCTTCCAAATGGATATTAATCTCTGATCATAACTAATGAAAAAGTTTCTACTAAATCCTGAGAGAAAATATTGGAGGAAATTTAAGCTTTATCAGAGTTTGTCTAGCTTTTTCATTTGACTTTAAAAAGGTTATGATTCAGTCAACAGAAGAACAACTAATACTAAAAGGGATGCTGTATGTTATACTTAAAGCTGATCTGAAATATTTTTCCACCTGAAAACTCAACCATTTAATGAGAAAATGAGACTAAAATGATACTTACATATATTTATTTTGGTTCCTGTTCATAAAGCAAATTGGCAGATCTACATAAAGATGGACTTCTATTGTTGCAATCAGTATAGAGAAATGTACTAAAAATCCTGTTGTCTTTTTCCTATAGCTGCAACATCCCCTTGATTATAATATTGAGGAAAGATAGAATCAGATACCAGCACTTCATAGTGTTTCTAACTGTCAATTTCTACACCAACTTTTAGTTGATGGTTAATTAAAACTCAAAAAGCACAGTGTTTAATCTCGAAATATCAATTTCCACTTATGGGACAAGACTTTACAAACGCCAGAGCCTGGTGGCAAGTTTTAACATTCATAACTAAAGGAGAAAGTATCAGGTCTGCTAATTGTCTTCCTTGTACCAAATGGCATCAGATTTCCAGTCATCTGGAAATCCCTTTTCTATTGCTTCTCTCACTCATGGTAATCAACTTTTAATTAATACAAATGAAAAGGAGAAGGAAAATCCGAAGTGGAAAGAGCAAAAATGGGAAAAGGTGAGAAGTTTCTTACCAACTGGTTATCTTCTGTGAAACTCATCTTTTACATTATCTGAAGCTTTCCTGTGACTGGGTTTGCATTATTAGGGCAATGTATTTCTAAGAAGCTGGGAGAAGTGCTTGAATTTTTACCTCGGTCCTTCGGAGGAAATTCGTAATTTTTGCACCACTGTAATTTCTGTACCATTGCAATTTCTGTTGTTTCAATGGTTTGAAGCCAATGTGCAGCAAATGAAAGAACCTTTTGAATTACACTGGTAGTGGAATGTACTACAATGAGCTTTTAGGTATTCTGGTATAGGTATTTCTAAAGATAGAAAGACTGATTTAATGTGATTTTATAAATATCTGCCACTGACTTCCAGACAAAGAAGAATCCTTACTTTACATCAGAATTTAGATTAAAAAACATCACTGAATTCAAAAGAGTGGAAGCTAAGCAAACTTAGTCCCTTAGAAGCAAACAGAAGCCAAACTTTCTCCCTAAATGTTTTTACAACATTCACTATTAAAGTTGCTGATTATTAAAAGTTGATTGAAACCCTCTTGATCTGGTGATGCATGTAATATCTGCTTAAACCATGAAAAATTCATAGTAATTTTGGAAGTCAAATTTCAGATCTCAGACTTTGTAATAAGTTAAAATATGTCTCTAAACTTCCTGGTGAAAATTAACACTCCAAAGTTTTGGGGCTTTTTTTTTTTTTTTTTTACTTTATTTACAAAATGCCTATGTTCTTCTCTAGTTGAGAAGAAAAAATTGTAAAAGCTTTATAGGTGATATGTAGACATCTATGGAGGTCAATACATCTAACTCTGCAGACATGTCGTATATCCACTATTACTTTTTTGTGTTAAACTAATAAAAAGTAGGCACAACTTTTGGGCATACATTTTAGAATATGCAGTGTGTGCTGACTGACAGCAGAGAGCTTTAATGTTTTCTATAAACACATACTTAAATGTAAGCACAAACTTAAATGTGTTCTGTATTTCAGTCTACATATTGTTACATAATTGGCAAGTTATTTCCTTCACTGTTTGCAAATCTTGTAAAATTTTACATTAAAAGCATCAATTTTTTTGATCCCATTGTTTCTTGTTCCTGATTTTCCTCTGACCATGCAATTGATTTCTGGTTTTTTTTTTTTTTTTAGTATTTGATATGTATGATTTATTGAAGATATGCAAGAACTATTAACCATGGATCTGGACCATATTAGGAAAAAAGTTCAATCCTGTTTTATTCTTCTGTTCACATAAAATAATGTGGAAAATATGCCTAAACACAGAGTTTATTTTCAAGATGCATCTGAATCATCCTGATTAATAGATGCTCTCAAAGTTTGTGGACAGAATTGTATGGATTTCTTGCATGCAACTTTAATCCCTGTACATATTACCAGAGTATATTTTTATATGCTCAATTTACTCTTTCTTCGTATGAGCTCCTTCCCAGCTCTGCCAAGTGCACTCCAATGCTGAATTCACTGTTAATATGTTAATATGGATCTTGCAAAATAGTGGAATGTACCACAATGAGCTTTTAGGTATTATTACTTCCTACTAGGTTAAATTAACACAACAGCATTTTTACGAATATTTTCATATTAATAATTACTTTTTTTCCCTCTCCTTTATCTGTTTTTGTTTTGAAAATTGGGTGACCCTGCTGAAGATGACTCAAGTTTATTACTCATTCTGAGTCTAAAGTCCTATCTAACAATATATAGGAGTTGATAAATGTGCTGCTCTGTATTTCTAAGATTTAACATCTTGACACACAACCTGCCCTGCTGACATTGTAATATGATTTACTTTATTTCAATAAATTGATAGTTTAAGGTTAAAAGCTCTAAAATGTTCAAGATAAATTTATCTAGGATGTACTGTGGTGACCATGCTTTTGTTTAGTCTATACACAGCTATGATAATGCTGTAATTTCCAATATGCTTCTAATCATGATGCAGTCCTGTGGATGGCTTTACCTAGCATTGTTCAGTACTGAGAAAATAAGAACCTGAGAAACAAACAGAAATATCTCAGAAAGCAGCTATTTGCTGTTAGAAAAATAACTTCAAAGAACTGCAGGAAAAAGAAGTTTGTTCCAGTTTTGTCATTGATTTTCCACATTGGATGCTTTGATAAATAAATAGTCTGTGTCCCAGGCTACAAATGGGATTATTGTCTCAGACCTATCTTTTATAGGTTTTTATTGTCTCAGACCTATTATTTAGAAATACAGCAATCTGGAGGATTGCTGTATTTCTAAATAATGTAAATCTGCTCAGGTACCACAATGCTGAGAATGCAATCATAACAGTAAGAGAAAGATGCAGACAATTAAGGAGTTCCTTTTGGGCTCAAGATCCAGGGATGAGTAGAAAATTCTGGTATGTAGGACACTGGTTTGGTGTTAGGAATAAGAAAACTCCTCTTGATTTTGCCAACAATTTACAAATTTTGAGCAAGTTACTGAACCATCATTGCTTCTCAACCATGAAATCTGAATATTTCTTTTATGTAACTTACTTTGATATCTATGAATATAAGGAGCAATATAGGATATAGGCATTCCTACTATAGTAATTGCAAATCAAATGGAATATCTGCTATACAGGTCACTAACTTATAGTTCAATGTGGTTTAAAAGTAACTTATTTTAAAAAATAATTATCTTATGCAAAACCTCTCTCAAAAACAGAAAAAATGAAGACATCAAAAAGACATTTGGCTGCTCTCTTGTAAACTTACTGCCTAATTACAAGTTACAGCCCCATATTTTCCTTTAGAAATATCTTTAAAACAAGCTTCATGCTGAAATAATATTTTCTGCTTTTTCCAAATGCCAGTTTCAGATATATGTATGTACAAATTCATTATTTATTCAATAATTCAGTTTTGCTTAATCTCTCACTAGTGCCAAACAAAAAACTAAAGTGGAAAGAGAACTTGCTTCACAGTCCTTTCTTTCTTTCTCTTCAGAACACTGTTTTTTATTGAAATTCAGATTCTCCTTGTAATTATGCTAAAAATATCTAACTTGATGACAGTAACTTAGTCCAAATATATATCTGGAAGAAACTATTTGAAGGTTTGGACCAGGCTAATCTATATTATTGCCAGGTGCAATAAGAGGAGAAGAAAGGGTGATGCTGAAGAGAATAAGCATATTCATTGTGGAATATTGTGGAAGCTGGAAGAGATATCCAGGAAGGATCATGTGTTTAGGTGATGCTGGATTTTGGGGCTGGGAAAACAATGATGGCACAGCCTCTCTCCCTTAGCCAATGAAGAGTGAAAATATGTAGGTTAATTCTCCCTCACATCTGACATTGCCAAATTGTATGGGCATACGGTGCTATATGAGCAAAGCCACATGTCTTCTGTGCTTCCTGGGGTCTGCCCTTCAGCACAGATACAGTAATCTGATGAGAATTATTTGACTGGTATTCTAAACAGTTTAGGTGACATTGCAGTACTCAGAGTTGCTTGAGTCTGAGATCCTGATGACCTGGGAAATCCTGGTGTTGCCTACATAACGACATGATACCACTGACCATAACTTCCAGCTCTCTGAAACTTCCTACTAAAAAGGTTTTGGATTTATTTGGATGATATTGTACATATCTCTCATAGCAGCAACTGGTTACAGAGTATTTAAAAATATTGTTAAGAACAAATCTATTTTGTATTTTAGCCATTAAATCTTTTCAGCTACTTTCACAGTGAAGAATGGCACAGAGCAGCTAAGATGCTGCCACCCTACAAGAAAAATTGCCAGAGCTGTTCTAGTCCTGCCTTTCCTCCAACTCCTTCCCCATCCACTCCCCCCTGCCGTTTAAAACAGTGTGAAGCAATTATGTTGGGGCTAAATTTATAATGCTTAATCTCAGTCCAGAAGAAAAACATTTTTTTAAGAGTTAATAAATGCATTCCAGATTTCCACTGTGCTGGGATTCTTGTATGGCTTTATAGCTACATAAGTAGCTAGAACTCAGTTACGTCTCTGTTTAGAAGTCTCACTACTTGGCTAAATGTATACTTCTTGTTAAATGTTGCCTAACATGAAAGTGAAGTCATAACTGAGGTTTTGTGGGAGATTTTGTTTGTTTGGTTTGGTTTTAATAATTGCAAAAAAGATCCAGAAGACTGGGGTTTTTTATTATTTTTCCTTTCTTGTTTACAAGATCTCTTAAAAAAGTAGATCCTTTCTAGACTTCTGAGACACAAAAGGAGTGAAGGCTAATGAGAATTTACAGCAGGACAGACCATAACCTCCACTAGCCTATGATTTCTAGTCTGTAGAGCATACTAGTATGTCATAAGAGAGTAACAGAGGAACTGGGCACAGGCTGTACACTTCCCCTACTCTGCCCTCCTAGCTCCAGCAACCAAGATATAGAGACTTCCTGAGTTCAATTCTGTTCTTAGACTGATCATCCCAGTTATTCATGATATACAAAGATTTGAGAAAGAAAACTTTGGAACTGTCTTGGGATAGCTCCCAACTAGGAGGAGAGACACCTTCATGCAGGTGATGTTTATCCTTTTCCCAGCATTCGAAGTTTGCTGAGAGTAAATAACTGTGCAGGAGAACAGGAAGGTCATGGTTTCAAAACACTCCACTGTGTTTCATGGAGGAGGAGAGCTTACACAACTGCAAGGAAAAACTGAAGATGGAAGCTTTATTTTTTGACTATGCTGAAAAATACAAACAAGTTGAAAAAGAGAAAAGCAGTTCAAGTAAAATTCATGTGAAAAAAATTGTCCACAATATAATAACTTCTAGATAATAAAACTACTTTTATATAATAAAATAACTTTTATTAACATTTTTGGAAATGTACAAAATGGTACTTGAGTACATCCTAAATGTCATGCTTTTGAGATTTGTAAGTGCTACAGTTGGTCTAGTCATATTTAAAATCGCTGCTGAAACACTAGCTGGAGCTGAACACTTGGAATCAGTCTATAGGCTAAGGTATCTGTGTTTTTCATTGGCATCTCCTTCAGCACTCTTCTTTTGACCTTCAACTAAGGAAGACTGTCAGTCTGAATAAGTGTTTCCTCAGCTAAAACATGCAGCACATCAGGAAGAACTGAAAGTCTACAAGTTCCAAATTTCCGCCTACTGTTTGCAAATTAAATACAAATGTGAACAGCAGGAGGCTGACTTTTAAAACAGACAAGTGTTACCACACATTTATTTGATGGCTCCACTTCAAATCTCTATATTGGCTTCCCTTCACCTTCTGCATCTAATTAAACTCCAACTTCCTGATTTATGGTTGTCCTATGGCCTCTGCAGCATGGCGCAGAGAGGAAACTTATGGAGGCAATGGAGAAAAATTTTGAAGGAGCAAACACAGAGAAAGTGAGAGAGACTAGAAAGTATAATCACTAGTATAATCACTAGTGAGGCTTGAAGAGACAGTTGAAAACTGTGTGGTGATCTTTAGAAGTGAACAAGTCAGGGAGAACAGTAGCTCCTCTTTACTTCACAACTCAAATTTTTACTAATGCAGTGTCTAAGGACATCCCCTGTGTCTTTCAGACTTCTGCTAATTAGCTGTCTGTGTAGTATATGCGTTCAACTATTTCTTGCTTTTTATTTTTCTTTTTACTTCCTACCCTAAATTATTTTCTCACTCACTTCCTTTTTTAACATATTACATACCATATAAACACTATTCTAGTGTTTCCTCTGTTTCCCGTAAAAATCTTTACCTTTTCTACTTGAGCTATCTCTGTTCTTTCTTTCATTTTTTTCTGCCAAATTTTACTAGCTTTCTCGATTAAAGTATTTCCTATAATTTATCTTTAGATGCTAAAATTTCACCTTTATATAAATTTTCCTAATGTACTGTTATTCTGTATTTCCATTTCCATAAGCAAGTCATGATCTGAACATCACTGTTTTTCTTGCTATCACTCTTCTTTCATCAGTGTAAATGCAATCACCATCTAGCTTGAAGATCACTTAATGGTCACTTCTGTAATCTTGTGAATATAGCAATATAGACCTTTTTTCCTAGGTATAGTTGACCTATATTATAGAAAAATTATTCTTGCTAACTTTATGTCTGAAGATAGAACTATATTATGGACAAAAATTATGAAGGTATTAATTAAGAATGTATTAATCCTAGCTTCAAGATGTATTTTGGTTTCAGAGTGCAAAGAGACTGCTTCAGAGGCTTCTGGTAATAATCTGTGCATTTCTATCAAAAAATATATACTTCCTAAAAATTTTTCAAGTCCTCCATACTATTCCCACTTCTTCTTGAAGCTTCTTGTGGTTTACCAGGAAAATTTACAAAAATCTTTATTCAGAAAGTAGCAATTAGCATCTTTTTCAGCAAGAACAGGATTTTTAGCCCTATGCTTTTTAAATCAGGTCAACATGTCCAAGCATCACTTAGGGAAGCTGTGATACTAGTCTGAAAGAACTTCTTTGGGAGGGAGGGAGAGAAGGAGGGAGGGACAACATATCTAATAGATGCATTCTTGCCTGCTTCTTAGGATGGATTATGTGAGTGTAGGTGTGTAAATAAAAAAGAATTGCGTTGTAATGTAAGAAATAATTTATTGTTATCTGTTTCTACACTGACAACACATCTAGCTCTCCATGTATTTTAATATCTAGTTACTGGCTATTGAAATTAAAAGGGACAAGAAACCATATTTATAAAACTTTGATTTCTCTGGGAGGTAATTTTCTGATAACTGGGGAAACCTGAAACTCCCGGTTTTATCTCCTGGTTCTCATTTCAGTGGTCTCAAACTCCAGACATATCAATGAAGTAGTTAAGGATCTTTTACCAAGTCAGACAGTTGTAGGTACTTAGTCTGTGGTAGTAGTGATTCTTACAACTCAAAGCTCCTTGACAATGTCAGAAGTAAGGGACTATTTTTAGTAGTGGATATGGAGCTGAATAAAAGAAAAAAAATGTGACTTCTGATGAGAGTAGCTTGTACTTCAGAGGTATACTTTTCCCTTTATTTCAGGAAATTTTTCTTCTTTTTTTTTTTTTTTTTTTTTTTTTTTGAAGAAGTTTTATCTGGTTTAAAAGCCTCTGGTAGCATTCACTTACATGGTTGGATTGGCTCTTCATCTATATGGAATGTGATTGAAAGAGGTTCTGCTTCAAGAATGGCTCTTGAACTTGGGCCAATCCACTTTTGAGAAACCAGAGTATAAGGGATATGTGTATGTGCAAGCATGTGTGTCCTTTATTCTGCTTCTTTAAGGCCTGTCCGATTCTGGAAAAAATAAATGTAACAATGAAACTTAGACTCACTAGGATTACAGAAGAACTATCTGCTAAAGAACCATTAGCTGTATCACCCAATCTGCTTGATAGCATAGCTCATGAGTAATGAGATATTAATTTGAGGCCAATCTAAATCCCATGGGTTTATGTGATAGGGGAAAGAAGGCATAAGGTTATAAAATGACATTTCAGATGAAACTGAAGAAGAATTTGAATATGAGTATGGCAACCCTTGAACTCTCAAACTACATTTGACTGTAGTATAATCCTTAAAATTTCAAGTATTACCTTGTAATGCAAGAAAATAATTCTATGCCAGTTCATACTCCCCTGTATATTGTTAAAAAATTTAACATGTTGTTATGATTGTTTTGCTCTGTTGGATAGATATGTATATGTCTCCGTATTTCTCTTTCTCATGCATGTGTGTGCACATATATGCACTTGCAAATAACATATTCTCTGGAAATGTAGAAGACAGTCCTTAATTGTATTTGGGGAGATCAGCAAATGTATGTTAGGCATAGACTTAATAGATGTTAGGTGCTTAAATGCCTTTAACTAATACCTGCCCTATTCTGGTATTATGGGTATTCATTTTGTGACCTGCATTTTAAGGTTTCCAGACTTTCACAGTATAAATTGTCAGTGTGAGGCTGATGTTGCACCTTATGTTTTTTTTATTATTAGATATATAAGTGGCCATTTCAGCTGTATCTTTTACAGGTTCTTTTGGAATTCACAATACCTTTGCAGGCACAGATAGAGTGTTATGTTGGATGGAACTGTAAAAGTTTAGCTTGGAATACCTCTTCGGAAGAAGACAGTGTTGGCTTTCTTGGAGGTGAAGATAAATAATGGATTGATCCAGTTTTATTCCAGGTAAGAGCTTCTTCACTTAACGACTTCTGTCTCAAATCTTTATCTTCTTCAGACAAAGCCAATTATTCACCTTTTAAATAATTATTCTGTTTTGTGTCCATCCTTTATGCTTTCAATTTCTGCTCCTTCCATCAATGGAAACACCAATGTGAGCTCACTTGAATCCTTTCAAAGGTAAAATTAGATTAAAAGAATTAACCCACCAATGAAAGAGGTTTGAAATAATCAATTTTCTAAAGCAGATTAGGACTCGTATGATATTTTCATTTGGAAGTTACAGAAAAGTAATGAGCAACCAAAAGCAGGGCATCTTTACTGACACAAATAAAGCTAGAAGAGGACACATCTATGATTTTAGAATTCCCCTTGATTGCACACAAATTAAGGTCAAAAGAGGACAGAACTCCAGTAAATTTTCAGTGTCAAAGTGTCATCCCAGACACTTTATTTTATGACTCTTGCTGTGCACAAATCAAAGGGAAACATATAAAGCCATAGTGCCTCTGAGGTGAAAGCTCCATATGATTCATGCATAAATATCTCCATGAATAAACCTTGCTATAATTCACAATGAGTAAGAGAGAGATATTGTATGTACGGCTAACAACACTACAAGCTCATGTGTTGGTGGCTCTAGATACCTTTGTTTGGAGCAAGTTAAAAGGCACATCCATTTCATTCAAGTCCAATAGTGGTAATCATTGGTTTTAGTTGATGTAGGAGTTGAGCCCAAAGGCAGCTTTTCCTTTTTTTATTTAAAAAAAAAATTAAAAAACCAACTTCAAATGGAAAAAAAAGCTTCAATGCCTCTAAGAGGGGGGCATTTCTTTTCTAATGAAAAGAACTTGTCAAAATATATGTTGCAAAAACTTTTACTTGTTGAGTATTTTTTAACTTCAGTTTTCAACACTTTCTTCAGTGTTACAGAGATGTGCATATCTTAACTTGGCTGTCCCTAGTTCTTGATGTGTGAAATTCCTCATAGATGGGACAAAGCAAATTTTGAAGAAGAGGCTGGTCCTTGTTATAAGCTATCATCAAAGAGCACTTAGAAAGAAGAAAATATTGAAACCTGATTCTATTTATGTTATGCATAGAACTGGCTCTTATTCACATGGCCAGGCAATTTGTTTTCTGTTAAAGCTGAATTTTCTTTCACCAAGCCTGAGTTTATTGCACACATCACTGGAGAAAAAGCACCTTGTTGAATAAAAGAATCAGTATTTGTTCCAAAATGATAATTATGAAGTGTCAAGTAAGTAAGATTTTATAAGGCTGCTGTGTGGGAAAAGGTCATATATCTCTAATTTCTACCTTTGTCATAAGTTCTCCTGGAGGACTTTTTTATGTTTACCAGAAATTATTCATGTGCCATTATTACATATTCCAGAAAGACAGTACTGCTGAAACTCAGTGTTTAGACAGGCTTTTTCATAAGAAAGTCTGGAACTGTTTTCCTCAAAAAAAACCAGTGGGTAACCAAGATTTTGGCCGGTTAAAAATAAATTCTACGACCAAATCAAAAGTTATGAAATCTCCATCCTTCAATGTGTTTTCAAAACTGAACTAGAGAGAGCCGTTGCTCAGCAGGAGTTAGCATTGGATATCTTTCTTTAAAGCAATATTCCTGAGAGTATGTGAAGTCTCACAGTTGAAGAACAGAAAGTGGGAAGGGAAGCAATTTACAGGGGAAAACTTGGCAGAAAGTTTCAAGAAATTCTTCCCTTAATTAGTTTATTTTTCATCAAAAGGTAATGTGTTGAACATAGAAATCAAGCTGTGATAGTATAGCTAGTTCTGAGTGGGGGAACCCTGCAGAGAGACAGGGATCCACTCTCCTCATTTAAATATTCTAAAGGTGTTCCCATGTCACCACTCTGTTCAGTCAACTACCCAAAGAAGCAGGAAAAACAGAATTTGCGAGATCCTTCTTATTAATTTCTATTTTATTTTGTTTAGCTAAATTTAAAAGCTAACTTCTAAATCTTTTCCTGTCCCTGTCATTAATCCCCTATCTCACTGCTAATACAGTCAATATATTCAGCTTTTCTAACCAATTCAATGGGAATACAGCTAGCCACTTATTATGCCTCTCTTTTATCCACTGTTATAATTACAGAAGTCCATTTCAGGAAAAAATAATGTATTAGATGAACAAAAGAAAAAAAAATCCACAGTATATGTAAATTTGACTGCAGATTTGTAATCAGATCTTCTTCCTACAAAGATTTCCTTCATACCAGTAAAGATTCTTATTTTCCTAATTCCCATGCAGACGAACCGAGAGCAACTAGACACTAATACAGCCTTCTTGTTTTGCTCCTAACATAGATGTTATTCATCAGCAGAAATGCCAGCTCCAGGGAGTTCCAAATGAATGGAAAGACCAAAACAGATTCTGTCAGGATCCTCCTTGAGCCTATCCCTTCTAAATTATATTCCTTGATTAATATTTCAATCAATTAGTTGGCAGTTTATTTGATCCACATTTTTCACAAACTCTACTGTGTTTTAGCTGGCTACTCAGTTGGAACACATCTGTCAACAACTACTAACTTGGTTAACCTAATTCAGAGCTAATGTATGTTTCTGGAACTGAGGAAGCACTGCAGGGGAATTTCTCCTGGGAGATCTCACTGTCTGATTGGTTACAGGTTGTGTTGAGCCTTAAGAGTGACTTACTAATATACTTATTAGTAACACCTTTTTTTACCTTATCATCACACCTATGCCTTAAAACTATGTGTGACCTTTTTAGGAAGGGAAGCCTGGTTTATTCATGTGCCCTCTTCAAGATGGAACAGTACATTCAAGTGGTGCAAGAGAATGAAAGGTAGCAACCCATGTTCTTCAGAGTCCTTCAGACTTCTTTACTGTGCCTTCCTTATCAAGTGTCTATGATATCTAAGCATCCATGTACAAATTTTTTATATTATTAACCATTCTTTATAAGCATCTTATAAAATTCTACACAATTGGAATACTCTTTACATTCCTTTTGCAGAAATATAGGTAGAAAATCTCTGTTCTGAAGTTATTTTCTAGAGCATATTACCTTGCATTTTGTCTTGATCCAGAGTTGATAGTCTAGCAATACAGTAAAGACAAACCAGTTACATGGCTTCTACTATTCTGTTTTCCTTTCTGTGATCAAAGCTGACTAATCTCTTCCAACAGAATATTCTCTGAATCTGTAAATCTGTGAACATGGATCACATTTGTACTGCATGGTGATCCATAATAATTGTTAAAAGCAAAAATTATCCATAAATTCCTTAAAGAATGAACAAGTTTTGGTTCCACCCTATGTGAAACAAAAATTAATATAAATTCTCCAAATTTTGGTAACTGAGCTCTTGCCTACTAGGTAACTCACAGCCCATGTTGTTAATTCAATACTAACAAAATACTTCTATACCTGAAGTTTGCAGAGGATTTAGGCCCCTTTACTCAGCTTACTTACATGGCTGAAGGTAGCCTTTAATATATTAAGGGCCTTTTTTTTCTGATTTCCAATAGCACAGTGACACAGGCAACATAAATTTTACCCAAATTATAACAATTAAGTTTTACTCTGTGCAGGCACAGAGGTGCATTTCCGAGGAGAGCATCAACTCCAGGCACATATGACATGAATCAGTCACTCAGCCTCAGACTGGCATGACACAGGGATAAAGTACTGTACACTACTTGCACTGTGGATGAATATCCAGTTAGCTCTTACGGTAAATTCAAATTCTTAGTGGCTAAAACAGAGGGCGTGCATACTTGTAATGAAGCAGATTGCACAAATCTGTAAGAAAAACAAGCAATTTGAAGCTTCCTAAATTATTCTGCTTATATGTCCTTAAACTATTAAAGATTGTATAGCAAAAGCTTCAGGAAAATAACCCCAAAGCTGAAAGTCGCAATTTAACTTAAAAATAAACAAAAATAATGTTTATTATGGATAAAGGCAATTATTTCCCAAATCTGAGCTACAGGACTTTAAAATAATACGTCAAAAGGCATAATTTTATGAGAAAAAAATATCTTCAGTCAAGGTGCAAGACTTTATCTCCAAGTGGTTGTTTTGGAGTTTTGGGGTGTTTCTTGTTTTGTTTAATTAACTATTCAAACATTGGTAATTGGGATTTTAAGGTGAAGTCAGAAATTTTGACCTACAGTATGACTCAAAGTGCTGATGCATTTTGGGAAGGGATAAAAGAAATATCTCCTCCACTTCAGCAGTAATGTGTGATATCATCTTATGAATTAAGGATTTTTCAGTAGCCTCCAGGACCAATATAGAGAATTTAATAACCAAGACATTTTTCTGGCAAATTTGTTGTATACATATTTTCCTTGATTTATTATGGTGCTTTAATTTAATTCACATAAAAATTTTGTGTTAAGTATTTCTCATGATAATGAGTGAAAACTGTATTATACTAGTGAGCTTTTATGTGATACCTTTTCCTCCTGATTAGCTCCAAAGCTGAGAACCACACCAAAACTGAGTAATGGACTCAATTCACACGGTTTTCCAGCTATATCTTAAGAGGAATATTATTAGTAATTTTGATATAATTGATATCTACTCTTTACATTGCAGTGAAAACAAACCTCAGGAATTGTAACTCTTCAACTGTAAACAATTCGACCTTGTAAGAAATTTCTACTGGAATCTACTTTTTCTAGTAGAACTGGGTTCTACAAATGGACTGCTCTCCTCAGTGAAGTCGGTGGAACAATTCTGTTTCAGACTGTAACAAAAAACTGCTGTTAAGAAATAATTCATTACATTATGTTGTGTAACAGTTGCCAAGTTTGAATCAATGAAAATGTTCAACTTTTGTTGTAGAGGAATATTGTATCCCTCCATGAAAATATAAGGGCTTTATGATATTTAAAAAGTAAATCAACCTTCTGAAAAAAGTTGCTATTTTTATTGTAGAATTCAAAGATTTCACTATTTATCAAAATCTCAGGCTTCAGTCAAAAAGCAACCCCATACTTTTCAAACAACTGCAATGCATTCAGACTAAATACAGACATTCCTTGTTTCAAAGTACAAAATAAATACTCACTTGGGCAAAATATATTAATTTTGAGGAAGTGGTGATTCAAGCTGCCATAAGAAAGATCATTTATGTATAGCAGTAGCTCATTTTGAATTTGGATGACCATTTAGATAAGTGAGCCTAATTTTCATTGGCACATGAGTATCAGACATTAATGTTTTTATCTCAGAGTTTACTTCTTCACAATTCAAAATTAATCTTAAAATTTTCATGGCAACAAGTTTTTGTGAGATAGGATGATATCTGCACTATACCTAATTCCAGCTGAAGTTTATGAACATTTAGTTCAACACTCTGTGTTACTTATGAAGTGGGTCTGCTTCCTCTTTTATCCTTTATCTTGGAACATAACTCTAAAAACTGTGAGCCCCAAGATCACTGGATAATTCACTGCTCTTTGAGTATCTTTCTTTCTACTGGAAACTACCTTTGAGAATTGTACAAAAGAATGCTGATAATTGTATAAAAGAATGCTGATAATGCCATCAAGTCCAGTCTTTTATAAAGTGAATTGTCAAGTTTCATAATCACCATCTTAGTAGATAATTTGTCTAGGGACAATATTCTTAGAATTTAGTCATCTCAGGTACATACTTTCATTTCAATGGTGGAAATCTAGTCCTCACTCTTTCAGAATTAATATTTACCAAATATGCATGCTACATATTTATTTCAGATGCCACATGTTTCTAGAGCTGAAATATTAAGTTAAACTCCTTCTGGGTATTACTTTTTGGAAGAAATGTAAAGAATTACAAGTATGTGTTGAGATGAGGTCTGCAACTGCATCCTGTTTTTTTGGTGATATAGCACTGGTTGCCTTACGCGAGATCTCTTTGCCCTCACACATACACGACTATCAGCCAAATTTACTCTTGCAGTTTGGTGGAAAACTTACTACAATCACTAAAAATCCCAAAATTCTATTGGATTGCAGGCCTAATAAGAAGTACTTTTGTTTTCAGTCACCTTCATGACCACAGTTCATGAAGTGAAAGCAAGTTGTATTCTAATGAAGGAAAGTGTTAAAAACTTGATTGCAAACTTGGAAAGAAAATTACAGAAGGAAATGCAAACAAATGATGAACAAATCTCATTCCTTCTTAACAAGGAAAAATTTTCTTAGATATTCCAAAGTATGAATCTCAGTAGCCTGTCAAGTAGTTCCTTCCCTCCTTTAAACTCTTTCAGACTTGTTTATCTACATAGTTCTTTTCCTTTTTAGTCTTTTTTTTCACATTGGGATCTACTTACCTTTCACTTGTCTCAGAACAGCCATGATCTTTTTCTGCAGAAAGGATTAATCTTTGCCAATGTAGAGATCTTTCTTGAGGCAGGCCCTTGATGTTTTAGACTGCAGTTTCTCTTTTTTAGTATTGTCTCTTAATGTAAAAGCAGTCTTCAATTTCTTAGTGGACCAAGGGAAAGTGCAGATCTGAGGTTCATTCCAGTGCTGTAGAAATAACAACTTATTCACATAAAAATCTTCAGTGCAAAATGTGATGTGTATTTGTTGTCATGTTTTAAAACAAGACATCTTAATTGCCTTGATTTTCTCTTGATTTTTCCCCCCTTCTCTTCCTACTCTTTATACACTGTTTTTCTGAGCTTCTAAATGAATAAATGAATGAAAAATGTTCATGTAGGAATGAAGTTTAAATATTAATATCTTCCCTGGTTATCATAAACAGACAGAGACATGATAGAATTATACCTCTTCTATACTCTACTGTACTATATAGTAGAGAAAGCACTATCAGCCATTTTACAGACTGTATTCAATTTTTGGTAATAGAGAAATTTCATTGGGAATGTACCATTAAAGGAAAATGTAAAGAAGACAGAGGTAATTTTCTTGATCTAACCAGAGAGAGCCGATTTCTCTTTCAGAATTTGTTGAGACCCAAATTTAAAACACCTGATATTTGAAAGTTGGAGTTTCTGACCCTAAAGCAGTCCAAGTATCAGGTTTTCTCCAGTGTTCACTCTCAATTAACCCACAAGACAATTAAGAGATGTAATAGGTTGCTCCTGTTATTTACCAGGCCTAGGAAAAAAAAAATCAATTTATCTAACCTGTGAATTCATAATCAGAATTATTTTTCCTCATCTTGAAACAAAAGTATTTTTTAAAATGGTCAGGATGTCTGAAGAGGTGCTTTATAAGAGAAGCATAAATGAGTTTGTTCCACATTCCTTTACAAAAACTGTTTTTGAAAGGGATAATGACTACTGGCAGATTTCTGATTCCTACAAGATGGGTGACTCCTCCCCTGCAAATCACAATTGATACCTTGGACAGCAACAGCTCTGGCTTGCTTGACATATTTGTGAGCCTCTTCAGCTTATTAAACTCACAAAAATTAATTCTCTTACCAAAAATTAATTTAATAATTTTTACTTGCTCATAATATACAGTGGAATAAAAAAATTTTACCTTACTGAGACAGTTATATGAATGTGGCTGTGCACAATATTGCAAATTCATCTAAGAAAAAAAAGTAAAATAAATGCTAGCTTCCAACCACTTGTAAAACCCAGACTCTGACCAAGGAAATTTTTGACAACCAGAAACACACAAAACTGGACCATCTGTACTACTTGAGTCATCTTCCTTTTCCTTCCAGAAATCAAAAGAAACAGTAGCACAAAATGACAGCTTCTCAGAGGCACAAAAGTATTTTTAAAAAGGGATTTCAAGTTTTTTATGGTTTCATCTTTGCCAGAGTCTCTCTGGAAAGGGTAATTCATGATCTATTTCAGGGCATCCATTGGAAATCAAATAGAGACATAATAATGCCACAAAAAGCAGATTCTGTAAAAGATATTAACACACAAACACAATTATCAATTAAATTTGATTTGATCTGGGTTAAAATAAATTTTGAAAAAATTTAATCATTCTAAACTGGGCTTTAAGGTCAAGTTTATTTCATTGTAGTAGCCAAACTCAAACCTATGTTTTTATAATATCCTGTCACTAAACTTCAAAAGATGTATTTAAGGACTGACAATGTAGATGACATCATACAGCTATTTTGCTATATTGTAAGAAATGTATATACATTTAAATTTTGGCTATTAACGTTACTTATATCAGAAAGAGAATAAAATGGCTTTTTTTGGTTGTTATTGTTTAATAGACTGTATTTCCTTCTTAATCTCTAAATTTCCATCCCGTACACCTATACTTTGCCTTGGTTAAATGTCTTCCTAGTAGCCAGTATAATGGGGTTTAGTATGGATATAATGCTTTGTTTTCTGACTGCATTCTTTCTATGAATATTTTCTAAGTGGAAAACAAACCTTGACCTTCTTGAGACAGGACTACTTGTTACTTTTCAGATCTGTACGCCTTTATTGTTTTACTTTCTAAAACACTGAGAAGAGAACATGAAGCCAGAGTTCTAGGTAGAACTATTAATGAAAAATTGGGGAAAAAAATAGTTAAGTTAAACTAAATTTTTTCCCTTTTTTTTTTTTTTTTTTGACATTCACATTTTTGCTGTTCATATTACCCTGATGCAGGAAGGTGTTTTTCTGTTTTGTTTTCAATTGTTTGGATTCTGGACCACCAGAAGTCCAGTCATGGTCTCTACAATATAGTTATATTTTCCACAGTGTTCCCATCTACTAAAAAGCAGTGTCATTTGAAAATTAAACTTTTCCTGATTGTAGGAGTCAGAAAGTACTGGAGATTCATCTTATTAGGCAAACAGCCTATTTTACTTCAGCTGTGACATCATTCCATACCTTTTGTCTTCAGAATATTTACAAATCTTAACCCAATTCCCACATCTACTACCAGATGTAATCAAACCTCAGATACTTTTTTCTGTCAGCTATGGCAGGAGTAACAGAGTAATTAGGCCAAATGCTTTGGTGGCATAAATCTGCTAGTTCACTGGAGATATTCCAGCAAATTACTTGACTCACAGCTATTTAAAAGAAAAATAATGAGATATTAGTATGATTAAATCCCTTAGCTTTGGAAGTGTAACTTAAGTATGTATTATAATCCAGTGGACAATGTGGGGTACAATACCAGACAGCATCAGAATTTAGAAAAAAAGCTAGGGCATTATTAACTAGTATGACATAATTTTGTCCATGTCTTATCAAGAGTTGATGTGTCATACAAAATCCTAGCCTTTTCTAAAGCCCAGGTGTTTTTTAAATACTTTGGTAATTTCTTTTGTATATATTAAATGATTTTTGCTTTACAGCCATCATAATCTTTCACTGGTTACAACCTACGGCTGCAATTCGCACATTTTGAAATAAGAGATGACCTTCAATCTCTGACCTAGCAGCAAAATCTTGGAAAGTGTGTAATATTTATCTTCTTTTTTGGAGAAGAATACAGAAACTAACAATGGAATACACTATACAGCAGTATGCCCCAAATCTTACCATTGAAGAAATCACAGAATACAGCCAGATTTGTGAGTCATTCGATTCTGTTCACCAAGGTCTTGCTGCAATGGTTACTTTCATATGGAATACCTCTCAAGCACATAGTGTACAATACCAGACTTCCTGATCTGGAAGCGTAAGAATAGCAGGAGTAAAACAGTTTTAATGAGTGGACACCTGCAGCAATAGGCCTGCCATCTTAAGAAGAGTGAAAACACTTGTTAGTGCTTAATGAGCTCTGAAAACATTTTGGCTTTTTTGTCCTTCAGTATTTTCTTTTTCATTTAATTTTTTATAAAAAGAAACTTCTTGTAGTGTCTGTCCCTCTAATGAGTATATTTAGGAAAACAGTACTTTTTTTTTTCTTTGAGAAAGGAGAGGTAGGTGGAAGCAACGTAGGAAGGAAACAGATTATTTTCACTGGGAAATATGTTTCTTTCAAAGCCAATGTGAAAACAGCTATTTGAAGTTTTGAATTAGTTAACATTTTGGCCATCAAGCCATACTGGTAGAAACTCCACAGGTTTGGAGGATCAGTGGGGTTGAGGCAGTATGTATTGTGGCCAAAAGTAATAGCTGTTGCACGTCTTGGCAAAGGGTGCTTACTTTCATCTGGAAAACAGAAAGCCCCTTCTAGTGCTTAGTGAAGTCAGTTGAAATCTTCCAGCTGGCTCTAATGAGAATTTCATCGGGTCCCTAGGCTTTGGTAAAATGACTGTGGAAGTGAAGGGAAACTATAATTGAGAAAATCTTTCCAAAAGCAATTTTGAGCACTTTTCCTGCTAAAAGCGTAAAGAAACTGAGAAAGAAGAATAAAGGAGAGCATAGATCAAACTCTAAAGTAGTTCCTAGATTTTTTTTTTTTTTCCTGTAGAAAATAGTACAAGGAAAGATGCCTAACGCACCTGTATTTTGAAATGAAGAGCTAGACACATTTTCCTGTTTTGCCATTAAGTTGACACAACATATAAAGACTTAGGACGTGTGTATTGTTTCATCATAGAAAAAATTCATTTCTACAATATGTGAGACAAATTACTATTTGTCTTTCTAAGAAAACAACTACAAGAAATTTCCCATTATCCTTTTGAAGTGTCATTACTATCCAGATTAAAAACAAGGTGATGTCAGGTTTCATTCCTCTTTTGGTTCAGGACAGAACTGTGTATAAAAACAAGGTGATGTCAGGTTTCATTCCTCTTTTGGTTCAGGACAGAACTGTGTATAAACTCTCCGTCTAGGGAAAAACAAAAAACAAAAACAAACCCCAAACCAAAAAACAAACAAACAAAAAAAAACCCCTGAAGGCAAATCACAGCCAAACCATAAAACCAAACCAGTCTGAGACTTTGAAAGTTGAAAGTTCATTCTTGACAGAGTAGGAAATATGAAAGGGCTTAATCTCAGAAAGGAAATGGTTGTTTATGTTGTCTAAGAAAAAACTCAGAACTTAACTCAAAACCTCACATGCTAATCTCCTGGTAATTATTTCAGAACACATTAGAGATATTTTGTCACAGAATTTCAATTTTTTTTTTGCTGTTCACAGCAAATGACCATAATGGTAGTTTGTCCTGTGTCTAAGTAGGCAAGTTTTGAGACACAAGTACTCCCTGTGAATGTAACCATACTTTTATAAACACAGATGACCTTTTAACTCACTTTAGTCAGGATGTAAACATGTTTAAAAGCTCAGTATTTACAGTAGCTGCGATTTAAGAGAGTAAATAAAATTTATTTAATCAAGATTGCAAGTTTAGCTCTTTTGTATTAAATTTTTGATTACTCTCTTCATAATCCTTCTGCAGTCAAGGCAGAACATAGCTATTGCCTCCGTCCACACCAGTCTGCTTGTCTTGGCATCGTCCTCTGAGCTGGTAAAAGTTCCAGTTCTTTGTGCATCCAGTTCCTTGTGCATACTGTATTCTGCAATATCTTTTGCTAATCTAGGTCTACAATTTCATTTTGAAAACCATGCTTTACAAGTCACCTGTTGATGTATAATAAAAGCATATATACATAGCTTACAATCTTCTGACTTTGAATTTAGGTAATAAAAATGCATGTTACAGACAAAGTATAAAAATATCCATTCTCTTACACACTTCTGTGTTCTTTAGGAGTCATGGTTGTCCATCCTTCTAAATCAGGTTTCCTGCTTTTTTCAGTCATGTAAACTTTCTCTTTCTCTGACATGCTGGCAACATAAGTCTTTACTGCTGACACAAACAAAGACACTCATCTGGTTCTTCCTATGTTCTCTTGTGACTCTTGTGACTTCCTCCTTAAGTTTTTCTTGCTTCTTAACATGGAACACTTATTGCTTGACCATTGTATTTTCTTGCTAAAAAAATTTGTCTTCATAGCACAGTTCCCAAACATAAGTTAAAGGAAATTGGTATCAATTAATTCTCCTCAGATGTCTCTATAAAAATAACAAAATATCAGGACTGAATTTTTTTGCACCAAATATATCAAATGTTGAATGCTCTAAGTGCAGACTTCTAAAAGTAAAAGGCTTTCCAAAAATCAGGAATATTAAAAAATTGCAAGTGGAGGTTCCCAAATATTTAGTTATATTGGCTCAATTTTCCTTATGCTTAAAGATTTTGTATTTAAGCCTTGGAGGAGCAATACATTTAAAGCTTCTCATAAGTGAACTACTTGTCAAATTACAAGTTAAATGAGACATGAAAAATCCTCATCCTCACTAATACTACTTTTTTTTTCTTGCTCAGGATTAAAAATCTGAAAGATTTGGAGCTCCTGTGGTCCAGCATATTATGAGCTATCCATCTTTAATGTAGTAGTAGTCACTATTTTATTAACAGCAATTTTTCACTTAAAAATTCTTCTTGATATTATTAAGGATGATGTGACACCCTCATTTTGCACTGAACTTGTTCCTGCCATTTGGTATTTATGTCCTTTTGTATAGTTAGTTGTCTGGCTGCCTGGGATGACCAGATGAGTGAATAGCAGAATTTCAGAGTTATGTGCTTAGTTTGACATAGTAAAGACCAAGCAACACTATACAGCTAAGTATTTTTAGTTAGAAGTCACTGTGCCTTTCACTGACATTCTAGGTAAACACACAAGGATAAATTGCTTCTCAACAACTGAGCTGTTAAGGAGGAGTTTTGTAACCAGCTGTAGGTCAGAAAAAAGGGGAAGAAGTGGTAATGCAGGTTTTTTGCTATGTTGTTTGAAAAAACATCCATGCTCTATGCTTGAATCTGTAGAAGTCTGCCTTTTGATACCAATTGGCAGATCTTTAAATTGCAAAGCATATGTTCTCTCTTATAAATGTAGTAGTGCTGTGATCTTTCAGTCTTTCAAGTTTGTAGTGACCAGGTACATAATAAATATGTATAACAATCATTTTTACATGGTGGCTGGATGTTTGAACTCTGCTGGTAATACATATCTCCATTCCAGACTTGTGTTTAAGCAGTAAGAACCGTAAATGCGTACCTATGTTTTTACAAATATTCATAAGGTTATCAAGCCTCTTGCAACATTTTATGTATTCGTAAAGGTTTTGTTCCTGAATGCAGCAACCTGCAAGGGAAAGAAAAAAAAAAAAAATGTTTTTCTTCTTCTCTATTTGAGTGAAATTGTCTATTTTTCATGACTCAGGGGAAGACTGAAAAAATTTCCAGGTACGTGACAATAATTAACAATAAACTGTGTCTAAAAACATTTACACTGATTGTTTACCAGGGATGAGGTCTTTTTTGCTTTTTGCACTCTATGAATATAGATTTTGTTAAAAATTATATGGATTTTTAAAAAAAATCTTAGTACATGTTGAGAAACAAGAAAAAGCTTTTTTTTTTTATTCTATGCTCTTTTGATCCTTTATATTGAGAGTTCAAAATACAAATAGATGGAAGCTTCAGGAAACAGTTGTCCTGAATCTCATTACTTTCATAGTATCATTGTATAGTCAGCCACTGTGTAATGATAAAGGATAATATTTTCTTTATGATAATTGTGCAGTACAAGCTCATGACTAAGAGTCAGAATGGATTTATCAAAAAAAGACAAAAAAAAAAAATCATGCTGAAGCAACCTGATAGTCTTCCATAATGCTGTAACACACTTTCTTGAAAGAAGGGATCCCCTGACTGCAGTGAGGGTTTTCTATTTGCAGAAAGTCATCTGCAAGTAGAAAAATTAGAAAAGAGAAAGATGAGAAAAGAAAACAGCCATTGAGGAACTCTCTGTAAGAAGTTGCATCAGTTCTTGACATCCCTCAAAATGAGCATGAATCCAGTGACTTCCCCATAGGTCTATTAGACTTCATCTCTCTGAGTTCTCTATTTTGGAAGTGTGAAACAAACAGTCCTTCCCTGCACCTTTTGATCTGAAATTCCCAACCACAGAATGGGAAGCTATCTCTACCTCTCTGAAACTGAGGCAATCATGATTTCATTTGTCTGTTGAGTTTCCCTTTCACTCACATTCTGAGGTGTAGTATGTCTGAAGGCTTTAAGATTGGCTGTTTAGGTCAGAAAAAACAGCCTGAGTAAAACCTGAATTTTAAAATTTAGAATTTTTTTCAAGTCATTCTGTTGTGGTGCATTTTTGTTCTAATATTCTTTCAGTTGCTACTGTCTTGTATTCAACATGTTTTAAATGGTTTGATCCTACCTACCCCCATGCAGTTGGTTTAGTCCCCCATTGTTTCCTCCCCCTTTCCCTGTCTGTCAGCCCAAGTACCTACCCTTTGTTCCCGACCTTTCCATGCCTGTCATTGTAACCCTGCCCCTCTCCCCTGTCAGTTAATGGAAACCCGGCCTCTCCTTCCGGAACCCTCTGTGTCATTTGTGTAACCCCTAAGTTCCCATTGGCTGTGGGAAAGTGTTCTCCTCCCCTCATGCCTCTCATTGTTTGCAAGATTATCTATCCCCACCCTCTGCTCCTCCCCTGACTCCCCTTGATTGGTTGATCCTCCCCTAAGACCTCTTCTCTTTATGGGTTGTTGTACGATCATCAGAGGCGGGTCTTTGTTCGTGACTTGTTTGGAGAGTTAGCCATTTTGGGGACTTAGATACATGACCCCTCTTGCTCCTTTGGTTCAAACCCCGACGCCATTACCGAGCTGTCCGCTGCCGGGGTCAGCGCCCCAGCTGCACCGCTCCCTGTGCCTGTCGTAGCGGTGATCGGGCAGGCAGCGGCCACTCAGTGGCGTGGTTCCAGGGAGGAAAGCAAGCTAGCCCAAAAGAGCTTTCTCCCCGAGACCAGACGCTATGTCGTCATCCCAGCAAAAAATAAAGATTATTTTTGGTTTGAGTTACTTTTTTTGTTTGGTTGGTTATTTTGCGTATCAGCTTTCATGGCGCCATAATGGAAGGATCAAGTAAGTAAGGAAGGGCTAGAAGAGCAAAATTGTTGTCGTGTTAGGATCATCTAAAGCTTTTCTGGACCTGTGTTGCCACATTTTGAGGAGGAGATGGGTCAAAAGTTCAGGGAAAATCAGAGAAGTATTGGTCTCATTAATGATTTTTGAAAAGGTGATTTTATTTTTTAATTTTTTTTAGGCTTTTTTCTTTTTTTTTTTTTAAGAAGCAGTTTGCTTTTGGAGTTTCATTTTGCAAGTATATAAATAGCTAAATATCTTAAGAGGTATTGTTGAGCTGGAAGTACTTAGCTTTGTTCATAAAAATTTTCAGAATCCAAAAAGCTTCTGTTGGTTACATCCTGATGGCAGGTAATTTCAGGAAGGAAGAAGAAAAGGATTAAAGCTGACAAAAGTGCAACAAATGGGACTTGTTCTGAGTCAGCGTTGTTTTCTCTGCATTTGCAAAATTTTTGCAGTTCCAAACGTATTACAGTAAATTCTCTTTTCTACAAGTGTTGAGAATAACGCTGTTAATGTGGGAAGAGCAATGTGCTTTACCATGTTGAAAATAAAAAGAGAAGCCTTCAACCTTCAGAGAAACATCATTGCAGGAGTTGAATTGTGGAAAACAAATACTTACTTAAGTTAGATTAATTTACCATAATGGTAATTTTAAGTGACTAAGTGTGAGTGCAAGTCAGCCTTAAGGAAAAAATAGCTTTTTTTAGAATAACATTGAGGACATGGATTCCCTAGGTTATAGAAAATTGGCTGAGATTTCTACTCTTACACAGTTTTATGCTGTATATCCTATATGCCAAAATGTAAATTCAATGTGCTATGTCTCACTGCTTTTTTCCTCCTCTCACTCTCTCGTCGACCAAAATTGTGCAGAGACCTTGCCTGAGTGCAGAAGAAATGAATGAAAAATTGCGAGAAAATAAAGCAAATGTAATACAAAATTCGCAGATGTGCTAATTCTACAGCCTGTGAGTAATTACAACTTTTTTCAAAAAGCCTGTAAATACTGAGACTATGAGCATCAATGGACTGTTTAATAAAAGTTATAAATATGTGTTTCTCTGGTATGTTTCTCTGAAGAGCAAGAAGTGAGAAAAAATTAATAAACTATTAAATTCTTTAGGCCATACACTCCAGAACTTTTACTGATAAAGAGATAATGAACAAG
>VZRH01003879.1:372861-384423 GCA_013397555.1 Urocynchramus pylzowi
GGTGCCACTTCTCTTTCCCAGTTTACCTATAATCATAGTGTTTATTAATAGGAACTGTATGTATGTAGGGAGATTGAAAGGAGAAGTGATTAAGTGTCCTGCCTTGTCTTCCTTGTGCTCTGGATCAGACAACTAGAGAACAAGAAAATCTTACTAATGTAGTTTCCTGAGTAAAGAGAAAACTATTTCTTCCCCTGCTGTATATCAGCATCAGTGGAGGCAGGGAATGCAGAACAGCTGTAGAAACATTATATTCAACCACAGTGTTAAAATATCCCTTAAGGGATTAGCATACGGAGAGGATGACTGTCGTAGGTGAAAAGTATTAGCTGATGAAGTCTGTATCAGTATAATTAGAGGATTCCATGAGTCTCTTGGCATAATTCATTAGCTAGAGTTTTTTCAGCAAATCCAGGACTGAATTTTATATTTTCTCTGTCCAAAATGGACTCCACTAATGGTTCTGCCCTTTTTGTTCAAGGCATATGGAAATGTACCTCAATTTATTTTCACCAAATCAAATAAACTGAAATTAATCATGATAAATTTGACAGTTATAATTCTACAATGGTCTGTGAAATACTCTTTGAGTAGCAATTACAACAGAGATAATGATAATGCATTATTTTAAATGTCTGTTATCATTATTATTAATTTTGTATGTGTTGTCAAGGCGCTAATGATAATAAGCGCTTTGGAGATTTAGGTGGGTATTGCATTCTTTCCCTAGGTGTTCCCAGTGTAATGCAGAATTCAGTAAGCATTAGTAATAGAACCTTGAAAGAATATAAACATGGGATGATTTGTTTGTTTGCTTCCTATGAATGAATTATAAATAAAGAGTATTCAGTGATCTTTATTTTAAATGAATAAATCAATAGACAGCAACCACCAAGGTTTCACAAGGCTGTTTCCTGTAAGAGATCCAAATGCCTGATGCCTTTGCTTACATAGATCTTAGAATCATATTCTCAAAACAAAGATAAGACAATTTTACATCAATACACTTTTATTAGTATGTAATATTTGCTCATAGGCAGAGCATCTGCAACATTCATGTGTCACAACTAAACTCACTATGATTACTGCATCTAAAGAGATGCAAGGACATAAAAACAATACACTGCTTCTGTTTCTTTTTTCTGAAGAGAAAGGCATCTGTAAAGAAAAAACTTCTGATTTCTTGAATTCTGTAGCTTTTCCCATGATAATTCTTTCGTTTGATTGTTTTGCCTTTGGTTATATTGGGATTTGTTTTGTTGCTGCTGTTTTTATTTTGTTGTGGGTTTGTTGGTTTGCTTTTTTTTTTAACAGCAATGGAATATTTGATCATGGGAGGCACTTGATTCTTTCTTTTCATTGAGTTTGCATGTTTTTTGAGTGGAAATGCTGTTTTCATCTCCTCCTCTTTATCTAGTTTTCCAACATTGCGCTAACTACTTGCCCAGTGTTGCTGCTGCTTCTTTTTTTTTTTTTAATTTTTGAAATTGTTGTATTTGAATGAATCCACATAAGAGGTAATTTCACACAGACTGGAAAGTTCAGCCTTAAACTGGTATTCACAAATATATGAGGTTTTATCATAGGCAGTTGTGATTATTTTAAAAAGTTTGGCTGAGTTTTCTTGGTCTGACAGTGTAGCCGTAAGTAGCTCATGTGAGTCTGAGGCATCTAAGTCAGCATGTATTAAGTAAAACAGAACCTATACTGATTCCAGATATGTTCTTGTAATAACTACTGGAATGTCAGTAGTGAAATACATCTATTGAAAGTATCTACATATGGAGAAGGATGCAGAATATTTGGAGAGGTTCCAGAGACAAATACTTAGAACATTATGATCTTCCTTATGGTAGAAGACAGGAATTGGATGTATTTAGCTTAGCAAATAGAAGGTTAAGGAATGATTTGGTGTTCCTTTCTGAATATGTAAGAGCTGACAGTTTCAGTATTGCAAAGAAAGGTAATTTACGGCTTATGACAGGGGGCCAGGACTCAACAGATCTGAATTTTAGTTTTTTTCATTAACCTCTTCTGAGGTCTCAGGCAAATTACTCAAGCTATGCTTAATTTTTGCATCACTTATGTAAAGTTCAGCACACTAAACAATAATATTGGTCGCAAGGAAAGAATCTTCAAATATTGTCCTGATTTTCTTAGGCTCTCTAAAGAAACCTAGAAATCAAGTTACTCAGTTATTTCAGTGGATAACTATATCTCAGTCCTGTTTTTTCTGTGGAAATAAAGAAGGATCTGCTAACCCTCCTATGCCACAATTCCCCTCCCTCTTCTACTGAGCACTTGCAAAGCACAAAATAACACTTTGTGTTAAGTAACACCCTTCTCCAGAACACTTGGCGAGTAATGAATGGTTAATAACCATTGCAGTGCAGAGGATATTAATGACTCATGTAGAGATTACACAGGGTCTGCAGGGATCTGGTTATATATATATGTTCTGCATTGGATTTATTAGTGTATGGATAAACTATAATTCCCATGATGGTATACACCATTGGAATTAAAACAAGAAACTGGGAAAAAATCTTAAAAGTTTCTCTCTGTTGAGTGATTTTAATTCTAATTTTTCAAAGTTTAAGAAAGAGGAAAAAATTTTTTTTGCAACTAATAAAACTGAGATAACTGATCTTTCTGTTTGCTGTCTACTTCTTAATGCAATGTGTTGGGTTTTGTCATTTAATTATTTGGTGATTTGGAAAGATTAATCCTTCCATTGCATTCTTTTTTGTCCAGCACACTGGAATATGCCTGTGCCAATACCAAATTAGAGACTTGTGGTTTGCCAAATTAGAAATGACTATGGTTGCTGTTGCTTAGTGCATCCGATTAATTGATTGTAGTGCAGGGGCCCAATTTAAACAACTATTCACCTTCAAAATTGTCCCATTTTTTGACTGTAAACTACCAGAGCTTTGTTTATTTGGCTAGGCTTTCTCATCCAACTTTTCTTTGTATATGTAATTACATGCATTTAAAATGCCAAAACTGTCAGAAGTAATAAGTCTAAAATCTTGCTGCCTTATGCCTTTCACAGAATTGTGTGGAAAAGTGGATTTCTTCTCCAAGACCACACATGCCTCTTTCCTATGTCGGCTCATTGATGGAAACAGACTGTGACAAATCAACTTCCCCTGTAGTTATAGAAACTGGATGTGCAAATATATATATTTTTTTTTTTTTTTCAGGGTGTGTTTTGTTTCTTTCTTTGTTCTTCCTCCACCCCCAGCGATGGAAAGGAGTAGGAAGTCTTCAGTCATATATTCTGTCCAGTTCTTGGGCTGCCTTGAAGTGCATAAGGATCTGAAACTCAGCCACTGTTCTGTTATTAACTAGGATTTTTCCCTCAAAAGAGTCAAAGCAGAAAACCTGTGGCAAAGTAAAACTACTTACTTGTTTGGGTAACAGCTTTGCTCTTTCTGGCTGCATGAGAAGCCAGGAACACAATTTGGAAAAAAAGTGCTGCATGGTGCAGAGGAAAGACAGTACTAATGACTTGCAGGATGTACACTGGAATAGCAGTACTAACTTTTTGTCATGCCCTTCTTTGAGCTCGCTCCTCTCCGACACTATGAGTAGAAAACAAATGCCCTAATGTGGAATAAACAAGGATTCTTAGCCTAATATTCAGCAATCTAGTTAACAACTAGCACAGAGAGTTGGAGACTACCTTCAGTTGCATTCCTTATGGGTTATTAGCTTGGAGTTATGGATGTTTGATAAAGTCTCATATTTTTCTAAGTGCTTTTGGCTTCATCCCCAGTTTAGTAGGGCCCCTGACATTTAATCTTTGATTCATTCTCACACAAAATGCTTTGTTTCGTGTTGCGAGTGATGGATGACAGTGGCATTAAAAAAGCAAAACAAAGAGAGCCCCAACCAACTCAATAACTAAAAATCATTCAAATATACTGAACAAGAGAGGATTAGAAGTGACCAGCTGGCTGAAATTTAATTGGAAGAGTTTGGTTAATGTAAGTAAATTTGCCAAGATTTAATCTTCTGTTAGGTCATCTGTTTCCTCCTAACTAAACATATCTTGGATATTTATAGCCATGAATGAATTATTATTCCTTACCATCTCCAAAACTTATTTAAATGTCAGTCAGAAAATAAGAAAACTCTAACGTAATCTCCTGACATCAGATGGAAAAATGTGAAGGGAAAACATTTTCTGTTTTGCTTTTCCAGAGAAAAATAAAGTTTAACAACCTTCCTTCCTATTTAACATTAAAAAAAAACCCAACCCAAAAAACTTCACAGAGACATATTTCATGCTGCTAAATGTTAATGAGATATTATGCATTGCTAAACTCAGCTGTATAAAAATATGTTGTGTCAGTAGAAAAATCTGTAGTGAGGAAGTTGCTTACTTCACTTGGGCGAAGGAAAATGTACCTAATCACTACTTACTTACAAAAGAAAGCTTGTAGCCTTGTTCTCTTTCTAGTCTGCAGGTCAAATAGGCTATGCAAACAGTTATTTTTACTCTATGCATCCTTGTTGAACATTTGGACTACTTGAATCACATACCTTTTTTCCAGAACCAGTTTCTAGCCTTTTATGAGCACAGGCATAATAAAATCAGCAAGAAGTTTGTCAAATAATTTAATGATGGTTGCCAACATAATTTCATATACTAAATGATACTGGTTATGCTATATTAAATTACACTCCTTATTCTTCCAAGTTGTTATATCAAAGATTATTAGAAATTACTACTCAATTCATTGACAGTTTGCTAGTCCTGGTTGTTTTAAATAGAGATAGAACTCTTTACAGTTGGTTGTTAACAAATTAAATTGTTGTAGTATCCTTTAGCATATATAACTACAGTAAATATGCCAACCTACCAGTCTTTTATAAGAATTACTCATTTTTTTCTTTATCGTTCTTCCCTATTGACTCCAAACTTTACTGATTTCTTCCTTTGATGGAAACACATGATAGTCCTTGCATGTTCCCTGATCTTAGTGTTTTGCTTCCTTGCAGTGATGCTGACTTTAATGTTGGACTGCCTTTCTTTTCAGGAGACAATGAGGCACACTATGGAAACATTTTCCTTTCTCTAGTACTTTATATTGCCTAGAATGAGAACATTATCTACCAAAAAAATACATATTACAAAATACAAAGCTTTAATATTTGAAGCTATGCAAACAATAGCAAAGATTTCTGGACTAGATGCTTTAGGGCCTTGCATGTAAATTAGCTTCAGTTAAAGGATACTTTCAGGGTACTTAGAAAATTCTCAGAGAAATTATCCCAGCCATCAGTGTTCAAAACAACTGGAATTGCAACCTGAACATGGAGTTGAATCTGAGAATTCCTTCTGAGTGTTGTTCCCTTTTAAAATATATTTAATAGGTTTTACAGAATGTATGAAAGGAAAATGGAAGGACAAATGCAAGTGGAATATTAGCCCAAATATTTATCCTGCCCGTGTTGCTACATCTCCCTTTTACAATAAACTGAACTTGAGTAAATTGATACTGAATAACCGTAAAAACTGAGAGGTCAAATGAAAAAAAAAAAAAGCCCTGAATCAGATATTCTGGTCAGTAAGGTATTCATTTACCTATTTTGGAGCAACTTCTCTTTCTTCTTTTGATTCAGTCTCGTCATCACGTCTGTGCACAATGTTTCTCTATCAGCAGAGGGAACAGTCTCTGCACCTCTATTGATTACTTTACTCCTAGCCTCAGGAGAATCACTTGTCATCTTGTACAGACTATGATGTTTACTGCTGCAGAAGGAAATAGTCTTCACTGTTGCAAAACAGTTTCCATTGATTTAAAGCTATAGCATTCTAGCAGCTCACTGTTAAATAAACTCTAGGGTTTTTCCTTTCAAATGTTCAGAATGTGCTCTCAAATTATTGGTATAGAGTACAGATCCCTTCTCTTAAACAGTTCTCATTTGTTGGCTTTGCCAATGACATTACCAGAGCAGAAGACTTGTCCTACTGCTGGAACAGCACTGCTTTTCCTGCCCAATGTAGGCTATGATCCTCCTTTAACTGGCTGGCATTTGGGTTGCTGACAGCAAAAAGATAGTGTTTGTACAAGTGCTGCACCCCTGAGTCCTACCATTCTCAACAAAGACTGAAATTAAAAAGAGGCAAGAAAAAACAATTCCCCCATCTGCAAAACTCACCAACAAAACATAAACACCAGTTTCCCACTTGAAAAGTACAGTTCTGTCCTGGTGAACAAACAATTCCTCTCCCTCTTTGTGTCTCTTAACAAAAAGAAACATGACATCTTTGAATTGATAACAAGTGGTGTTTTGACGATATAGAAAATTGAAAACGTAAATTGCAATAAAATTTCAGACAGAGGGAAATTATTAATGGTTTCTCCGTGTTTTAGTAGAATTCTTCCTTTTTTCATTTAGCAAACATGTTCACAAACAACAGTGAAGAACAAAAGCTGTGATTTATATATATGGACAGGTATACATGCACCCCTGACCTCCTGCCTCCTTTCTCGCCCTCAGCACCAGAAGCAATTTATGGAGAACAGTCTAAATAAACATTAAGGAGTCAAGGCCACAAACTGACAGCAAGGAAAATCAATGGCTCCAGAAACCATATAGTAGGTTCAATAAAAGAGATTAGGCATCACAAGCTAGTGTGGGCACTTACAGGTAAATGTGACTTACACTTCATCTGACAGGGCTCTCTCATCATCAGGATAAAAACTGTCATAGAAACAGAAGCACACTGAGTAGCCAGTGGAAGATGCTCCTTAGCTGCAAACACTAAATGCTGACCTCTGAATGAAGGGGATTTATAGTGAGGCCAGAGGGAATTTACAATTGCTTTTCCGGAGTCATCTCACACACCTGTGCCTTTGCCCATAGGAATTGTTTCAGATATATATTTGGAGAACTCTCTGGGTTTTGTTTGTTTTGCTTTCCTGAGTTATTTTTCAAATCCTTTCCCTACCTTCACTGAGTTAAATCTCCCTCTGTAACCTGCAGAGCTACAACCTACACTGGGGTGGTAGCTTCAGCTGAAATCTGTTCAATGAAGTGAGTTTTGTACAGCACTCTCTCAGCAAACTGAAATCTCCCATAAAATGGGGCAGCTCCAGATTCAGAGTAGAACCCTTCACCTGAGCCCACTCTCCGTCTGAGCTGTTGTGGGTGCCTAGAGCAGCCATCCTTATCACTCAAGTAGCACATGTCTACATTTTCAGATTGTAATTATACTAAGCTTTGCCTGATTTTCCTGCATAGCTATTTTCCAACACACCTTCTGTTTCTTCTCATTGCTGAAACATTTAGTTTAGTTTTAGTAATTCCTTCCTTCCGCCACTTCCGCAACTTCATTCCTTCCTGCTTCCCCTACCCTCTCCTTCTCCCTTTCTCCCTATTTCACTTTCTTCCTTCCTTGATCCAAAATACCCAGAAGCATGAATTCTAATAGAGCAAAACAAGGTATTACAGGTCAGAAAAAATCTTAAGCTTCATTTGGATTCAATCATCCATCAATGTCACTCATAGGTCAGTGCCTGTCAGGGACAGAACAGCACTTCATAAACGAGTAGACTCCACTAGCTTGAGTTTAAATTTGATATAAGACAGCCTCATGTGGACTGCATTGTAAGTGGTTTGTGAAATGAGAAAGTCAGGTGCCAAGTCAGAAAACAGCCACTGCCCTGATGTAAGTGCTATGAGTGGCATATCACTGTGAGCTTAGTAACAAGTGCACACATCTTTGTGTTGTAGGCAACCTGTATAATCTTTCCAAACTGCCATTTTTTTCCAATCTGCTAGGATTGCTAGGATTTTATCTGCTTTCTAGCTTTCTCCATCCAGTTCCTAGCTTATACTGTACTTCAGTATGCTTGACATTTGAAAGGAAATGCATGTGCATTTCTCCTGTCAAGAGTGACCAGACAAACATACCTTCATCTCTTAGAAGCATGTCAAAAATAAGCCCGTTCTGTCATGTTAATGAAATCCCCCATAGTCGCAATCTTCATCTTTGCCTTAAATTCCTAGGGAATTAATGATTCACAGGAGAAGAGCAAGACACACAGCCTTGGAATGGCTTGTTATCTCCGTCGACATTACCTATGTCAGTCATAATGGACTTTTTGGTGCTAGGTGGGGCAGAAAGGGAAACAAATGTCTTAATCCACTTTTCTTTAACAAATTAACAGCTGTTTACTTCTCAGTGAGATTTTGGTTAAGGAAATTAAAACTGTAGATTAAACCCAGCCAGAAAAAAAAAGAAATTAAAAAAGCCTATGAGAAAAAGACCATGGAGTAGTAAATAGCCTTTATCTGCTGAACTCAGTGTCACTCCCAGTTCATATTTAAATGCTTAAAGCACTGAGGCAAAGCAAAATATGACTGAATCATTGATATTTAAGTAAATGCTCTAACTGCTGGGCTTTTTCTTAATCAAAATTATTGGTGTCCCCGGAACTTTCATCTAGATTTGTGAATTTTTATTTCTGGTTAAAACTGCTATTAGCTGTAACTAACTTTTTTTCCTTTTCAGTGAATCAGCAATTTTGTAGCAGAACATTTTCATTTTAGCTGAGATCTGTTCTGGATCCCAGAGCAGCAAGGCAGTTCATACTTGGCACTGGATACCTAACCATAACACTGACCCACTGAACAGTGAACAGTTTGTTCCTGGCACTGGAAGTCAACCACTTAGACAGTGATTGGGATTTGCTCATTTTCTATAAGTAGAAAAATACTCATTTATGAAAAGGAGTTATTCCCTGTCATCTGAGGCCTAGAAGCTCAGAGTTATTCCAGAGCTGGCCAGTAAGACGGAGTTAAAATTTTAAATTCTTAGAAAACATTTTCCTAGGGTTTTGGTTTTTGTTAAACCATATTGCCTTGTATTTTCCTGATTATTTCAAGCCCATATCATGGCAAAAGAAACAGGTTTTCCTCCATCCTGTTAATGGTTACTCGCCCCTGTTCTCATGTCCCTCCCTAATCTCTGTGAGTCCAAGTATTGCTATCTTGAGGCACACTGTTTCAGGGTATTGATCAACATTAAAACATTTTTATTTTTTACTGGGTTAGTTTTAAACTGGATAGGCTTACCAAGTCACAGAATGATTGATAAGTATGAACAGAATACCACACTACCACAACCTGATGTGTCTCCGTGGTTTCTCCATCCTTTTGGTTTTTTCAATTTTTTTCACCAGAATAGAAGCCATTAGAATTGGTTGCTTTTGTGATGCTACCACCTCTGAGAGCTGTTAAGGCTGGTGGTCATTTGTGATTTGTTGAAATGCCTGAATCTTTAAAAGTACATCAAACAGTGGAAGATACCAAGACATTGCATACGTAAAAAACTAATATCCACAAAAGGTTGCAGTTACTTCATCTGATACACACACAGCACTAGCACCTTTTCATTGCAAATGTCTCTGAAGAAAAACATAAATCAGGGTGAGCTCATTAAAGAAAGTTCAATTTAATTCAAATAGGAAGGAATAAAGGAATATGCCCTAAGTTTGTCAAGTTCCTTTTAAAAAAGTGTGAAGACTGAGATTGAACTAGAAAAGCAACTGCAAGATATATATTGGAAGTTAAGTAAGTAGAATTTAAAGCAGGAAATGGTATGGATCAGAACTCATCTGAGTTTAATATCTATTTGTGTTTGCACTTTGTTGTAGTGAGGATGAAATGGACAAAACATTTAACTGTCTGATCACCAGAAATTCTATGGCCATGCCTTCAAAGCAGCTCTGGCCTTTGCTCAGCTGAGCAGTGTCAGAGGAGGAATTTATACTGCTAAAGTTCTAGGTTCCTTGCGGTGCAACTTTAAATTGTAAAACGGATATGCAGAATGGGGCTTTCAGTATTTCCACAGTGGTGTGGAACATACTACTTGACCATAGCCATACCTAGCTGGGTTCCTAAGAAGAAGAGCTGAACTGAGGAGGTAATTGTTTCCACATCTCTGCAAGGAGTTTGATTGTGAATAGTTTTTATTTCAGGAAGGCTTGAGGACTGCTTCAGTCTTAGCTGTGAGAGTTTGGTTCTCATTTCTACTGAAGGTGCATCATCCTGACCTGACAGTAAGTGAAGTGGATTACGTGTGCTCTATGACCACCAAAAGCTACAGTATTTTTATGACATTTGGCAGCTTCTGCTCAGTCTTCCCTGCACATTAGAAACTATCTTGAAAATCACTACTAACTTTTCAAAGCTTGAAAATAGTCTTGATAGGAACTGCAATAGAATTTTGGAACAATGTTACTGTAGTACAAAGTTTGTCATTACATGCCTTCACCTAAAAGCCTAACTTCAGGCTATGACACATTAATGTGGTAAACCTTGCAATATTTTCTTTCTCTTTCTTGACAGAGTAGATGGGCATAAGGGTGCTGCTTAGTGTAAAAAAAAAAAAAAAAAAGGCATAATTTCACTTTTGTGAAATTATTTCACAAATTAATTCACATTTCAATTTTGTTTGAAATTTAATAACCAAAATAACTCTTTTCACATGTAAGTGTTCTAACCTGTATCAGTGCATCCTAAATTTCTTTCATGTATCTGTAAGTTCCAAATCCTATTGCTTGATTGTAAGTAGATTTATTTCCATGTAACTCCTGAGAATCTAGCCTTGAAAACAAATTTCATTTGGAGAACAAGAAGACATTAAAAAACTTCGGGGTCTTTTGCTTGGGGTTTTGTTTTGGGAGGCTTTTTTGTAATTTTGGGAAGTAGACATAGTTTTTGGTAGGGATTTTTCTTTTCTTTTGTACTTTTGGGGATTTTTTTTTTTTTAATTCTTTGAAATATACAGATGCACAATAAGCATAATGTGTCAGATACATCCCTCTGGTAAGTCACTTTCTGTGCAAAATCGTGTGGCAATTGTCTTTTCCAAAGGCTAGCTTTATGATTTCTCCTTTTGAACCTTGATCTGGATTATTTATTTTGAACGACAAGATGTATTTATGCTGAAAGTCCCCTCTATCTTGGTCATTTTGATTACTTTTTTCTGAGGCTTTTCTCTTAATTTTGTCTGTTTCTAAAGTACATATTGTAGAATAGATGAGCCAGCCTGACAGTTCCATTACACAGCGAATAATCAGATCACATGTATATTACACAAAATACAGACCTGTCTAGTGAACAGCCTCGGACCTGTATAGTGAATTTGGAAATATTTTAGAATTGTCACCTGGGAAGGCTCTATTCCTATACAAGTTCAGCTGACAAAAGTAACCCAGGTTCAATTATGACTTGGTAAAGGCCTATTTTGAAATGGTTCTTGATATCCAGGAGACTTTGTGGAGACATGCTGGGAGCATTCAGAGCATTCTCATAATGATAAAAATGCAGCTGTGCCACAGCTTTGAAACTTAGACTGGAGAGTGCTTGAAACTCTACAATTCAGCACTGCTTTGCACTTAGCTAAAGTAAGTGAAGCATGGCTAGTTCAAGGCACCTTTGCTGCAAAAGGGAAACTGCCTTTCTTATTCCAATGAGAGAGGAAAGAGACTTGGCCGCTTCTGGCATAGAAAGAAGAAGTAAGAAAAAAAAAAAAAA